>JAJKFI010000064.1:4422626-4476325 GCA_029204185.1 Lerista edwardsae
GCCTCTGGTCATATTAAATGCACCCAAATGGTTATTGGTTGGGCTGCTAACCAAGGCCAGGAAAACACTAAAGACGTTACTATTAATATATATACATATTCTGTAAAGTGAAAGGTTGGATGCTTAATGACAGCAAATATCATTGAGTTTTCAGATGTAACTATGTCATGAGCCGAAGCCAGGCATCTGGGCTTGATTGGTTTGGGTGTGCTGGCTTTGCACTTAATGAGATTGATACACCAGAGAAGCCAAATAAAGTTAATTTTCCACTGAGGATGGGATGCATGCAGGAGAGAATTGCACGTTCTGCTAGAGCTTTGCTTTCTGTTTTGCTGCCACAGTCCCAATTCTGAGGAGGGAAGCTGCTTTTTAAACTGAATGGTAATTTTTCTCATCAGCAGTGGGAATAACTTCCGCAAAAGCAGAAACCAAAGCTCCAGCTCTGGGTGCACAGATCCCTCCCATGTGTGCTGGATCCTTCTGTAAATGTCAACTAGTGGTACTTGCACCCTGCTTTTTTGCCGCTTGCTTCTTCTAAGTGGGAGAATCTGATGGTTAGCTTCCTGTCCTCAGAGAAAAATTAACTTTATTTGGCATCTCCAGTGTATCACTCTCATTAAGTGCAAAGCCAGCACACCCAATCCAGCAAACCCCAAATGCCTGCCTTTGATTCCTGATATAATTACAAGCTGGAAAGCTCAGCAATCAGACCTCCCAATTCGCTCATACTTTTCAGAATCTTTTCTTTCTATTTTTATTGATGATATTGTTATCAACTGCCTTTCCACCAGGGAACTCAAGGCTATGTACATACCCACCCCGACAACCCTGCTAGGTAGTGACTGGTCAAGGTCACCTAGTGAACTTTACGGTTGATGTGCGATTTTGAGCCTCAATCTCATTGGCCTCATTCAGCGTTCTGTACTATACAACTCTGACTCTTCGGGTTACTGTCGACTTCCATTCATGGCTTATTGTAATCAGTACATATGTTACTATAGCTCCTTGATAGCTCAAGACTTGCTACTTGAGAGAGACACATGCACACCAATTAACTGCTGATGACACCATTGTTAGCAATTTTGTGAATAGTTTTTTGAATTGAGAAATGAACTTAAGGTGACTTTCTAATGTGTAAAACGTGTTAGCAGCTACCCAAGAACTGAGATACTGTAATATTTATTTTAACAAATTTTAAGTCAAGATGAATGAAGTTTTGCTTTGTCATCTGTTTTGTAACAGGAGGGTGATCATGCCTCATAGGTTTATATGTTAATGTTTCTGGGTCTTGATTGAAAGAGAAAATAAAAAGTGTGGAAGTGAAGAAGTTCAAGATTGACCTGTATCATGGCATATTTTCATAGAATAGAAAACTGTTTTGTGTGTCCATCTAAAAGGTGGATTGAAACCAATAACAGTGTGAATTCAATTTCAAAGGTGTAAATGTGGGTTTAGGAATTGCATATAGGAGAAACGTGCAGTTTTGTTAGCAGGGCTCATTGCAGCTGGCAGGTTTGCCTTTTTTGAGCAAAGTGGTGGTCTTGCAAATGTAGGCTAATTTCATTAAAACATGTTCTACCTATTTTTTTAAGTGATTAGTTTATAAGTACAGTACATCTTCAGATTTGTTTTGCTGCCTCAGGAACCTGTTTGTGGAAGGCTTTCTGTATGTTTTGTCTTTGTTGATGGATGGCACAAGTTCTATGTTGATTCATGCCCTAATGCAGAGACCTTGGATCCTCTGGTGATTAGGAAGTGGACAAAGAGCCCTTTACGGCTCGGGTCCAGGGTATTTGAGGGACCGCCTCCTTCCATATAATCCAACCCGTACTCTTAGATCATCTGGGGGGGGCCCTTCTGACTGTGCCGCCACCAGGAGAAGTGAGAGGGGCGGCGGCCAGGAAGAGGGCCTTCTCGGTGGTGGCCCCCCAACTCTGGAACACCCTCCCCTTAGAATTGAGAACTGCTCCCTCTTTGTTTACATTTCGGCGGGGGCTGAAGACCTTGTTATTTCAAAAAGCTTTTAACTGTTGACAGGCTGGCTGGCTGGCTGGTTTGTTCATTTTTATATATGATCCACTGGGCGTGTTGTTTTAAATTGTATCTGTTTTAATTTTGCTGTTTGTATCGTTTTTTAGCATTGTTTTTAACTGCTTTGTAATGTTAATTTTACATTTTTTTCTTTTTTATACTGTAATGCCGCCTTGAGCGCCTCTGGGCGAAAAGGCGGGGTAAAAATCAAATAAATAAATAAATAAATAAATAAAAGTCAGTTCTGAAAGCAGAAGTGGCAGATCTTTGGAACCTTGTTAGATATTCATTCTTCCTGCATTTCTCCAGAGTCAAATTCTTGGTGGGGATGGTAGACCCTTTCCTGCCCAACTACTTTGGATTCTTTTGTGAATACTGCTAGAATGTTGCTAAGAGTTGCCATCTCTTCCACCTGAGTTAATGCATGTAATTATTTGGATCTCTTGAACTCCATGCTTTGTTCTTAAAACTATCTAAATACCTGCCAGTGTTTTCAGGACATCTGAAGGGCATCCTAGGTCCTTTCCCAGTTCTCCATATCCTCTGATCCTGGGGAAGTTAGCTGCTTGATCCCTCCCATCCAGTCTATCTGGTCTTCATGTTGTTTGTCATGATCAAACCTTGCAAACCCTCAAAGCATTTTCCATTTTTTCCTGAACCACCTGTTCCCACAAACTGTAAATTGCAGAATGTTCAGTTTGATGCCCTCCAGATCTCTTCCCCAATAAAATATGTGAGAAACTGCTTGTTGAAGCAAATTCTGTGAAATCTCTCTAGCTGATTGCCATCTGGCTTGGTGCTAGGCTGGCCTCTGTGAATAACTCGGCGCTGTTCCCCTCTGTCACTTTCATACTCTGAAACCTTCCCCCACTTTCTGTCAATTGCACCTGCTTGTTACATAATTAAGCACAATGCTTACCTGGAAGAGTACAGGAAGCACTTGACTGTGTGAATAATGGACAATCTGACTTCTGGGCCATAAATCGGAGTACTGAATATAAAAGAATTGTTTTGCCTGTGCACTGTTATTCCCATGAGTTCCTAGATTGATGTTTTGCCAAGATAGATTGTGCTGCTACCTCGGTATTAAAGCCAGTGTAACATGTAGTGATCAGAAAAGTAGGCTCGCTTGTTCCAAGGTCTTGCTGCCTCTGAAGTCAGGGTATGCCATGCCAGGGTGTGATGCGTTTTCCATTCTGGCTTCCTTTGTGTTGACAGTTGGACATCTTTGAAGAAAAGTAAGCTATTAAGGGGCCATTCTCCATGGGTAACTGAGAGGTACAGTTTGTTGAAAAGTGGTATACTGCAATGGCAGCAGGGGCATGACTGACTTGCTCTCTGCCATTTGTCAAAAGCAACGATTGCTGGTTTCTCCCTTGCACCTCCTACTGACACCATAGAAGTTAGGGCACCACAGAAGTTATCCAGGACACCACAGACGTTATTCCAACACACAGTTATTCACCTGATATAACATCCATTGGAGAAGGGTGAGGACAAATAATGAAGTCTCTATATGCCTTAATGACTCTTTCCACGTTCCTCCCGACTCCTTTTCCACTCTTTGGCGCTTAATACTGGCATGGTTTTTTCAACGTGGTTTCTCCATTCTCCTAGCACCTGTAAGAGTGGCATTGTTGGCATGCAGACCAGGTTGTGTGTGTAGCCCTTGCAGTGACAATTACAGTGATTAACTAGGTAAAAATAATGCGTCAGAGTTTAATTAAATCTCCTTCACTGTCAGCCAACAATCCATTTGCTCATCTCTCTTTCTCCACCAGTACCTTTTTTCATTTGGAACTTGGCACCTCTACTGCCCAAGCGAAGCAAATGCTCCTGATGCCCATATTGTTTATCAGTTATTATTGTGTGTCTGTTCAGCTGATCACCCCTACCCAATATCCCATAAATTACTGAAACTTCAAGTGATATCTTAAATCAGAGCACAGTATGTGTGCACATGTGTGCTTTGAGTTTACAGTGCACGCAACAAAACTGTGCTTTAATGACCTGAATATCTGGATTGCTACCGTGTGTTTAAAATGCAGTCAAGCCCTGGGGTCTGCTGGGGTTCCATTCTGGACCCTACCGTGGATACCTGAAACTGTGGATGCTGGGGACACATTAAGATAGGGGAACATCAGTGGTTTTGCTGCAACAAAACCAAAAAAGAGATTTATTAAAATTCCCCTACCTTTTTAATGGGCCTCCCAGTATCCGTGGATAACTGAAACCGTGGATACCTAATCAGTGGATACTAGGGCATGCCTGTACCTCTTCAACTCTGCAGCCAATTCTGCAGCCGGTCTTTAAAATGTTGCACATGTTAACTTCATGATTCTGACTGCAAGATCTTAAGGCAAGATTAATGTGGCAAGAAATAAATGATTGGGGTATTGAAAAGCCAATAGATTGGGCCGGGAAACGTAAGGCGGAAGAGCCAGTGATGTGTGGTGAACCCGACTTCTGATAACTGGGATGCCACAACTTGTTTCTCTGATTGCTAATACACAAGCACATATTGCTCCTTATTTTCAAGCCCTCCACCCACCCACAATAGCTGAGCACTTTTTTAAGTGGAATTGGAGCATTTCAAATTCCGTTCAAGGTGGCTAGGCTGGGTGCAGTCTTATCCATAAATACGTACTTCAACTTCTTGGAATACAGCTTTTTGGATCCAGTACACCCTCAGTTCAGTTCTTTTGTATCTTCCTTGTTTGCCTTATTTCCTTAGACCTAGAAGGGTTGCACCACCTCATCACCATCATCTGCTATCTTGATTTCTATGGGTAGTTATTAAAGGGGGCTATGCAAAAATTACATTGTTTTACTAGAGATGCAGTAGGGGAGGGGGATTAGGCTTATTTGATGCAGATCTTGTTGGGAAGTTGCTACAGGTCTTTATTTACAGTACGCATGGCTGTGGGTACCTACTTATGCCCAGGTTTACAGAACCTTTATATCTATGAGCTTAATCTACTAAGGAAAGTATCCAATAGCCAGAATTTGATGGTTTTCCTTTTATAGGAGTAGCAAAAATAAAAAGAGCAGCTGCACAGTTTTTATTTCTTATGGACAAAATGGAAATTGTGGTGTGTGTGTTTTATGGTTGACAATCCAGAGAGTAATACTTTTGTCTGGATTTCACCTAATTTAAGAACGTAGGCTTTTGAAATCATTTGATAATCAGAAGTAGGTCTTAAATTAAGCACAACTTTACCTGGATTACTCTTAGTGAGTACAATGTAAAACGTATTTGATCTCTATCAGGGGTGTCAAACTCGTTTCATATAGTGGACTGAATAGCATTCATGGTGCCTGCTGAGAGCTGAAAGTATTAAGCTCATCATTAAGCAGGAAGTGATGTCATGAAACGGCTGATGGCCAGAAATAAGCACTGTATTCTCACTTAATAGCTGAAGAAAAAAATGTGCAAATCTTGATCATATTTCCAGGATATGAGAGAGCCCAATTATCACACAGGGTGTCACTTTGCAGCTCAGCCACTGAGATGGGATCCATGAAGTGATGCCTTGGCAGAAGTCTCCCTCTCTCACTCCTCTTAGTTTACAGCTTCCCCCAAACAATAAAAAAAACCCAATAGGAAAACAAATCCTCTTTCCTGGACCACAAATAGGGGCTTAGGAAGGAGAGAGAGGCTAGAGAAGGTACCACATCGAGAAGTGCAGGGGCAGGGCTGGGAGAAGTGTTTAGAAGAGTTGGGCTGAAAGCAGAAGTTCAGAGGAAAGAGGGTGATTGAAGAAAGAGAAAACCAGGGGAGAATAAATAGAGAGGAAAATGTGCGTTTCCAGGGGTTTCAGAGATGGGAAAAACTGTTCTTGATTTGAATAACCAAGCAAAAAATTTCCATTGTACCTTTCTTTCCCTGCCCCTCCCTTTCTTTATATTTTGCTTGATAAATATCTGATAATACCTTTCACAGATCATATTGTGGATCGGATTGGGAGTATTGGTCATTAGCACCTACACCACCTTATTGGCAACTGAAGATATCCCAGCAAAAATAGAAGCTGTGGAACCAGGCAAGATGCCAGGAGACATACAGAAAGTACTAGATCAGGATTCTGTCAAAATCTCAGGTATGCATCGTGGTCTTGATCTGCCCTGCTCTGAAAGGGCTGAATGAATCTCTTTTAAAATACTCTTGCACTGCATAATTCAAATTCATGCCAAGTGGTTGCATCCCCTAAACAATGAAAACAAAGAGCTTTTCAAGGAAGCATGGAGGCTGTCACTTTAGTTTTTTCCCCTTATGATTGTTTTTAAAATGTATGAGGTGGGATGTGGGCATATTTTTGCCCTTTTGCCGGAGAGACTTGCAGTGGAGAGAGGCAGCAGCTTTTGGTGCCCCCTGTTGAGTTAAGTGAGGAGTTACACAAGCCTCTTTAATCCAATGCTCTGTACGAACACGAGGCTGGAGATAGCACTGTCCAGACCACCTGTATGAAGGACACCATCAGCCAAAACAGTGCCATTTCCATCCTCTCGACTGATGTATTTTCCAAGGTTTCAATAATGACTCGTTCATCAAGCTCAAAACATATGTAAATTTATGGAAGCCTGTTTTCTTCTTTTGTGTGTGTGCGTGTGTGGCCAGGATATAAATTTGGAGCTAGTTCTAGTCCTGACAAAGCCTACCATTACGCCTCAGCTTTGTTTACTGGTTTGCATTATTTATTATTTGTTTACTGTGGCTGTTGATGGAATTATGGCTTACCACTCCTCTCCACAGCTGCAGTCTCACCCACAAGGCCATCGCTAGCAGGTGTCTGCTGCCCCTAAGCTCAGGCCACATCCTGTGTTGTGTTATACAGGGGGGAGGGGGAGAGAGAGAGAGAGAGAGAGAGAGAGAGAGATGGTGGTGGTGGTGGTGGTGGTTGTGTATATGTAGCCTCACGGAAACTGAGAATGGGAGCAGGCAAAGGAAGGCTTTACTCTCACACTTTTCTATGGACCTTTGGCTATGTTCCTATTGCAATCTGGAGTATTTCCGAAATGCTGTAGCCCTTCATGGTGAGGTTTATTCTTTCACTGTCCCATGCAACCCTTCCCAGAAATGTGCCCTGTGAGCTCTCATCGTTCCGAACTAGTTTGCAATGTCTAAGGGAAGGGGTATGATTCAGTTTAGTTAGAGAATCTTGGATAGTTTCACAACATCCGTGGCTCATGGATCTCCATGTGCTTTATGCACTAAAATGGCAAAAGTTCTTTTGGAGCCTGCTACGATTGCTGCTTTCTCTGTGGTGATCTTTGAGAAAGGACGTAGCCCTGCTATCCACCTTGGTTTCAGCTTGGCACTTGCCTCCCTTTTACTTTTATTGGGTATTATCTGATGTTAACACTTGACAATATGTAACTCTGATGTCCTTCAAATAAATGTTGTTGTTAGTCCTAAGAATCCCAGCTTATATATATACTTTTTTAAAATGTTTCATATCCCATTTTGAAAAACTCTCACGCGTTGTATTGCAATTCTCATTATTTCTGTCAATGTTTGAAGGTAGCAAATTCAGGATAAAGCAATGTGTTGGAAGGGTGTAGCATATGCACTAATTGTAGTTTAATCAGTCTTCCAGACTAGTAAAACTGGTGTGCAAATTGTTAATCGTGTGCAACTGAAGCCTACAAATTAGCTGCAGTCATCCATATTTATGATGCTGTTCTCAGGGCCGAAGAGTTGTCCACTCCTGGATTAAGCAAGCTTGCTTAGCTGCAGGACAAATGATACCTTTCTCTTTGGGAAACAGCTGTGTAACTTTCCTGTTGCACACTGATGTGCTAGCATCAGAATCTCACTTTTCCACTTTTCTTTCACATTTTGCCTACTAATAAAGAGCCACATGCATGATTGCTGGAACAGATCTTCCAGGTTTGAGGCCTTGGATAACTTTCATTTGTGACACTGTAACATTTATTTGAGCTGCCCTTATGCTGTTTTTTTTTTCATATGCTGCTCACAGAGTGAGAGCACAATCCTAACCTGGCATTGTGCTGGACTAGTAGTGTTGCAAACCTGCCATGAGGTGCGTCTGCACCGCAGCATCAGTTGCTGGGCTGGTGCAAGCAGCAGCGCTGATACACAAGCACCGCCACGCCTGTCAGCTGTGCTGGTCGAGCGCCAGCGTAGCTCTGCCAACACAGGACTGTGCCAAGGGTGTGCCAGAGGCGTAATGGGGAGGTGCTGTGGGTAGAGACGGGACGCGGCCATTGAGCCATACCTTAACCCCTGTCCCTGGGCTGGGCGGCCCTAATTTGGGCTGCTCCTGACCATGTGGACCTGTGCCTGCTATTTTGCTGGTGCAGATCCGAGCAGCCCCATAGGGCTGGCTGGGGCTTACCTTGGGGCAAGGGGAAAACATACCCTTGCCCCGCATTGAGTTGCTGTTGCTACCTAACGTGCTTAGGATGCAGGCTATTTCAGCGCAGGTTAGGATTGGGCTGTGACTGTTCCGTTTGGCATAATTTTATATATTTCAGTGTATAGCCCAGTCTTGCAAAGTCTTGGAGCAGGCCCCAACAGCAGAACCAAAAAAGCAACCAAAACTCTTAACAACTGCAAAATAGAATAAAATGGTGAGTCCAGGAAGTGTCGCTCTCTTTCCTGCGAAGGAGATAGCCTTGCAATGGCTTCCAAAGGCACTTGGATTGCCATGGATGGAATTTGATAACTGAGGAGCAGCTGCTGAAAATACAGCTCTTTGCTCTTGAGAGTGTTCTTGGTGGACCTTAATACAAATAATAAAGGAACACAAAGTAAGAATCGGCCAATGGTATATTAGGCCCAAGCACTGAGGGCTTTGTAGCACTTCGAATTGAGAAGAGAATGGAGAGACAGAGCAGACATCAGAACTCGAGTGTAATGTACTCCTGGAGGCAGGCTGCCACATTCTACTCCTGTAGCATGCTCAGCATAGTTTTCAAGGATGGCCTTGCATTGGCTGTATTTGGCTGGCCTAGTCTTGAGATGATAGAGGCATGAACAAGGCCACTAGGTCTTCATCTGATAAAAGGAAACTTCCCTGGTGGAGTTGGCAGAATATAACCTGGCCACCACTGGTTTGAAGCACAAATCTATATCCTCCATGCACGTGAGAATTATCTCAGTTTTATGTGAGAGCAATCAGTGTGGAAGACTAAGACTAAGAAAAATAAAAGCCACAACAGTGAACCTAGGTGTCTAGGCATGCTGGGCAGAACCTAGTACCACAGGATTGCGGCTGATCACAGCACTGTCAGTGCCTTCATCCCGCATGCCTCTTGAGGATGACTTTTAAGGAATTGCCCTGTAAAATGGGTTAGTTCCCTAAGCAGCTGCATCCTGTCATTCAAAGCATGCATGGGCTATTGCCAGGGCACCCTCCTTCAGCCTCCATTGAGTTCTTATTTCTTGCCTGAGCCTCTTGTGGAAACACATGGCTTTGCTTGTCAGGCAGTCTGCAGTTTGTTTCTATCAAGTTCCTGCTTTTGGCCCCTCCCGCCCAGCCTCCCCTTTTAAATTAATGGGTTGGTTTGCTGGGGTGGTCCCCACAACTTCACTGCTGCCTTCCCCCTTCTGCATTTGCTGTATGCCCTTCTTGCCAGTCAGCATACGCTCAGAGGATTTTTTTTTATTTGCCTCTTTGATGTTGCAGAGCCCAGAACTGTACAGACTTTCATTAAAACCCTGCCCCATGAGTCTGGGGATTATGAATATTAGAATGCTGCCCTTTTATGCGAACACGTATTGACCAGTGAACTTTGAATAGTGTTTTCACTAACGACACCCAAGTGCCCATTACGCCCCCATCTGTATTGCTGGGGGTTTACTGTCAGCCGCTCTTTGGGAAAGGTATAAAACCCTTTTCAGAGAGGCTCTGCTATTACACACGGTGCATACGTACGTTAAAAGGTTGCTAAGCTGCCTTTGAAAGCACATGAAGACAATTATCCACTTAAAAAAAATCTAATTAGGCAATTTCTTCCTGCTTTTGAAAGATACCTTCCCCTCCCCCAGAGGATCTCCCTGGGCGGATTAAGATTTTGTAATATTTTTTCAGCTCTTTACTTGAACATCATGGCTTGGGTTTTTATTCCTCGTCTTTCACGCCATCCCTCTGTGACTTCCGATATCAAAGGCCTGATTCGCATTCTTTCTGTGCCCTTTCCCCAACCGTTCCAGACAGTCACTTAAGCAATCAGAAATAGGCTGCAGTGTTTTGTTGTGTTTGATCTATCCACTCAGAGTCGCCGTCTTTGCGTCTGATGAGACGTGGCTATATGTTGCTGTCTTGTGTATGTTGCTGCTGTGTTTAATTTATGGTCGTCGTGTGCAGTTATCGGTGAGAACCTGCAGTCCTGACATCTGTGTTGCATGGAGGCCAGAGGGGATGTAGGGAAGAATATGGGGGAGGTGCCATGGGCTTCTAAAATTGCACCTGTGACAGACCTTTTGAATACACCGCTTTCCTCCCCGCCCCCCACCTGCTTGTAGTTATTCTTCTAGCAGGAAGCTGAGGCTCTATGTGAAAGGTGGATTATGCACCATTCCTCCCTTTGCTTCTAATGGCTTCTGGAACAGCTTGGTTCGCTGAAGCACTCCCTTGTGCCTTGGGAGAGCCATCCTTTAATAGCTCCTGCGACACAGAAAAAGGAGCGATTGCCCTGCTGTCATTTTTTGTTCAGTTTTACAGTCTGCATGTCAGGAGAAAATGGTGAACTAGTTTTCCATTGCCATTCAGTAACCTTGTGAAAGTGATAACGGTAAAAGTGATAACAGTGACAATCTGTAGATCTTGGGGAAAGTCCCTCTCCTCATTCTTATTGGGCAAGCACATGCAGATTCTTCTGTCACAACCACCACCGCTTTATTTTTGTGTGATCCTGATAACGACTGATCTTGGCATATGGCCCACACTGTGTACCCACATACAATCACAAATCGGAGCCAGCTGAGCAATATATGTGACCACGTCTCTGTACTTGCTGGGGATGAGATTTTGAAAGAGTGACTTAGGTCCCTTACGTAGGTCTACATAGGAAACACCACTTAGGTCCTCGCTTTAAAATAATTGCCATTATGAAGGCTGGGGTTGGACCTGGGAAGGCCCTTGTTAAGAAGAAGCAGCTGCAACCCGGTGTGGTAACCTCAGACATGTCCATCCTTTTTCACTATTGTATGAAAGCCAATGCAAAGTGATGGTGAAGAGACAGAGCAGCATACTGGGATATCCACAATCCAAATCTCACCACTACTAGGAACACACTAGGTGGGTGAAGGCAAGCCACTCCCTCCCACTTTCAGCTCCCCAGTTGCAATATGGGGATAATAATTCTTGCCATACGGGATTTTTGTGAGAACATCTTCAAGGAGATACATATGAAGCACTTCGAACACTCAGAAAGCAAGCACTATATAAATGTCAAGTAATATTTGTGTGTGCGCAAGAGGTAGCCATTGATATACACTCCAATACCTCAGAGTTTTCCCAGATTTGCAAAACATTGCAGTGGCCAGAGACTTGGCCTGATGATTGTGTGAAGTCATTCTAGTCTGTTCTTGGGTGCCGTGCAGTATATTTTACTCACATTAATGATCCAGTGACCTGATTTATTGAATGCATTACATTTCTACCTTCTGATGCATTGACTTTGGGTAGGAATCTGAGATTCTGCAATGTAATGAGCCGGTCCTTGTCTTTTTCTCACTCCAAAAAACATGGTGCCTTTGTCTCCTTGTCTTGGCTTCATCTCTGTTGTCCGTTACTCATGTTGTAGGTGTTCCTTGTGCCATTCAGAACTGTGGAATTTCCTGCAATTTTACTTTTATTGTTTCTTTGCTAATTGTTGGCCTTCATATTTTGCACATATACCTTGGGGGGCGGGGACTGTGCCACAGTGTATATTTTATTTAAAACTTTGTGTCCTGGATAAAGTAATATTTTGGCCTGAGGAGGTTTATCTACCCTTCTACAGTGCTCTTGGGTACTGGAGATTACAGTGAAACAGAGCAGCCAACAGGGTGGTCTGGAGCTTAAGCACTAGACAGGATTTCTGTTTTTCTTGTTGGTGCTAATAGAAGCATTTGTGCACTAATAGTCCAAAAGATTCTTACATTAATAGGAACAGGGGTTCTGTCTCTCCCTCCTCCATTGTTGGTTGTTGCCTTTGGTGTGTGTTTCTCCTCTTCTGTGCAATATGTTGTGGCTTCCTTGTTTCCTTGAGTACTTTGAGTTTATTTTCCCAACACTCTGCTTCATTTTACACATACCTGTGGTATTAAGGGACACTCTGGTCTCTTATGCCCTCTGCCTGTAGTACATTATAATTGTCAGCTAGAATTTGAATTTAGCTCAACCATAGGCCATGGATTTCTCTGTTCCATGGATTAATCTGTGAGGGATGTATTGATTGCATGCAGAAGATCCAACCCCAAAAGTGAGAAACTGGTCTTGCCTGACCTCATAGTGCTTTAGAGCCACAGAAGCATGTGAGTTGATTACCCAGTTTGGATTTTGGGTAAAGAGCTACAGTTTTGTGTAAAATTCAGAAGTTACTTAATCTTGAAAAATGTTAATCTACTCAACAGTGGTTCTAGAGAGAGTAAACTTTGCATGTTTCGGTGGTGGTATTTACTTTTTTTAAAAAAAAATATTTTTTAACAAAAATTCAACCTCACTGATGTTTCTTTTAAGAATATACTGGATTTTGAACAACCAAACCTGTTCCCATTAGAACTGTCCATGGAAGCAAACATTAAAAAGGGAGCTCCTTTGCAATTATCAACCTATTCTAGAAATGCAGGACTATTATTCGTCAAGCTAGTTGGCCACACAGGCAATACCTGTATCTTCCCACCACCACCCCACGTCACTTTCCCTTCCCCCCCCCCACATGTAGCTAGTCCTAACTCTGAACTGAAGAACCGTTTGGCTTCTTAATGCTGTACATTCCTTTCTTTACAAAAGAGCCAAGGGCAGGTTAAAAGCCAGGAAGGGGCTATGCCTAATGATATTGTAGGATGCACACTTCACTCTCCGACATACAAGCTGTAATTATTAGTTTGCTTCCTCTGGGAGCCACATTATGCCAACAAGCAAATTCATGCTTCGTCTCCTCCACTCCTGTTTACCCCATTTTACCCTGTCTTCAGCATCTCTTTCACCACCAGATGATAAACTGCTCCTCAGGTTGGCAGCTATTTGATTTCCCCACCACCCCAAAGCAGGGAAATATGCCTGTAACTTGTCTGTTTGATTATTAAATATAAGTACTGAGCTGCAAGGAGCTTTTAAAACTTCTTTTTTCCCTGAAAGTTTTTCAGCTATACATAATTTTAGCAAATGTCTCGGTAATTCTTTCCAGGATATCCAGTGGCACAAGCTGGCTGGAATAAATGGAAGATGATCAGGATTTGGACAATGTTGTTGATATTTCGTTGAATTAACAGGAAAAGTGAACCTCTTGTTGAGAACGAACAATTTTAACAACATCTTTCTTGCAACTTCTGCAATCCTGTGTAAGAAGCGAGAGGGACGTACAGGGAGACGTTGGCATGGAAGTCCTTCTAAATAAAGTTCTCTCTCGCATACATTCTGTGGTGGTGGAGGCCACTAAGAGGTATTACATGTCTCCTTCTTGCCAATTTGAATCGGCTGTAATGCTGTGGGCATAAGTTAGTGCAAGCCACATCTTCCTGGGTGCATTGCTGCTGTCCTAGTCAGATTCTTGGAGGGAAGGTAGAAAAAGCTTTTAGGGTTGCTTATGATGAGATTTTATTACAGCCCAGAGAGACTGATGGTGCACCATTAAAATAAAAGTGGATGCTTCAAAACCCGTGAGAAATGTCCCTTCCTCATGCATGTCCTAATGCAGACACAGAGGGGTAGGGTTAGCTTGGGTTGGCGCTGTATGCACCATCATTCAGTCATCAGCACTTGGGCTTGCTCCCAACATTTGGGAGTTCCCCCCCTTTGCCTGTCCAACTCTTTAGCCCTGAGATTTTTTTCCCTGTTGTTTTTGTAAGCCAAGAAGCTTTTACAGCCTCTTCGCCTTTTCCTGTTAAGCCCAGCACCCCTCATAAAACATTAAGAGGCACAGCATTACTGTAACATTATCCAAAGGGACCACAAGGGCGACTCTACAGTTTCAGCGATTATTACACATCCTGGGCAAAATGGTTCTCTGCAAACCACATATAGCCCCTTATAGATTTCCAAGCAGCGTGAGAGGCCATTAATTCACGCCCTGATGATGAACTTAATTTTGCTTCCTGCTGAGAAAATGACAGCTTAGAGGCAACTTTGTCTTATTACGGAGCGGAGATTTTTTTTATCTTTTTCTCCCCTCCTTTTGTTTTGCAGTCCGTGTGTGTGTGTGTGTGTGTGTGTAATGTGTGTGTCTTTCCTTCTTCCCTTTTAAAATTTGCAACTTGCTGGCTAACCCTGGATCAGCCCTTGCTATGGCAATGGAAGCTTCTACAAGGAATGTGCTTGTATCGCAGAGATCTTGGTCTTGTCACCTGCTTTGGAATGTTGGATCGTCTCTGGTTTATTTGTACAGGTCACTTGGCTCAACTTTAGACAGGCTGCAAAAAGCAGGAAAGATATTGTACGTTCTTGGTTTGTTTAGCTTTCTCTTCTCTGATAAATGTGGGTGCCTCCATGGTGTTCAGTTGTGTTCACAAACATGGAATGTCACTAGCAAGCTTGTCTCTAAACCTCTGGCTTTGCAGTTGTCCTGTAGGTGTATCTAAAGTTATTCATAGCCAGGATTTGTGGGAGTAGAAAAGAAGATCCTTATAGCCTGCATGACTACAAGCCAGCACACGGTTTTTGTTTAAAGCAAGTTTCTTCCCCTGCCACAATGCCTAGAAAGTTTGGAAGCTTCCCAGGAGTATTTACTACAGGCCCAGGGCTGAATTGCATGCTGTTGTTTTTTTCAGCTGAGTAGGGGTGGAGAGAAAGCAGACACTGTTGTTTCTGAACATCAGTTGCCTCGTGGACACATGTTTAGGAAGCAAAGGTTCTCCATGGTTTTAATAATAGTGTGTATCTAATATTTCACACATGATTGCCTGTGAGGGTGGGTACATATTTCTCCCCTCCCTCACCTAAGTAAGAACATACCATGTGAGAAGGAGTCCTCAGTGTGAGAGGATTGTTGCGGTTGTGGCTTTCAGAGAACAACGTCTGTTATGCTGCTCCCTGCCTTTCTCAAAGGCCTCTTGGGTCAGGCCTCTTACCCATTCAACTCTATTGTAGGCAAGTCATTTGGGGGGTGGGAAGTCAACAAAACTGTCCCACAAGAATAAAGTTTGGAAATGCAATAGGTCTGAACAACTTTTTCTGGCTGCTAAATTTGGGATTTAGGGGTCACAAAAAACCAAGTAGCGTTAACAGTCTTTTAAAGTCAAGACCTACATTTCTATGAGAAGTGTGAGCTCAGTTTCTGGCTGTTAATATAAGCGTATGTGCAAGAGGTCATACACCTGATCCTTTGTTGGCAGGAGGGGTGAGAGAGGAAAGAAGGTTGCCATTATTTTACCTCTTGATTTCTGTAATATGTGAATAAAGGCCTTGACCTTGAGAAACACAGCCCAGCCTTAAATCTCTAGTGTCTTAGCCTGCAGTGGGGAGGGCACTGAGACCCTAAGTCAAAGATTTCCTCATATCCTGGACAAGCAGCTATGCCAGGCTCTGCTCCCAAAGCGTCACTTCTGTTTCACAACTTGCCCTGATTATATGCCTCCCCCACCACCACACTTCAGGGATTTAGAACAAATTATGCTAGTCTCTCATAGGAGTGGAAGATAGCAGGAAAACATTTGCAGAAGCTGTGTACAAGCCAAGCATCTTTTGCTCACTCCTCTACCATGTACCTTCTTGTTGATGGGGACACGTATACCTGTTCATAGATCTTGGCACCTAAGCAAGCTGCTCCACATGAGGAACAATCAAACAATCAGTACTTTAATAGTCCAACAGGTAAAACAATATTCTATAATACAACAAGTCCTAGAATCTTACATACTCCAGATCCTGCCTGTTCCCCATTACTCACCTTCCCTGGTTGCTCTGGAGACTACTGGATTTGTTCCCCCAGATTTCACCAGCCGTCACCTCTGATGTACAGTCAATCCTCATCGTCTGCTAGGGTTAGGTTCCTGGAAATCTTCCCGGATAGCAAATTTGCAGATAATGAATCATTGATCCTATGGGAGCAGTGGGGTTAGGGGCAAGGGATACCTTATCTGTCATCAGATGAATCCAGCAGGGACCTTCAGGAAGCCAATAGAGTGCAGCAGGAAATGCCAAAAGATCTCTGAATGCTGCAGGGATCTTCAGAATAGCATCTGCAGCCAGCATGGGCCCCTTAAACGTGGCTGGTGGATGCTTCTGCCAGCCATTTTAAAGGGCTCATTGCTGGTCACAGTTGCCGTTTTGAAGGTCCCTGCAGCCTTTAGAAGGTCTCTGCGTAGTGGATAACGAGGACAGAGGTGCAGATAATGAGGGAAGTAGCAATTCTGCCCCTCGCAGATAGTGAGGTTGCAGAGAAAGAGGATTGACTGTAACTTTTTTGGTCCTGATTGTGGATGGTCTTGCTTCTACTGACCCCTCCAAGGAACCAAATGTTTTGAAATCAAATGTTTAAAAACTTTATGTATGGGCAGCTCAATCCTGAGTTGCCTGTCCGCCTGTACGAACAGTGGTAGCCAAGTGGCTACTGCTGTATCCTACTGATGTTGGGCAAATGCCAGAGACTCCTCAGAGGAGGGGGACATTCCGAGGCCTGGCAGTGAAAGGGCTTTTACGGCATCTTCACGACAGAGACATGGGCACTGCAATCATACCATCCAGGGTAAGCCTGACAGAATCAGTATCAGTATCATAGCCCTAAGTATGCTATTAAGTTCCATCATTCAGGACAGTGTCTATAATCTTCCACATTCTTAGTATGTCATCTATTTGTCAGGGGAGTGACTATCTTCTCTCTGATCTGTTTGCATCTGGAATGTTGTATGGTAGGATCCCATTCCAGACTGCAGAGCGAGCATCCAAACAAGTGGGCTCTTGACTGTTACTTTCTCTGCATTCTGCCTCTCTGCAAAATACTTCGTAAAATTGCTTTTATATAGACTTAGGGGTACTTTGGGGATTTGTGTGAATATCTCTTTCCCCCTCTTTCCCCTTATCTTGCAGTGGTTTTGACCCCACAGCATTCTATTGCTCAGGATGTGATTTTCATCTGTATAGTCGTATAATCCAAACTTGAGACTGCAGATGAAGGTTCTGTGGCAGGAAAAAATCCTTATGCATGGAAAATTAACATGTCAGAGACATGGGTAAACTGGAACCCTTCCTGGTGTTTAGTTTTCTGTCTCGGGGATTTTTTTCTTTTGTATGAAAGCCCACCTGGACTCAGATGTGGTACAACTAATAGACATAGGTTTACCATCTTGGTGAAAATTAGCTCTAGATCTGCTGAGATTCTTGCAAGGCTCTGTGATTCCAGCACATACAGTTGAGCACCCTGAGAAGTTTAACTCTTAGAATTCTTCTACATATAAAATGGCCTTAAGTCCTAAACTGTCTCTAATCCTTAAAACTATAAAAATGAGCTTGACTATGTGTGGAAAGCACGCTATCAAGGAAGCACACTATTAGAAGGAGGTCTGAGCAGGATTTTCAGGCAAAGGTGGGACTTTCATGTCTTAAAATTCCTTCCTCCTCATGAGTAGAAGAAGCAGAATGGAGTATGCAGAACAGAGCACACGCAGTATGGGTGTGGCAGGTAAGGCAGAAGTGCCCCACCAGAGTTCTTTGAAAAGTGCTGTCACTGCTGTGATCACGCAAACACAACCCATAGCTCTAAGCAGCTGGAGCTGGTGGTTTGTAAGTGTTTGCGGAATCACAGCCACTGCAGAAGCAATGGGGGCACTTTTCAAAGAACTTCTATGGGACTTTTGCCATGCATAACTGACAGCCCAACCCTAGGAATTTCTACCTGCAAGTACGTATTGAGCTCAATGGCACCTGCTCCCCGGTAAGTGTGTATAGGATTGCAGCCTTATTAATATGTTGTACAATCCAACAAATCTCAGCGCAGTGCTTTTTGTGTGTGTGTGTGTGTAGGATGCAGGTGTAGACAGCAAAACTTTCTGTATGCTTGCACCTTGTAAGCCAGGACTCTCAAATATGTGCACACAAACTAATTTTAGTCTGTGGAACTCCTTGCCACAGGATGTGGTGATGGCATCTGGCCCGGATGCCTTTAAAAGGGCATGGGACAGATTTTTAGAAGAAAAGTCCATTGTGGGTTACAATTTGATGGGTATGTGCAACCTCCTGGTTTTAGAAGTAGACAACCTCAGAATCCCAGATGCAAGGGAGGGCAACAGGATGAAGGTATCTTGTTGTCTTAAGTACTACCCATGGCATCTGGTGGGCCACTGTGAGATACAGGAATTTGAACTAGATCCCGCCGTGCTCTTCTTATGTTAATTGCCTTCTTATATTTGATGAAGTGCGGGAGATGATCCCAGAACTGTCCTTGGAAGCAAAGTCCTGGCAATAGTTCTCCTTCTGCTTTGCATCCTCTTATAACTGGTCTCTCCCCCTGCCACATAGGAGAGGCTGTCTAAAATCAAGACATCCTGCACTCTTGCTGAGACTTCCTCCTCCCAGCCTCATGTACCTGCTGCAAGTCATCTGTCCCACTCTGAGAGCGCAATCCTAATCTGGATTTAGGCCAGCCAAGTTTGGCTGGCACCAGGGCCACCGTAAAGCACATTTGGACCACTCTCTGAGTCAGGGAGGATGGCACATTTCTGTGTTTTGGCCTCTCTGACTCCAAGAGTGGTCCAAACATACTTTATGGTGTCCCTTGTGGCAGCCAAACTTTGCTGGCCTAACTGTGCTGGCCTAACTCCAGGTTAGGATTGCGCTCTGAGGGGGCGTATGTGTGGGCAGAGACGGTTCCCAGGAAGAGAACTAGAGTGCGAATGGGACAAGGTGGAGAAGGGTGTACATGTGAGTGTGAAAATGACTATTTCAGACTTAATTGTGCAGGAAATGCTTGGTGTGAGTTTAGCTTCCAGAAGTGAGGGAACAGTTTGTGCTGCTGTGCTTTTTGTGCACGGCTACTTCCTTAGACTCTTAATTTAGCTGTATAATGAAAAGGACTTGCAGCTTTCTGAGTGCATCCAAAAGCTACAGTCTGGGGTTATCTTTGTTGGGACCTGTCCACAAGATACAACTTTATGAGCAGCAACTCAGAAACTTTTCTCTCATAGACCAACATGGTTACCTATTACTTTTTCCGATTACATGTATCCACTCATCTATTACAATTTCCCTGTGTGTCTGTTGCTTTCGTGGGAAAAACCAGAAGGTGTTCTTAACCATGTGTTCTGCAAAGCATCAAATGAGCGGGGTATGCCCAATGTTCTTCCCTTGATGTAAGGAACTCGGCATTTAGCCTGCAGAGCTTCAAAAGCAGGGAGGAGGCAGTCTCTCTTTTTGACTGTGGGCTGCCTCCTTGCAGAGAGGTAATCTGGGGTAGTTGCAGGCTTTAAAGTGAAGTATTGCTGGAAAAGCCTACAGCTTTCTCTCTCTTCCTATCCACATCCCACCCCCCAAGCCAGGTAGTCTGTTTTGTGCAGGGATAGTTGCAATCAGAGAGGTGGGCTGGTAATTCCTGCAGAAGGAGATGCAAATTAACAAGTCCCAACCCTGCTGCTCCTGAGCACTCTTGGTCTTCTCTCTCCTGGGAATTTCTTTTTGCTTTTTACATCCTTCTCGCCTGCTGCTACTGTTTCTTCCTCTGCCTTTTTATTGTTGAGCCTTGTAAGCCAACCCCCTATTATGTTTCCTCCTGGTTGCGAACCCCAGCAGGTGAGCTCTCGTGGCCTTGCCTGCCGCCTTCTATTCCCTGTGTCTGTCCCACCGACTTGTCATGCATGGAATGCAAATGAGCAAGAGCAATGCTGCCACCTATTGACTGCAAAGCCTAAGCAGGATTTCATTTGTGCCAAGTAGGTGAAACACTAAGGGCCAAGCTACATGTCACGCAGGAAAGCCGTGATTGACTCTCACAGTGTTTTCTTCCTAGTGAGATGCAGTCAGTGGCGTGAGGAGAGGGGGACTGCCAACCTGATTGGAGCAGCACTAAAGCAGGAGGGTTAACCATTTCCTCTAGGCCATTTTTCCTGCTATAAATTAGCCCCCTCAGGTTGCTGATTGCTCTGTGGGGGAGACCTACTTTTTCCCCTCCCCACAGGGTAAAGAACACATGGAGGGGATGATTTCGATTCAGAAAATGGTGTTGGAAAAAAGATTAAAGAACAGAGTCGCCTCACATCACTGCCCCAACCAAAGTGACAATCCCTGTTCCCTCGGCTGCATTTAATAAAAAGCAGGTTTCTTGGTTAACATGTTGTTCAGTCTTAGGTCAGGTGCAGGTTTGCTGTTTGCTTAACCATCTCCATGCCTTGTTCAGACCAGAACCCCGCACTGGAAGCCATGGTTGATAACCATGACCAACCCAAAGCACCGGATGAGAAAGAAGAGATGGAGCAGCCGCAGATCAAGGTTCCCATTGAAGTGCCTGAGAGAGATAAGGAGAAAGCAAAGGAGGAGGTGCAGCTGGACCGGCCTGACCAAGGTTCTGTAGACCAGGGGTGGCCACCCGGGGGGGAGCAAATCCAGCAGGTTGCCGCCTCCACAATTACTTCTGTCCCCACCACTTTTTTCCAAATACTGACGAAGCCATAAACTGGCTTCATTTGTATTTATGAGGCGGGCGGCTGGTTGGAGCGGCTCAGCCTGCCCACTCGCTCATCCGCCTGCCCAACCCCACAGATTGCGGGGTCAGGCACGTGGCTAGAGCCACAACTCACCCTCCTGATCCCATGATTCACGAGAGCGGGTGGAACTGCTCCAGCCAGCCACCCGCCCCTTAAATGCAAGCGACGTTGCCCGCATTAAAGGGGCAGGCGGCTGGAGTGGCTCTGCCCGCCCACCCTCAAACGAAGCCAGAGCCGGCTTTAAG
This sequence comes from Lerista edwardsae, assembly GCA_029204185.1. NCBI lineage: Eukaryota > Metazoa > Chordata > Lepidosauria > Squamata > Scincidae > Lerista > Lerista edwardsae. Next base: position 4,443,705 of record JAJKFI010000064.1, read on the forward strand.
GGGCGATTGGCTGGCTGGAGCAATACACACTGCATTCGCCTCTGCCTCCTCTTGTAGAGCACAGGTGGGGCACGTGCTGCTCTGGCACTAAGCATCCCCTTTCCCCTGCTCCCTTCTTTCCTCCCAAGTGCCGGTGAACAGAGTGCAGGTGGGGGAGCATGTACCACATCACCACCACCAGGGCAGCCCAGGGCAGCCCAGTCTCGTGGGTCCTCCCTTTGCCCCCTCGAGGTCCACTACTGCTATAGACTCAGAATAGGGAGGCACAAGGGAGGCTGGCCTAGCGCTTGTTGGACTGTGACATGGGATTGATTCTATAACTCAGTTGGTTCTCAAACCTTTTAGCACTGGGACCCACTTTTTAGAATGACAGTCTGTCCGGGACCCACCGGAAGTGCCGTCACTGTGACGCCAGAGCCTGCTGCTTTCCTAAGAATGCAACAATAACCCAACTTATTTTTCAGCTATTTTCCAATAGCAAAGTGAATGGGAAAGGAAAAGGCCTATTTACAACCTTGAAGCAAAGCAAAATCATGACACAGCCCTCCCTCTTTCCAGTGTCCCATCTTCCCATATTTTCCGTATGGCTGCCGTAGGTGCTACACGACTCATCTGAACTTCACTCACAACCCACCTAGTGGGTCCTGACCCACCATTTGAGAAACACTGCTATAACCCATCCTGTTGCTCATCATTGCAGTTTGCTGCACAATCCACCCAATGAAGGTGAATGAATAAGAAGCCTTTTGGGGCTTTCTCTCCAGTACTCTTCTTGTTGACTGTCTCTTGTCTCATTGTAGGCATTGCGCTGCCTGTAGGGGAAGCTCACCGCCATGAGCCCCCAGTGCCACATGACGAGGTGGTGGTGGATGAGGACCAGGACCATGAGGAGTCTGAAGACAAGCAGCCACCAGCCAACAAGGAAGTCCTTGTGGAAGGAAATCCTCTTTTGGGGAAGGAGCAGACCCAGCCTAAGCTTGTTCCTGAACAAGTAAAGGGAGACAGTGCCCAAGAAAAGTTGGAGAATCCTCCTGCGAAGGACCCAAAACCCGTGCCAGAAGTGGTTGCGCATGAGGATGAACGGCCCCCTTACAAAGACTTGGAGATGGACAACAAGGCTGAGGGCAAAGGTGTGGGTGTGAAAGACAGTGCCAATCTGCAACAAGTTGAACACGTGAAGGATGGAGTGAAATCTGTTGAGAAGGCAGATGAAAGAGGTGGGGTTCTTTCATTGCTTTCTGCCTCTGTTTGTTCCTTGGACCCCTGAGACTTTGCAATTCTGGACCTCCACCAAATGCTGAGGTGAACTGTGTTGTGTCATAGAATCCGTAAAGGGCATATCATTGGCTGCAGAGGCTCTTGAGCATCTGAAGTCTCCAGTTGACTGACTGACTCTCTTAGAAATCCTTTGATCGGCCTTTCCTGGTGTGTCATTCTGCCCTGTGATTCCTCCTGTTTCATTCCCACTGTCCTTTCTTCCATGCCAGTGTTTTCCCCTGCTCATTTCCATTCTAGCCATCACAACAACAAAAATCCTATCTTACAATAAGGCCACTTAGCTTCTTCATCGCAAGTGAAGCAAATGGGCATTGCTTCCTTTGCAATCTAGTTTATAAACTTCGTGCGTCTGTGAGGTTATTTTGAATATTTCACTGAGGAATCCTCAGCCCCTTGCTCATTCCTGCCTGCATTTCACGGTTTCTTACAACTAGTGTATAGTGTACAGTCCTTTCAGTAATGGCGGGGGGGGGGGAAGGGTGCAGTGGATCAGCTGGCAATGGCAGATCTGGTGATAACTACTGCACAGTTGTTCGGTTGCTTGCTAAACATCAGGTGCTGTGCCATGTTGCTCACTGGGGACCCAGAGCTAGAACAGCTTGACAGGTGCCACATTGCTAAGTGCCCACTGCTAAGCTCCGTAGGGTTAGGGTTTGCATTTTAATAGGCTTAGGTCATTAATGCTGGTTGGTTGCCAGCAGACTCTAATGCTGTTAAATATTTTTATGACTTTTCCTGCAGTCGTCGTTAGATGGAAACTGCATACAGAATGGGTAGGAGAGGGGGAAGGCTGAGAGAGGCAGATAACATCTGTCACTTTCTTTGCTCAATCCAGGGGTGTCTGCTTATCTCTCATTTGTAGGTGAAAAACAAGTTCCGCTTCCCCCAGAGCGACCTGATCCCGCCCAGGCTGAACAGAGAGAGGCCCGTAATGCAGAAGAGGATGCAGACAGCAAGCTGGAAGGTAAGTACTGACCTTGCTCGGCACAGCAGGTGCACGCACTGGGGCTCCAATCTGCCTGCCTGGCAGCCTGTGGTGTATGCCACATCTGCTGTGTTTCTGTGAAAGAAGGAACAACGGAATCAAGGCTAGGTGGCGAGGCTGGGTCATCTTGCCTTGGTGTCGTCTTGGAGCGTGTAATCTGAGGCTCCAGCCACCTGGGCACTGCAATCCCATCGCTCTTCTAACAGTTCTGCAAGTGATAGCACTTCCTGGAGCCCACCAGCCCACTCCTATAGGGGCCTCTGCTTGTAATGGAGAGTGCAGCCCTCTCTCTTTCTTTGACTATACTGGAAGGGAGCATTTCCTCCTACAAAGAGGTCTGTCTGTTGCCCAAAGTAAGCAGGCACCTGTTTGTGCCTTATAACAGCTCAAAAAAACACTGTTCTTCATTGAAGGTGTTTGTGCAGAGTCCTTGTATGTATTTTTGTTCTGTGATACAGAGGGAGAGATTGTCAAAGGCAGAACAGACTCCATTCTCTATCTCCTTTCCATCCACTTTTTGCTTAAAAGGCCACTGATGTCAAAATAGAGCTCCTGTAGCCCGAAAGCTTTCTTTCACAGTCAAAGCACACTCCTCTGACCTTGCCAGTCTGATGAATAGAGTGTAACCTTGGAACAGGTCCTTGCCTGAAATCCTCAGATTCATGCTGCTGTGGAGGTAGGCTTCCCTTAAGTAACTTCCTTCTCTGCCAACTCCTGTATGGGTTGTAATATGTGTTGGAACATGATTCCATTCTTATGTATGGAAGCCTCTAAGTGGGTGAGAGTCTGTACAGGTGACTTCTCTGAACAGCAATCCCTGGTGTTTCTGATTAGGGCTGGGAAAGACCCCTGCTTGAAACCCTGGAGATCCACTGCCGCTTTGCATACACAGGGAAATTTGAAGTAGTAACCTCCAACCGTATATTTATTTTATTTATTTGAAGAATTTATACCCTGCCTGTTCCATACTGAAGCAAATGTCCAAGGCGGCTTACAGAGCCAAATAACAAAATTACTGTGTAACAAACAATAAGTAAACACTTCAAAAGCAAAAGCATTAAAACATTAACACTAAATGCAAACACAGAAACAGGGCTAAACCCAGCACATCTCGTCAGGCCATGGCGGGGGGACGGGGACAATTGTCCATCAACCATCATCCAAAAACTGAGCCCTCTCCTAAAAGCCATGTGGAAGTATGTATTTCTTAATTGAGGGTAGCTCCACGTACAGTGAGTTATAGTCGTCCAGTCTTGGTGACTAATGCATGGACCACCATGGCCAGGTCCAAATGGCTCAAGTATGCTCACATTTGGCACACCAGTAGAAGCTGGGCAAATGCACTCCTAGCCACCACTGCTTCCTGGTTCTCCAGAGAAAGCTGAGAATCCAGAGTAATTATCACAAAGAGTAATCTCAAGTAGCCATCATATGAATGGGATCCAGGAAAATGTCCTCCAATCTAAGGGGGTCAATCAGCTTGACTCTGAAAGAGACTGAAGACCCCACACTTTTCATCTTAAATATTCACAGACAAAGGCTGCAATCCCATCCACACTTACTTGGGAGCAAGCCCCATTGAACACAAGTCTTAAGTAGATATGCATACAGCACAGTTGAACTCCTAAGTAGATATGCATAGGATTGTGCTGAAACTCTGCCTTAAACAGACCTACGAAGAACTTGACCAGTACTCAGTGTCAGTGCCTTGCAATGTACCACTGAGAAACCACAACCAGACTTGTTGTCCACAAAAGGGGAGCAGGACTGTATTACGACTTACTTCTTTTCTAAAATATTGGACAGCCCAATCCTGAGCTGCCTGGCTGCCAAAGGGGAAGCAGCAGCCCAGGCAGCCGCCACAGGCTCTGAAGACCCGCCAGTAGGTCTCCTCACATTTGCACCGCCTATTTATCCAGGGCAGGTGTGTCGGGCTGCAAGGCCTGACATGAAGGTCTGGATCGTCACACCCCGCTCCACCACCCCTGCCCTCCCTGCCTGCGTGGAGAATGCGCAGCACCAGCGAGGGTAAGACATACCGCTCTGCGGGGGCACCTCCAAGCACACATGGACAGCGTTGGCTCAGCACAGGCGGTAAGAGCTTACTGCCCATGCTGTGGACGTACCTCATGGCAATTTTGCAATACCTACGCAGGGAGTACACTCATACTGCCCATGCAAGAGGGCTCGGGATTGAGCCCTTAGTAAGCAGGAATATATTGCTTCCTGCTAGTGAAGCTAAGGGCCAAACTGAATGTGGTGTGCACTTTAGCCACGTCTGCCCCGCTCATGTATTAACGTGGTGGGGGGGGAGTTCATTACAAGAAAAGGAAGACAAGGGGGAGGACAGCAAAACCTGTCCTGTGTCGCTGCACTCTATTGCTTTAGGCCATTTTCTCTCAGCAAAGCACCAATATCAGAATTGCTTCATCCACATCGAGGCTGGGAGAAAATGGTTTAAAAGCAACAGAGAGCAGGAGATGGGGGAGAGGTCAAGTTTCATCCCCACATGTAAAGGCTAGCCCCCTCCCTTGCCCTAAATGCAAACAAGACAGTCCGAGACACCTGACCCATCACATCTGCTTTGGACTTCTGTTCAAGCTGAGATTCCCAACCCCTCCCCAAGACACCCTCTTTTTTTTTTTTTTTTAAACTAACAAAGACTAATGAACTGGAACCTGGGAGCCCTCACAGTTTGGAAAATGATCTCTGCATCCTTCATCCAGGTGGGAGTGAGAATGTGGCAGCTCAAGTATACAGCGCTGCAGGGAGTCAGGCCTCAAAACTCATTCAGGCGGAGGCAAGGCCTAATAGGCACTTCAGATGCAGGCAGAGTAAGGGGTGCAGGTGATGATTCAGGCTGTCTCTTGAGTGCTGCCAGGCAACAAGTCTTTCCCACACACACACTCACTCCAATGAACACGGGAGTGGAATTGTCTTCTCTCGGCCCAAAAAGCAACTCTTGTATTTGCCTTTTGCCAAATGAGGTCGTAGAAGGAGCAAGCAGACAGTGAAGAGGCAATTGAGATTCTAGCCTTGAAGAATTGGACTGGGAAAAAATGGAGAGTAAGGAGGAAGCCTCAGCCACTTGGTTTTCAGGTTCCAGAGAACCAAAAACAAATATACAAATTGCACAAAACCACCTGTTTCTTCTTATCTAATCTCTATTACACATCCATGTAGTATGTATATATCTATACGTCTGTTTTGTTTTGAATCGTGGCTTCATAATATCTTTCTCCTTTCTGCTTCACAATGGAACTGAAACAGCTGAGATTAAAAAGCTAGTTGCAGGTATGAATTGAAAGAAATTGTAACTTTAGCCTTCAGGGTTTGACTTTATGGGGACGGAACAGTGTTCACCAGAGATGTTTGTGAAACTCATTGCGTGCTTATGAATGAACTTGATACAAGTACTCCACCCATATTTTGCTTGTGACTGTGACTACTCCTCTTGGAGTGTCATTGGGTTCCATCAATTCTTTTACAAAGCCCAAGTTTCTTAATCTCAGAGAACAAATGGGTAGAACTTCCACACTCTAGGGATGACTATAGCAGTCACACAAATCTGTTTACTTTTAAGGAGCATGCAGTGCATTCCTGGCATCTCTGCCTGCTTTAGTTTGATTTCTGCCAGAATCTTCAGTTTCTTTGATCATAATTTGGCTTTCCTATGGAAAGAGTTTCCCCTTTCTTCTACATGTATTGTGCACTGTTTGTACAGACATCACAAAGAATTGTGGTACCCAAGTGATTGATTGCTTCAGGATGAACTCTCTCTCTCTCTCTCTCACACACACAGACAGACAGACAGACAGACAGAGTGTTCCAATGTACCATTTTGGTGTACTCATTCTAGCCCCATGTTTGTCTTACTTTCTAGAAGCTGGGAAGGAAAAGCAGCTAGATCATGAAGTCCTGCTGCAAGTGATTAAGGAACAGCAAGTTCAGCAGAAGCAGCTTTTAGACCAGCAGGCAAAGCTGCTGCAAGTGATTGAGGAACAACACAAGGAGATCCACCAGCAGAGGCAAGAGGAGGGAGGAGACGAAAAGTCAAAGCAAGGTAAAAATAGGACATGGGTTAAGTAGGCAATGTGAGAAGGGAAAGGCTGGTGGGAAATGCTGCTGAGCTCACTTCCTGGGCTCTACCCAGGGAATGTCCCTCCTCAGAGGCTCTCCCTCCCACCTCGCAATACAAAGCCACGTTCATTCTGGGAGCCCGGATAGCAGGCTGTTTCATAGTGTGAAAATTTCTGCTCACATGTAATTGGAAACCACAGGGGCATCGATGAAGTGGAGAGAAGGCAACGGTGGGGTTTGAGGAGCCATCCAAACTGCTCAGCAGTTGTTCAGAACAGCAGGAAGCCTAAAACAGGAGAATCTGCTTCCTGCATTTATACCCTGTTCATGATTTCAACATTAATTCAGTAACCATGACAGTAGGAAGATATGAGTGATGGTGGGAAGTGAAAGAGGAAAAATGGTGTGACCCAGTAAGAGGCCCTTTGTGTGAACTCTTCTTTGGGGAGAGATATCTCTTTTGCTAGAGTTTATGTCTAAGAGTGTTCTGCTTTTCTTTGCTACAGAAATGGATCAAGAACCTGGCTTGCCTCTCTCCAAGGGCAAGGACAGAGGGGAAGGCCTTGAAAGTAAATCTGGAGATGTCGCAAATGCTAGAGATCATCGTCTGAATGGACTTGACAACCCGCCTGTGGACTCTGGCAGGCAACGAAGACAGCAGGCTGCAGGTGGAGAAGGAGAGAGGGAGCATATCCACAACAGATTAACTGAAAGTCCACCTAAGAACCCAGCTGCTTATGTGAATGATGGTCAGAAAATTGCACAGCACCAAGCTGGGAAAAACCTGGCTGAGAAGTTAGTGGAGCCAGTCAGAACTCAGTTGCAGATTGCAAGGGCTGATGGACATCATGAGGAAAAGCAACCAAAGGTTGAGGATTTGAAAGAAGGCCAAGACGCCAAGGAAACTATTGGGAACATTCAGAAAATAGTGGAAAAGGAGGCAGCCAAAGTTCATGGAGTTGCCGGGAGGATTCCTCAGAGAGTCCCTGAGCCGCTTGCCAAGGAAACAGATAGAGAGGAGCCCCAAGATCTAGGACAGCAAGCAGATTCTGCACATAAATCAAAGATCACTGAGAACGTACCACAGAACCAGGACATCCCAGAAGCTGTGAAGGCTGAGAAAGGTGGGGAAAAGCCGGTCTTACCTTTAGGCCAGGTCAATAGGGTGAAGGGAACCAGTAGTAAAGAGAGGGTGGCAGCTGGAGATGCAAATGAGCCAAGGCCTGATGCTGAGAGAGAGCCAAAGGCACCACAGAAGTTGCATGAGCCTAAGATGGACCCTGCTGTAAAGGAAGAAGAGGTGATGGTTGCCCCCAGAGACCATGAAAATGTCAAACCCAACAGAGACCTCAGGCTTCAAGATGAACTAGACCTGCGCAGGAGGAGGCGAGACCTGGAGGAGGAGGAAGTGGGGAAGACTGGGGGTGTGATCATTGGACTTAATCCCCTCCCGGACGTGAAAGTCAATGACCTCCGCAGTGCACTGGAGACACGATTAAATCAGGCAGCAGAAGGTGCTCAGCAAGCACTTCATAGTAGACAGATTAAACAGCTACCAGTGAAAGAGGAAGACGTATGAGACAGCAAGCCTTTGCACTACTGAGACTAGATGTAGGAAGCTGTCAACCGTTTTGGGATGTCTGTTGCTGAACTAAGTGCAGTTGGGACCATAACTTTAACAGCCTATATCAGTAGAAGCTTTCTGAACTGGCCTCTGAAGACTGGACAAATATTGATCTTCATGCTCCTGGGAGAAGGGGAATTTCCATTGCTGCCAGCTAGTTTGAGTACTATTAACATTCTATCTCTCTTCATTGTACCCATGGCTTACCTGCAGAAACCAGGTTCATCCATACTCTGGGCTTTGAAGAGTGCTCTGTGCTTTACCACCTTTTCAAAGAAGTATTTATATTTGATTTTTGCTCAGTTGCCTTTTATAGTCTGCTTTAATTCCTGTGTGTGGAACTGGAGCCTATTTTCATGCCAGTCATTTGATCTTTTTGGAAGCTGTCCTGCTATTTATGTGTGTTTACATCCCTTAAATCAATCTTGGATTCTTCTGTTCCAGGTCTACCCTTTGGGAACAGGTTTATTTAGAAATAGTATCAAGGTGAAAGTTCAGTAAATGTCTAAAACGGAAAGACCTTCCATCAGTCTCATAGGACTAGAGATACAATCTTAGGCATTTAAAACTAGTTACTCAGATGAGTCCTTAAGGAGGCTCATAACTGCAGTTTGAGCACTTTGTCAGAGTCCACTTATTAGCAATAATGAATAAGTCGCATATCCTTTCTCCTTCTCTTAACTATCAAACCTTAGCTTAGGTTTATGCTTTTAAGACAGTCCCCCTCCCAAGTGCATTATGGGACTTCATACTGTGCATGAAAGCTCTGCAAGTCACTTGCTGCAAGAGAAAGCAACATTAGAAAGTGAAATGAAGGGATTTCCAGGAGGCGGGATCAAAGTGGGCCAGCTTGCATCTACCTCTCCTCCATTTGGCAAGTGCATGGGTTCTGCGGATAACAAATGATATGCTAAGACTGAGGAGCTTATTCTTGAATGTGCTCAGGAACCAAAGGTGTATCTACCCATCTAATCTGACTGTGATTCTTCACGCTGCAGCGATGATGGAACTTGGCACCGAGAAAGCATTTCGTTACAAACAAGCAAAATCTTCGAGTATGAAAATGTACCTCAGTTTCCTTTCTTCGAACAGTCATGGACTCAGAAGGCAGAAAGGCTAGTGATGGCCCTAGCCTTAGATGCTCTTGCATTGCTTATCTTGATAAATGTAATTGGGTCCTGTCTTTGCCATGCCTTGTCTGTGAAATGTGTCTGTATCTCCATTAAAGGAGAAAGAGAAATGTGGCAGGTTCCACTTGTCTACTTTAGAGGGGCATTTGCCTCGTCCCAAACTTGATTGTCTTTATAGCCTTAATCTTCAGGAGTCTCATGAATGATTGCTGCTCAGTTAACCCACAGCTGGGATTGCTATCACTTGAGCTTTGTTCTTAATTCGGATTATGTAAATATGATAGCTTCATGTGTTGTGTACTTTTTGTTGATGCTACATACCAGAAAATTTGCTTTAATACAAGGGTGTGTGTGTGTGTGTGTGTGTGTGAGAGAGAGAGAGAGAGAGAGAGAGAGAGAGAGAGAGAGAGAGTGTCAGTTGATTGTCCTGGCAGGCTTTTTCTAGCCGAGTGCAATGTAACCATGCACTGTCTGATCTGTAACAGAAGGACCAAAGATACTTCTGACATTTCTCCATAGACCACTTGGATTTTAAACCAGCCATCTCCAGGCAAACATGGGGAAGGAAATAGATGGAAGGAGTCAGTGGACTTCAGCTGGAATTTGGTGCCATAGCACCCGTTGCAATTTGCAATGTTTTACAGTGACAAATGGCTGGGGAAGTGGCCAGGCTGCACAAACCAATAAAGTAAATTCAAGCATTGTAACCTGGAGCTGCTATTTTGTTGGAAGTCGTCTGTTCACACTACACAGAACGTTCTGTTCACACTACTCTGCCATGGGAGACCTGCATCTTTAAGAAACTGTCTCAAAGGCTGCGATCCTATCTACACTTACTTGGGAGAAAGCCCCATTGACTATAAAGGTACTTCTGAGTATATATGCAGAGGATTGTGCTCATACTCTCTTGTTGATCATAGCAGAGTTTTAACTGCCGTTCACGTTTTGTTTTAACTTTAGATGACATTAGGTCTTGGTTCAGCGATGATTTTACTAAGGACAAAGGAAAATTACTTGTTCCCAGCAGGTTAACTGCTGACACATCACATGTAATATAACCAAGTCATTTTATGAGGTGGAATTAGTTTAAAAAATACTAGCAGACTTACAAAAAGTTATTTACAGATGAAATGCATAATGACATTTTTAATACTTTTCCTGACAATTCATCCACATGAAAAGTTCAAAGATCCAGCATTCTGTAAGACAAATCCCGGTTCAAAATACTTATCTAGTTGATACTTGACTCTGGTTTTGAGCAATCTCCTAAAATGCTTGGCAACTCTGTAGCTCTATGAATAAGATGATAAAAGTACAGGCTTTCTTAGGTCAGCAGGAGCCACAGCATTGCACTAGTCTTTGCAATTCTTTTGGGCAGATTCCCAGGCTGTTCTGTAACCTTGGCCTATAAAGCTTCTCTTTCTTTAGACAGTTACACTGATTAGTTCCCCCCCCCAAAGCTTCAATTAGGAAATCTGTGCTCAGAAGGGAAATCAGTCTGAGTTGTGGATTCCTCAACACCTAGGATTTAAGGTGGTTTTTGTTTTTTTTAACACACAGCAAATTGTTTTACAAATTAACCAGTTCTGTTAGTCTTGACACTTTGGGCCTTCCTTCTCCTAAATCCCTAAGAAATAGGATTAACAAAACCATACTAGCAGAAGCTGTAGTACCCTATATTGCATTTTGTTCCTGCAGAACAAGAGAATTCTATAAAAAGAATTAGTACATTCTTGGGCAACTGGTGAGAAAAACTAACAGGAAGAAGATTACTTGTTGGGTAAGCTGATACTTTTCCCACACCAATACCTATGATACAGTGCATCTTATTCATACCTTTCTGCTGGCTCACTTTTATAGTCCAATTAACTATAGTGGGCAACTTAGTGGAAAAGGCTGGACTCAGTCCTGTTCATATAGCCTATATCTAGCTTTTGACATACTTTGCTCTTTGGCTCCCTTCTTAGCTGAATATGTTTATTCTAGATCTAAAAGTAAAAAATGAAAATGGAATGAGTCTTAGCTTAGAAAAATGTAGCTCCTGACAATGCCTGTTCACATGCATTTTTTGAAAGTTCATAGCCACATGTGTCCTCTAAGCTCTTCATTTTTGGATCTCTTTCCTTGATGTAATAGGATGGATTGATCAGGCACTTTTGTACTTCTGCGCTGAAAACAATAATAAATCCAGGCTTGTCATCAATCCTGTCCACTTCAGGGGTTTACTTTACATTCTTCTTTGCCTACAAAGTAAGATCAATTCTGATGAGTCACTGTTATTTCTTTGACAAACCTTACAAGCATAACATTAATGTTTGTCAGCAGGCAGTTTTGCCACAGACGGCCTATGGTGAATTTGAACTACAATGGCTGATATATATGGGACTATAAGCCCTAACATAATGTTCTCCCCCCCACCCTTATTATTAGAGAAGTCACGTGATAATATACTAAGCATGTAAAATGTGGATGCAGCCAGGCATGCTGCCAAGGATACAAGGAGCCAGAGCTTTCACATATAAATTACTATCTGCTACAGGCCACATCAGTGCCACAAAGTGGTCATTTTTCCGCAGAAGTAGAAACAAGCCTACAACTTGTAATGATACTGTACTTATTTGAGCAGGCTGAAAGTACATCTAGCCCTATACTTTATTTAAGAAGTTGCTGTTAACTGCATCTCATTGATGGGGGGGGTGTCTACAGATCAATTTGGGATCACTGTATTTTCTTCTAAGTTGTCATAAAAAAAGGAAAGGTCGTTTCAAAGCACTTTACTCTTCTAGAGGAAGAACTGTTTAAGAAAACTTCTGTACTGTGGCATGGAGCTTATTTACATGGTTTCCTAATCAGACTCCTACAACAATGGGGACAAAAAGCATATAGTGCATATGACCTCTATGTATACATTGTGCCTAATAGGAATACCAAGTGAAAAAGCTGCCCTCATGCCAAGTTAAAGATATCAATGACTCACAGCCTTCGTGAAGCAGTCCATCAGCATCTCAAATTCCTTGGCACACACATCCTTCTTCAGGTCCCCATGCCCAGTTGTCTTGGAAGCAACACACTTGCCATAAACGGAGGCCTGCAAAGATTACCTCAATCAGATGCTGAAACAGCCACTATGCCTTGGAGAGTATGGGGCAAAGGAAGGTCCACAGGATTGCTTGTAGATTTCTACCAATGCCCAAAGGTGCACTGTGTCTATGCTCAAGTTCTTGCAAGAAAATGTATATGGATCACTACCCAGTGTCATAAATCCCCGTATAGCACAGTGTAGTGATTGTTAAATGGGGCTGGGGCACCTGTGAGGAGGTACAGGCTAGCTACAGCTAGGTAGAGCCTGAAGCAAGTGGTGTCCCTCTTTAGGTAGGAAGCATTTACATAGCAGTATTTAATTAATTTAGCAGTATTTAGTAGATTGCATGTCTCTTAATGGAAGACTCCCTCCTTTCCAAACTAGATGGGGGGGGTGTGACTGCGACCTCATTACAACAGCATTCATGTGTGATTTGAGCAGATTGGGCAAATGAAGAGCTTCTGCTTTGTTCTGTTTGCCAGTGCATGATTTGAGGAAGGGTCAAACTGTTAAGAGCTTGTTCAGTTCTTCTAATGCCAATTTATAGATACTCCAATTCACAGATCCTTGCACGCAGGAGCAGGTTCCATCGACACAACTATGTGCCACGAATTTCACATACAAGCCTATCGAACAGGATTCCTATCAGACTGGACATGCCCAGAAGACTGAGGGCTTGAACCTATCTAACTTTCCAATGCTAATGCAGCCATGCCAGTGGAGTAAGCGCTGCATTCTGTGGTGGAAGATCAATCCTGGAAGCGTCCTTCAGGTAAAGGAATGTTTGTTCCCTTACCTTGGGGCTGCATTGCGGTTGATCAGCACTAGAAAGTTGGACAGGATTGGGCCCTGAGTTAAGTTTTGAAGAGAGGAATTGGAAATAGTTGAGAAATACTGGTTGTATGCTACCGGTACTAACAGCTCCCTCTCTTCGTCACCAACTCCTTGGCTCAAATCTCACCTGAGCCACAAAGGGCGGGCATCATATCTAGGATTGATTGATTTAGTTTATTACGGTCATGGACCAGTACAAAGCAAATTAAATCAGTACAATTACATGAATGTTAAAAGAAAAAAATAAAATAAGATTACATAAATGTTAAGATGATTAAATTAGCCTAACACAGTATATCATAAAATATTATGACAGATCCTCAATCAGGGGATTTCATGATAAGTTTCCGGATACTTGTAGCAGCAGCAAAAAATTTGGCTACATTGTGTACAGAAGACAGATTACCATCAGCCAAAAGTAAGTATGTAAGCTGTAGGTCCGATCGTCCTGATAATTTGCTCAACAAGGGGAGAATAAATTTGTTTCGGATAGTCTGATAAAAGGTACATCGCAGTAATACATGTTCCGTAGTCTCTATTTCCTCCAACCCACAGGGACAATCATATCTAGGAGGAAGCGACACTGTGTTCAGTGGGGCTTACTCCTGAGTAAACAGGGACGAGGGGTCCAGCTCTAAGTGGCCCTAGACAAGCCACTAAATTTCATCCCCCTTTCTGTCAAGCTCAGATAACAGTAGCGTCCTTCTTTACATAACTCTTGCTGCATTAATCTATGAGAATAGCTCTACGGAGAAAGTGTATACGGAATCGCTAAGCATTAATATTCCAGGGGGCAAAGAAGAGCTTGATGCGATCCCGGTGTAGGGCACGCTGCTTCTTTCTATTCCTGTACCTGCTCCCCACAACTCGCCAGCAACTCAGGGAAGCGTCGTATTCTCTCCCGAACACGACCCCAGACTTCTCGGCTGGACATGACAGAGCCACAACCCTCTACCACCTGGAGGCGGCCATGATTAAGCAAACGCTTTCCAAGAAGCATCTCTCATTGGCTTATGCTCGGAAAAGATCCCCAGCTTTCCTACAGCGATACGCCATTGTTCTGTCTTTTGCCCTGATTGGCTTCCCGCTCACATAGCTTCTTCCGATTGGGTAGAAAACAGGATGGTTTTCAATCTTCTACGCTGCCCTCTCACTGGCGGCGTCTAACTCTGACAGCCACTTCCTGCTTCCAGGAGAGGTGATTGGCTCTTCTTGTACAGGCTCGGCGTTCCATTGGAGTAGCTGCTGTTCCGGAAGGCGGGGCAGTGAAGCTCATGATTTGGCTTGGAGAACATCATGGCGGTGGTACCTTTGCGGGATCGGCTGAGCTTCTTGAGCCGGGTATAGATGGGATAACTGGATAGGATCCGTAGAGGATGGGGAGGAACGTAATGTAATGTTCATAGGAACTCCGCGGGGAAGGGGTGTCGTCATGACGACGGTTGAAGCCCTGTTACTTTCCCAGGACGAGCTGTCACGTTTACAACTCTGACTTTTTCGGCAACTCATTGTTTCTCAAGAGCCTGGATTCTGGCTGTTTTTGACGCCTGTTTTGTATATGCAGCCGAAAGAGAACCTTTTTCTTGGATTATACCATTGTAGGATGCAGGTGTGGAGTTTGCATGTTTGAATGCGCCCTTTGAAAACGTCTAGGCAGTGGTTTAGCTGACACACCAGTTTTCTAGGCGTGTTAGAGAAGGGAGGCTGGAGCATTCGCACATGCAACAGCTGAGCAGCAGGAAGTGGAATAGTCTATAAAAAGTTCTAATGTGTGATTCTGCTGCATGGAGAAATTGGACCGAAGCGGCTCATAATTAGTTGGCATGTTGATTTAGAACTGGATCACTTAAAGCTATTCAGGGGGCATCTGGCACTGAAGAAGAGCCCAGGTTGTGCCCAACGGTTCATTTGGCAACAAATATTTGTGCACCTTTGCCTTAACTGAGATTCTTGCCATGGAGTCATTCACTAGCTGGTCATTTATGCAGTGCTTGTTGTTATGCAGTATCATGTTGTAACATGATAGGACGGAGGGTCAGGGTGCCCAGTAACTAGGTCTTCAGCATCCCTAGAGAAAAAAAATGCATGTCTGTCTGATTCCCATCCTAGTGGCTGTAGCTTGTGCAGAAGCGTACCAGGGCAAAACAGCACCCGTGGCACGCACCATCATGACGTCAGAATGTCGTGGCATCATGACGTTGAGGGGTGTGACTTCTCTCCGCCATGGTCTGAAGATGCAGGGAGAAGATGCATCCCTGCCCCCCCTCATTTTACCCCAGAGGCAGGCAGGAGAAGCTGTGCGCCTCCCCGGCTCAGCGAGCCAGGGGGCGCTCCGCTTCCATCAGCCACTCGTGCAATTTTGCCTCGGCAGCAACTGGGAGAAGCCGTGCGCCTTCCCAGCTCACCAAGCGGGGGATACACGGCTTCTCCCAGTTGCCACTGGCACAGTTTGCCCAAACGCCTTCCCTGGCTCACCGAGCTGGGGGGGGGCACGTGTGGCCTCCCTCACCCGCTGCTTGGGCAGGAGAAGCCACGTGCTTGCCAAGCGGGGGGGGGCACGTGGCTTCTCCCAGCTGCTGCTGGCACAGTGTTGCCCGAGTGGCAGCCAAGGGAAGCTGCGTGCCCTCACCGAGCTGGGGAGTGCGCGGCTTCCCTCGCCCACTGCTTGGGCAATTTTCTCCGAGCAGTGGCCAGAAGAAGCCATGCGGCTTGCCCTGGCCACCACTCAGGCAGTTTTGCCCCAGTGGTGGGTGGAAGAAGCTGCACACCTCCCTGGCTCGCCGAATGGGGGGGGGCACAGCTTCTCCCGGCTGCCGCTGGCACAGTTTTGCCAGCTTCCCTCAGCCGCCACTCAGGCAATTTTGGGCAAACTGCTCCTGGGAGAAGCTGCCCCGTTCCCGGCTTGGCAAGTTTGGGGGGGGGCATACGACTTCGCTCAACTGCGGCTGAGGCATCTGCTTGGGCGCTGTGTTGGGGGGGGCTGAGGGCAGTTGGCGCCCCCATGGCAAACAGCGCCCATTGCTCTTGCCCTCCCACGCAATACCTTGGATATGCCTCTGAGGTTGTGATAGTTTCAGCTGTAGTGTAGGAACTGCTGTTTTATTCCTTACCAGGTCATGCTAGTTAGTTGCAAAAACCAAGTTTGACCAATTCCCTCAGGGATAATCCAGCTGTGTCAGCAGTTAGTCAGAATGTGAGAAATTCAAATGTGATTGGAACACTGATAAGAATCCTACAGTGCAATTATCTAACAAGCATATTGTTCTGCCTGCAAAGGGGACAAAGATGCGATATCTACTACCAGATATTTGGGGACAGGTCATGTTCCCTTGTCTTCATTTTGGAGACTTAGCTCTGACTAGTGCTGTGAGTGTATAGAAGAAGGAAGAGTTTTCCTTTGCTGTTATTATATGTGTCAGTGAGTCAGGAGTGATGTGCAGGATTATTGTCTGGGGGGCACTTGGTGGGGGTGCCACCTCAGTTGGGTTGCCTGAGTCAGTCCATCCAGCTTAAGGCATGCTTCGGGCTTGGAGTCTGTGTCAGTCGGGAGCTGGGGATTGCTCCACCCTTACCCAGCTCCCCAACAGAGCATTATGTCAGTGGCCGATGGAGGAAGATGCTTGCAAGCCAACTTCCTAGCCCTTCTGCCCTTCATCGGTCGTAATAGCGCTTCTGCTGGTCTTGTGCTTTTCCCAGGTTCCTCTGGGTCACGACCTGGGCCTCTCAAGAACTTGAGAGGACCTCTCGCAGGACGGCCATATATTTGCCCGCCAGCTGGGGAGCATCGGCCGGGTCTCACTCCACCCTTCCTGCAGGACCTCCAATAGCCCCCTGGGATGCTGCCCATACAAAAGGTCAAACGGGGCCAGCCCAGAGGATACCTGGGCTGTCTCACGGGCTGCAAAAAGTAAGGCATCCAGAAAGAGGTCCTAGCGATTGGGGTGGTCTTGTGCCACCTTCCTGACCATGGCTTTGAGAGTTTGATTAAAGCGCTCGACCAGGCCATCCGACTGGGGATGGTAGATGGCTGTAAAATGTTGGGTTATGCCTAGCAAGCGACAGAGTGCCCAGAGAACGCTCAAGGTAAAGGGCTTCCCCTGATCAGTTAGGAGCTCGCGGGGCAACCCCACCTGGGCAAACAAGTGCATCAAGGCTCATGCTACCCCCTGGCCTGCATCCCACACAGCAGGACCACCTCAGGGTAGTGGGTGGCATAGTCCATCAGGACCAAGGTGTATCTGTGACCCGGGCCGTGCGAGGGAGCGGCCCGATAACGTCCATGGCTAGGCACTCGAAGTGGGTCCCGACTAGGGGCAGGGGCTGTAAAGAGGCCCGTGGGGGTGCCCAGCTGTTCCCTTTCTAGCAGACATGGCAGGCGTGGCAATGAGCCGCTGCATTGTCCACCAGAGAGGGCCAGTAAAAGAATTTCAGGGCCCGGGCTATCGTTTTCGTGGGGCTGGGATGGCCGGCCCAGTCTGAATCATGCACTAGCTGTAGGACCCATGGCCTGTAAGGCGCCAGGACCACTAACTGACATTCCGGGGGTGCTCCAGGGAGTCCCAGGACTAACCTCCACCAGAGGCCCTGTGCTTGTTCCACCCGGGGAAGGTGTTGGGCCCTTCAGGGGTCTCTTACCTGCCCATCTACTTTTGCTGTGTCTTGACGCAGGTAGTGCAGGGTAGGGTTGTCCTCCTGGGCTCACTGAAAGGCAGGGTCCTTGCGCCAGTGGGCCAGCAGGTTGGGGGCCGTACGGTCCCAGACGTCCGCTGATGTCCCCTTCCCTGGGTCATCCTTGAGGGCCAGGATGGTTGCTCTGCACCCTACTTGTTGCAACAAAGCCGAGAAAGCCAGGGCATCCCGTCCCAGGAGGAGCAGACGAGGGAGGTCGTCGATGTAGACGAGGTCCAGGGTATAGTCATGACTGGCGTAGAGCAGAAGAACTTGGGCCACCTGCAACGCTTGGTTGTGGCGGTGGAGGCACGATATTTTTGTCCCGCCCTGGACGGGATCGTTGACTGGCAGGAGATGGGACCTAATCATAGAAACGGCGTTCCCGGAGTCAAGGAGGGCGTTCAGGGGTGGTTGCCCCAACTAGACCTTTGCCATCAAGGGTGGATCGTCCTGAGGTGCACCTCGAACGCCACCCAGCTCAAGTCACACTCCAGGAAGGGGAACTCTCATTGGAAGTGACCCATTTGGCCCCAGGTGTAGCAGGCTCCCTTGCAGGGCTTGGACGTCTCACGAGGGGTCAGAGTGAAGGCGGCAGTGGCCGGGTTGCCCCCTCGGGTGGCAGCAGGTCTGGGTGGGGATGTCATCGCTATCCCGGGCTCTCCCCACACCTTCCATTGCAGTAGATGCACCCCTGGCACCAGGCGGCCGAAGAAGTGGGTCCAGGGGCTGGGCCGGGCCCGACCTTCCAGGAGCCGACCTTCCCGCTTCCCTTCTTCAGCCGGTTGGGGGTCCAACCGGGGACCTCGGCACAGCTCAGGGACCTCGACGTCCAAATAATCTTCAAACAGCTTTTTGGCGTCCGCCAAGGCTGATGGTCGGTGATGATGCACCCAGAGCTTGCGCTTTGGGGGGCATTATGTGGTAGGCCTGGTCTAGCACCAACATCTTCACAATGGCTCACCCTTCAGCTGTGGTTGGTTTCAGCTGCACGTCGCAGCTTCCTTCAGCTCAGCAAGTACGGCCCGGGGCCGACTCCTGTGGCCGTATCGGATGGCCCGGAAGCGAAGGCGGAAGGAGTCTTCTGTGACCCCCTAGAGATCTAGCAGGGCCTCCTTCAACTTGGTGTACGTGGCCACTTCCTCTGGGGGCAAGGTCCGCCACACCATCTGGGCCAGGCCGGACAAATAGAGCCCTAAAATGTACGTCCATTGTGAGGGCAGCCACTGGGCCAGGGCAGCCATCCTCTCAAAGGCCATTAGGTACGCCTCTATGTCGTCGTCAGGGGCCAGCCGAGACAGCTTGAGCTGAGGTGTTCCCCTGAGGGGGTGGGCCCCAGCTGCACTGGCCGGCACAACCGCCACAAGGCCATCCTCCACCTTCTGCAGGAGGGCAAGCTGGTCTTCTCTTGACTGATGGTAGAGTTCCTGGACCAGCTTGCTCTGATGTTCAGCCAGCCACTGCCCGAATTAGGCGAGGTCGGTGGGGGTTTCCATGGGGTCCGACATCGGGGGTCTTACTGCCGCTGGAGTGTCCCCGGAAGTGCGCGGATTCTGCACCATGTGTCCAGGGGATGCTTGTCGGGGGCGCCGCTTCAGTTGGGTTGCAGCCTATTGCCCCTGCCGACGGAGCCTGAGTCGGTCCTCCCGGCTTAAGGCATGCCTCAGGGGCTCAGAGTCGGGGGCTGGGAGTTACTCCACTCTTGCCCAGCTCCCCAACAGGGCATTACATCAGTGGCCAACGGAGAAAGATGCTTGCAAGCCTAGCCCTCTCTGCCCTTCATCATCAGCCAGCTGCTTTATATAGGGGCTCTTCCCCGCCCCTTCCCCCTTTCCCTTTCTGGCTCTGTCCCTGCTGTTGGCTCACCCTGCCCCCATGCCTGGCAGCCGGCCATGGGGGGCAGCCGGCCGGTCGGCAGTCGGCCAATCGCCCGGATGCGGGGCCAGCCACGCTGTCGGAGGCCTCCCCTGTGTGACCCGCTGGATGGGGGCAGTCAGGGGCGTTCCTGGTGTCATTTGGCATGCCGACCTGGGCCTGCTGCAGGTGGGTCGTCCCGATCGAGTCAGTAGATGCAATCGTGGGCAAGTCGGCAGTGCTGGCTGGGCTCGCTGCTAAGCCACCAGCCCACAGGGCGAGGGCAGAGGCAGCGCAAATGGCAGCCACTGAGCCTGCCTTGCCATTGTTCCCCTTGTGCCACCCCCGGGGGCCCCCCGTATACCGGCAGGATTGACCAGGTAAGGAGGGTGCCTGGGAGGGTGCTCGACAATTATCAATGACAAACATTGTCTTTTCAGGATGTGACTTATTTTGACTAGGTCATTTTTCTTTTCCTTTTTTTCTTCAGTTGCCAATTCTAATCAAAGGCACCTCAGATGACGAAGTCCCATGCCCAGGGTATCTGTTTGAAGACATTGCCAGTATCCTTTGATCTTTGGAAGAGTTCGGTGATCCAACTGGGGATATTTTAGGTTACAAGACATGCTCTTTGTTGCTGGGAAGAGCAATGGCCGATAAATCTGGTGATCTGGGCTCTGACTCAGATTTCAGATGTAGTTAAGTCCTGGTCAGATTGCTTTAGTACCTTTGTCCAGTGCTCCCTACCTGTCAAATGACATCAGTGATGCTTGTTCAACCAGCAATGAAAACTTCAGAACACTTTAGCTTCCTGGAAGAGGGCTTCTACTTGAGCCCATACATTTTTTTACTTACAGCCATTGATTTCCAGATTCATCTGACCATTTTCCTGTGTCCTCCCAACACTTTCCCCGCTAATTGAACGTGAAATATACCTTATTTCTAGCAAGTGATTACTGAAGGGATGTATATGAGTGTATGTCTGCATGTATGTACACCCTTGCATAACAAACAGTTTTTGTTTGTTAAAACATTATATTGCTCATTCTTCTGAAGGGGAGGGGGACAAGCAGAATCAAAGTTTTGCATTAGCAGTAGAACCCTGGCCATAAGCCAGCTACCAGTGTGATCTTTGGAGCACCTGAACATCAACCAATCACTCTGGTAGCTCTTTAACATGACTGACTTCCAGAGATCTCCCATGAGTCAGCAGGAAGTAGTCACTGTCTTCTTGAGTACCTTCTCAACCGTCTTCAGAACAACTCATGCCATGTTAAGCTGAAGGTAAATGCTGATTGAGAAAGAGCAGCTGGGAAGTAGGGGTGGGCCTCCGAGCAGACCTTTGAAGCTTCGATCAACGCTCCTGTGATGTGGCTTTTCAGTGCTTTCAGTTCTGTGCCCATGATCTCTCCTGCATTCTCAGGTGCTCAAGATTCTGCTGTCCATGTGCACCCACGGCTCCTCTCACTTCCTTCTGCAGCTCAAACGGAATTCTTCCTTCATCCAGGAAGCCACAGGTAGGCGAGGGATGGTCGGGACGGGGGGAATGCTGCTAAATGAGAGCGCTTGGGTTAGTCAAGGTGATGTGAAGGCTTTCTGTTGTTGGGGAAAGGTTGCCTCTGTTGGGGGGGGGTTACTAGTCTAGTGTCTCTACGAGGGAGCAGGCGCCAGAGAAGCCAAACTCTCTCACTGCTAGTCAGTCAGTTGCCTTTTATTGGCATAAATAACAGGAGAAGTAGTAGTAAAATAAATCCAGCCATCACCCAGACCCAGATTTAACAGAGAAAACAATGCAATCTAAAACATACAGGATATAACAGTCTAAAACATACATCAGCTTTAGATACTAGTTAGAAAAAAATTCTAGCTCAATATTTCTTGTATATTCTTATAAGCCACTGCAAGTAGAAACTTTGACGCCCTCTCCATAGCTTCAGCTGGACCATCATTCAAAAAATTTTAAATTTGCTAAATCTGGAAAGCCGTCTCTTTTAGATAGGGTTTTAGATAGCGAGGGAGCAGGCGCCAGAGAAGCTGAACTCTTTCATTGGTTTCAAACATTCTGAGACAAGCCCCTTGGCCCTTTTTCACTTTCTCCCCTGTTGTTCTTTGCAGTGTTTGCGGGTCCTCCTGATCCGCTCCATGGCAACAGCTTGTATCAGAAGGTGCGGACGACTGCACAGGTAAGTGAGAAGTCCCAGTCAGTTTTGGAAGGATTCTCACTGCTTATTGAGACTGTTCACCACATTGCAGCGTGCTTCGTTCTCTTGTAGGACCTGGCAAGTGCTTTGTTTTCGGATGCTTTGTTACCCCAGATTGCCGCCCAGCCGCCTAAAGAGCTGCCTTCCACAGGTACATTTCTGCTACCCAAGGAGAGCAAGGATCCTTCTTATCATTGAAAATCTTGGGCGCATTTACAGTGGTTGAGGGCAGCAGTCATTTATTGAATCCATATTCAGAGAAACACTTTTCCTTTCTCCTGTTTATATGGCATTTGCGGTGGGGATTACATGACTTCCTTTCCTTTCTCTTCATCCCCCTTTGCTGAGGAGACACAGTCTCCTATTCCCTTGCACTGACTGATGTCATGTGAAGAATATTGCCATGGAAAGGGAAGAGTATTGCCCATGCAAATGCCCATGAAAAGGGCATTTTATTCAACTCTGCCCAGGAGGAGAGGTTGTTGGATGGTTCTATCCAACCATGTTTGTTTCAGGCTTATATCTATATCTAATACCTGTGTCAAGAAAAAGCAGCTTAAAATTTTCTTTTACATTGGAGAAAGAATGCAGAACTGGTTCAAGTGACAGGGAAGAATTTCGTTTCCCCACCAGGCAGAGTATCAAAAAACCACAAGCTTATGGGGATAGCCCATTCTTCCCCCCACCCCCCTTGTAAAAGAAACCACCAGGGTTTTTTGGAAGAAAAATGTGTCTCCTTTTTTTTTTTTAAGCTGATCAGGGAAGAAAAGCACAGAAAAGAAAGATTCAGCTGCCACCTTTCCTCCATCATGTGTCTCCAACCTGCTTCTTAGTAGGAGGGTTGGCATACCTCAGGCTGGATTGTGCCAATGATTCAAGCTCAGTAAGCTCCTCCTTGAAGCTGCGGCTCTGTTGGGTGGATTGGAATAAAAATGTCACAAGGAAGCCTATTCCTTATCAGATCAATGTGGAATTAGGCCTCTGATGTTAGAGTAGGAACTCGCATCTTGTTTACTGAGCTGGCATGAATGGAGAATTTCCCCCTCATAACAACCTAGGCTTCCTTCCTTGGGATATAATCCAGATTGGTTTCATCCTCATGGTGTATGAATGTTTAGTAAAGGAATAACCTTCATCAAGAAACAAAAGCATGGCTCTGTGGGTGGGCTGTCCCTTGCAACCCCACAGGGGTCTCATTATAGTTTAATGGTCCCATGATGCCTCTCTTCCTAGGAATGGGCTCCAAACCCAGTCCCCATGGCTCACTCCAGGGCTTTGGTTTTGAAAAGAGCACCTCCAGTAAGTATTGAACACAGAAGAACACAGAAGTATCTCTTCTGTTTTGGTGGCACTACACTCTCCTGCCCCAGTTTCCAGTCCAAAGACATCATTCTCCCTACACACAGCCTTCTGCTGTCTCAGGCTTGCCATCGGGGCTGTTGCAATTTATCAAGCCTTTAGCTGATGGTAAAAGAAGCTGCTTCTTGGCCACTTCAAAAGATGATCATGCTGGGAATCTGGGCAATAAAATGAGCTGAACTGTATAGTGGAGGGCAGTTAAGATCTTGCAGCAAAGGAAAAGAATAAGAGCACTCTTCAGTTCTCTTCCATATTGGGCAGAGAGTGAGAGAAGGGATTCAATGGTGTCCTCCGAAGACATCATAGTTGTCCTGGAAACTAGTGTCGCCTGAACCTCATCAGAACAAAAGAAAAGCCTTGCTGGATCAGGCCAAGGGCCTATCTAGTCCAGCTTCCTGTGTCACACAGTGGCCCACCAGATGCCTCAGAGAGCACGCAAGGCATCTCCACAATAAGCAAGTCCCTTTAATGGCCTTGAACCATGTTCTTGTGGCCAGTCCCTTTCTTTCCTGGATGAATGGCTGTCTTTTGATGCTCCATAGAAGGTAGTTTCCTCATTTTGTTCTCAGTGTTCACAGATCGATGGGTCATGATATTCCAAGCCTGGGTGAATATTCTGTCTTTGTAACTCTTCCAGCATCCACAGGCAAAGTTTTGCTGGCCACCATCCAGAAAGCAGCAGAGGTGGTTGCCAATGCCATGCTCCCTGGGCAGGAGCTCCCCAATCCCCACAGCAGGGAGTTGAAGGATGATTCCTATGAGCCGGTGTTGGCACCTTCTTCTGGCAAAAGCTCTGTTCCTGCTACAAAGTTGCCTCCTATTATTGCCCATAAAATGCGAGGTATAGTATGTCTTCACATTTCTAGCTTATAGAAACACTTTCTATAAAGACAAGCTAATAATATGTTTAAAGCGCCCCTTTAACAGTTCATGTGGTATTGTTTACTGCTTTATGGGAGGACTAAAAGCAGCCACTTCTGCTGTATAGGTGACGTAGTCGAGACAGACTGTATTTCTGTTGGCCTAATAGTCCAGACAATGGATAGACTGTCTTTCTGGGTTTGTGAACAATTTGTTTTGCCTGTTGGGGTGCCTGCTTGCTTATGCTGTTTCCTTGGCCCATATTTAGTGGTTGGGATTTGAGTGAGGTTGTGGAATATCTGGTTTTAGATTGTAGATTTCTGATTCTGGGATATGATGTGGACGACATACAAATGCCTCTGAGCCTAGGGTTTGTGCCTCTCACATGGATATTCTTCTGGACTTTTCCCCGCAGTGAACCATCAGCCAGGGCAAGCAGGAGGAGGCTGGGAGGAATTGGACAGTGGGCAAAGCTCCCAGAATTCTTTGCAGGAGAACAGTGATCTGAGCAGGACATCTGATTCCTACAGCAAGTCGAGCAGTGACAACCACTTGGGTGCTCTGGAGCCAGGCAGCGTTGCTGAAAGGTCAGAGAGGCGGGGATTGCAAGTGGTTGGGGATGGGCTGGGGCGAAGGATAAATTCAAACCAGAAGACTGACTTATAAACTGTTGCACCCTAAAAGGCACCTGTCATGGGTTCCTTTCCCTGTGGCATTAGGGTTTCCACCCCTCTCTTTTTTCAAATCATCATGCTTGCCTCTGGAGAATGTCATCTAGCCTCTGAGGCAGATACCTTGCAGCTCAGTTCCATATTTGTTTTCTCAGTAAATCCCACTGGGCCCGATTTCCTAGTAAGTGCATAAAGGATAGTGGCCTCAGAATAGAGTAGGGACACTGTGGTGGGGTTTATCTAGGAAGTACTGTCTTTAAAAGGCCTGTGTGAGCTCTCCACTGAAGGAGGGGGGGGTAAACCACTCTGCCAGTCATTGCCCATATACTTTCAAGCCTGCCTTATATTATTATTTGTCCTTGCTATAGAACGGAAGCTGAAAACCTGGGTGACTGCATGCAAGAAGTGAGTCTCGTCACCAACCTCACTCAGGGCTCCAGGGTCTTCCTGACACGTGATGAGACCCAATGTTTCATCAAGGAGTAAGAGAATTTTTTTTCTACCATTGTCCCAGGATGCTATATGCCTCCTAAAAGGTAAAGGTTTCCCCATGACTGAATGGTCTAGTCGTGACCGACTGTAGGGGATGGTGCTCATCTCCGTTTCTAAGCCTGTAGAGCCGGCGTTTGTCTGAGGACAAGCTTCCATGGTACGTACGACTATACGCCATAGCGCATGGAATGCCGTTACCTTCCCACCGAAGTGGTACCTATTTATATACTTGCATTTTTTCGTGCTTTTGAATGGCTAGATTGGCAGGAGCTAGGACAAGCAACAGGAGCTCATTCCATTGCATGGTCTTGAACTCCCAACCTTCCAGTCAGAAAGCCCAGCAGCAGCAGTTTATCCCGCAGCGCCATCACGTCCCCCTACTCTTCCTTAATTTCCCTTACTAAGCATTACTGGAGATGTGCCCATACACATACTGTAGGGTTACCCAGTTGCAGACCCAGCAAATGGGGCGCCTGGGGACAGAGGCAGAGGACTTTCCACTTCTATCTTCACTGCCTTCCACTTGCCCCTGAAGCTCCAGCGCTGGGGGCTTTGACTCCCCCACCTCGCCCAATGGTAGGTCCATAACTGGGTTGTATCTATGTGCCACAGGTGTACCCATACAGTCCCACCTG
Organism: Lerista edwardsae; assembly: GCA_029204185.1. NCBI lineage: Eukaryota > Metazoa > Chordata > Lepidosauria > Squamata > Scincidae > Lerista > Lerista edwardsae. Next base: position 4,469,459 of record JAJKFI010000064.1, read on the forward strand.
AGAGGCTGTGCTTCATTTCTTTTGAAATAGCTGCACTTGGAACTTGCCTTCAGGACTGGCACAAGGCAGCTGGTCATCTGAGGCAGAAAATCCAAATTTTGACCATCTTCAGTAAAAGTGTAAGACGTTACATGACTGGTAACTTGCCTCTCTTCTGTGGTTTCCTAAATTTGCCACCTCACACTGCCTAACAGTATAGCCAGCCCTTGTTTCTTGCCTCCATGTCATTCAAAGGCCTTGAGCAGGACTCTGAAGAGTGGTGTGTTGGTTGTGTAATAAAGAAACACTCGCTTCTCCTGTTACTTAAATAGAGGTTGGGCGGACACGAAAGGCTTGGTTTTCTCCCTTGCCTGACAGAATTGCTCATTCCTCCCCTCCATTTTGTCAGGATTTCTGGCTCAGTGCTCTCTCTCTCTACAGGTGTGGGCTGCTGAATTGTGAAGTGGTCTTGACTATGCTCAACCGAACCCTGAAGGATCCCAGTGAGTGCATCCGCATGGTGAGGGAACCCTCAAGTCTCCCAAGTCTCCCAAAACCAATCGTAGCAGCAGCACATGGGAGGAAAGTGCAACTTTAAGATTGGACAGCTAGACATTGCTGTCAGGGAACTGAGACTCTTTGCCCACATTCTGGGAACTGAGTGTCTTGGGATAATCTCCTTTAGGGTTGCTGTCTTGCACTAGGTGTGTGTGTGTGTGTGTGCGTGCGTGCGTGCGCGCACCTTATAAGGGTGAGCATGGTGCAAGATAAGCCCAAGGTTCTTTCCAGTGAACAAATGAATGATGCAAGACTTACATTAGTAACCCTTCCCAACAACTGCCCAAACTGGGCCCAATGTGTAAACTATTTCCATGTGGAACCATGTCCTCTTCCTTCTTTCCACAGAGGGCCATGTGTGCCATCTACTCCCTCATGTGTTCCGATTTGTTGCCCCATGATCAGATACTTGCTGTTACTCAGCAACACTTGCAAGAGCTCAGTCAAGAGGTTTCTGGGCCTGTAGCCAATAAAGCAACAAAGGTAATTCCTGTTTCTGCTATTCCCACCCTTTTGGATCCAAGTTATCAAGGACAAACCCTACAGGGCCCCTTACTTTGTCTTAGTGGACATTTTGCTATAGGCTCTTTGTTGACGTGCTGAACATTTGTGTGCTCCTGTTAGTGGGCAACTTTCTATGGACCAGCATACAGAGTGTAGTTTTGTTTGTTGCTCTTGTTTTGACTCTCTTCCTGGCATTGGCTTCAGTAGATCAGGAATGGAATATCTTCCTTCCATCTGCACTTAGTGCACTGTAGGAGACTTTCTCTCTCTTGGGGGAGCAGGTAACATAACTGGCAGAACTTAAAACAGTTTATGTACGATAGTTTGTATATACTGGCTTGACTGGGGATAATACTATCAGTTGTGTATGCAACAACAGCTCTTTAAGAACATTTGAGATCAGAGCCTTTCACACATAGTGATGGAAGAGGCAGTTCCTGCCCAAAGTGAAATGTCTGATACTGCCCAATGCTTTAGCATTGCTGAAGCTCAGTGATCAGTGCCTGGGTGAGAAGACACTAGGAGTCTCACATAAGTCATTTTGACTGTTCCAAGAAAGATAAATCATGTGCAAAATGAAAATGTATGGTGGGGACAGAGGCAGTGAGTTCACAGTATCCTGGGTAAAGGCTGCATTGGCTGCCTGCCTGTTGTTAGTTTCTTCCATGCTGGGAGATGCCTCTCATTCTCTGATATACTGTTCTTCTTATATAGGCAACATTCTCATTCTTTTCCTGTCTCCTTTCTCACTTTCAACAGATCTTGCGACAGTTTGAAGCACTCTGCAGGAGCCACCCCATTTCTAAGACCTCATCCCCGGTTGCCAACAACTGTATCCCTGGGAGGACTACATTCAAACGCACTGATGACTTGCTGACAGATGCAACGCCTTTCACGGGAGAGACTGTCCTCACACCCATGAGCCTGGCACCACAGGCTTCCCAAGAGTCTAAAGCCCTCGGAAGTGATACGTGCCTTCTGGAAGGACATATGCAGGAATCTTTGTCATGTGGCCAGCTGGATGTCTTGCCAGCTGGCTTATGCCAGCAGGGGGCAGAATGCAAGCTCTCAGACTCTGAACCCCAAGACGACAGGCCCCCAAGGGGGGATCCAGATGGCACAGTTTCCCTGTTTGCAGGCATGGAGTTGGTAGCACCCTCAAGCATGATGCTGGCTGACTCTGCAGGGCAGGAATGCATCTCCCAAGCACCATGGACAATATCCAGTACTGGGAACACTAAGGGCAGTGAGGACAGCCAAGAGCTGTCTGCTTTCTCCTTCCTCAATGTGTCATAGTTGTGGATGACACATTGCAGATTGCAGCCAATTTTCATGTCTTCCCTGCTCTCCCCTTTTCCAGGGATTCTGCTTTCTTTGTTATGCACTTACCTCTAGCCAGGCAGTGCTGTTTCTCAGCTGCTTGTCTGATTTGCTTTTCTTTTGGTGAGTCTGCCATTCATTCCCAGAAAGGCTCACCCCCCCACACACACACACACCACAAATATCTGTTGGATAATCTGCAAGGAAAGACTCAAATCCACAATACTGCCTTGTCATATGATTGTCGGAAATGTTTCTGACTGAACAAAAACAGCATACTACAGCAACAACCTCATTTATTTTGAGAAAAATGCAATTTGGCTGATTGGTGCAGAAGTGATAGAACCATCCCCTTTTGCTTTAAGATTGTGTGTTCCCTGTCTTTTGTAGATTGTGTTGTTTTGTTTGTGTTCATTTCTCCTACATAATTCCTGTACTTCGATTTGGGATACAAGACATCAAAAGGCCTAAAAGGACAGTCACCATACTCGTATTTCCATTGACCTGGTCTGTGCAAGAAAGCCAACACCTAGAGTAATTTTCCCAGTTACTGCTTGCCATCCTTGAACCTACATCCAAGGTAACTGAACAGTGGGATGCCTCTGTACTATGGTTAAGGGTGACTTCCTGACCTGTTAGATTCCACTGATGCTTGAAACAGTAAATTCTCCCAGTAAAATCCTCTGCTCTTTCTCTCCTCTGATACATGCATATAGGATGGGCATTCACTAGAATTGTACTAAGTTTAACCCATAGGTGGTGCTTGCTTTCTAGGAAAAGTCAGTGGGCTCAAATCTATCTGAAAATGAAACCCATGAAGGTTGTGGTAGCTCTTCTGCCTCACCTCTGTTTGGTGGGGACTCTGTGGTTAGTCATTGCTGAAGAGAATGCATGCAGGTCTGTTTTTTTCATATATTGCTTCTTTACGAGTTTCAGAAGTGAACCGTGGCACTGAAAATTGATAGCGGGCTGTGCTCTGCTGAGACCTGGTCCAAACTAACCCTCTGTCTGACCTCAGAATTAAGAATGGCCAGTACTAGAAACAGAAATGGATGGACTGTAAACATACAATTGCTAATGCAATGGCTAATATGGCATGGTAAGATACAGAGCTCATCCTCCCTCAGAACAGCGTACACCTCCTTGGCCAAAATGCTGGCAAGCAATTTAAAGCATCATGGACAGAGAAGGATTAGTGATATGCACTTGTGATATCATAGACATCTTCCAGTAGACAACTACAACTTTGATGCAACCATCCTTCACACAGACCTATATGTAATGTGAAAGTTCTGCCTGCTGGGTTAGGAATTGCTGTTTCGCAGCTGCTATGGCTAGTTGACTACCAATAACAAGCTCTAGCTGGAGTTGCATCACGCAGGTGGATTTGTAGGAGCTAAGTAGTCTCCTGAAGAGAAAGCAAGCGCCTAGCATAAAGGCCCTTAGATTTCAGTACAGCATGTCAGATTTGGACTACTACTCGATTAGTATAGGCTCCATTTTTAAAACGCTCTAATCCATATAATACAGAGGCCAGGATTAACCTTTGTCCGATTCCTTAAAATGTTCATTTAACAGTGAAAACATCATGTTCTGGCTCGACAAGGGGTACATTAGTAGCTGGAGGTCATTTTGCTGTTGGAAACCTTGAATGTCTCTCTCTGCAGACCACTGTGTCAAGGGCGTGCTTTATCTCTGGACTACAGAAGAAATGCCTACAACTGGAAACCTTCACATCTGCATTTGCAGAACTTCCTGTGTCTCTTTGGGCACTAATGCATCCAGTATCTTGCCCCTTGTGCAGCCTTCTAATTTTCCAGGTTTTTTCCATCCCATCTTTTATCTCATGTCGCCAGTCCCAATCAGCATTTTTCTTCCCCAATTTAGCCGACTCTCTCTTGTTGCAGCCTTCTAGATTTCCTTCTCCATTCAATGAGTTGGTGTGGACTGGGGATATATGGGATGGGGGGGGGGCTAATACTAGCTGTTTGCTAGTTTACTGCAGTTTATTGCAGCATCAATAAAAACTTTTCATGGTAACCACCCTCTATGGGCCTGGCCATCCTTGGCATACCTGGGGGTGGAGTCAACAAGGACAAATGCCCTGGGGGGGCATGCTGGGGGGCACTGCGCTGCCAGCTACTCCCACTAGCACCACAGCCTGCAGTCGGCTGTTGCTCTTTTCAATAGCAGTAGAGGTAGCTGGCACCACACACTCCAGGGGGCAGCATTTGCATTCCTGGTCCCAGGCAGCAGGCGAGCCAGGAGTGCCAATGCTAGTCACTCCCACATGTGGATACTGAACTAAGACTGCAATCCTATACAGTACACACTGTATAGTCTTACTTCTGAGTAGACAGGAATAGGCTTGCTCTGTAAGGTTGTAACCCCATATACATGTAGGCGTTCACTGTCAGTCTTGCATAGTCTCTGCTCCAATTGGAATTATTTCAGCAAGGCTCCTTTGCTTACTTTATCAGTAAAGACTTGTTTCCAGCCAGAAGCAATGCTGCATTTGAGCATGTCAGGCAAGCCTGAATCAATATGAGAAGCAGTAAAGGTGTCTTTGTTCTGCTGCATGAATGTGAAGATTCTTTTCCCTTTATCTTTGATGCTGATGATTGTCTTTAAGAAGCATACTTTGCAATCAGAGAGCACACCTGAACAGAGTACAGTATTTGGAAATTGATTAGGTGTGTGTATGTGTACATTATGTGTGCATATATGCGACAAAACCCTTTCTAACACCCACTTCACAGCAAGTGGGAGTGGAACTGTTTAAATGAAACCTAAACTGCCATGAATGCCAGATACTGGTGTGTTTACTGTGATATGCTGTTGTTTTTTGTTCAATTTGCTGGAAGGGGGGTACATATCTGAAATATACTGCAGTATTTCCTAGTTCTGGATCCTCACTTCCATTGGTCCTCCCACTTTGCGGCAAGCAAAATACAGACAAGATGCAACCTGATCTCATTCATGCTTACTCAGAAGTAGAGCTTCCTTCCAAATAACTGTGTCTTGAATGGCAGCATTTATATTCCCTCTGTGCAACTTGATCTAGCAATGTCTCTGATAGTCTAGACCTTTTCATCCCAACTGTATCCTGTCCTTTGTCTAGGCTCCTAGTAATTTTGCAATATGATCCTCATTTTGATCCTTGTCTCCTGTTTGCAATCGTTTGCTCCTAAGAATGCCATAACTGTTCCTATTTGTCACAGCTGTTCTTTTGATTAAAGTATGGGAGCTTTAAAAATGCATTTTTTGTTAATGAATACTACATTGTGTCTTTTAGGCAATAAAAAATAAAATTATAAAACTATTACAAGGTGTCTTACAAGGGCCTAGTTTCCTGCTAAAAAAAGCCATAGCGAATTAGAATCCTTCCTCCCTGACCTTTAGAGTCCAATCCTATGCATGTCTACTCAGAAGTGTGTCCCATTATAGCTTACTTCCAGGGAAGTGTGGTAGGATTGTAGCCTTAGTTTTCCACATGATGATAAACATGCACTAAGGTGAGCTCCCACTGGTAGCCTGAAGTGGTACAGCACTGACAAGGGTCTAGCACTGGAAAGCTAGCCCAATAGATACCCAACTTCTGTCTCTGATATTATCCCATCATGTTCTTCTTTGCAATTATCATCTATTTTTCCCCACAACACTGCTATATTGGACTGAATACAGAACTTGTGGTTAACAATTTGTGGTCTTTTTACCCATAGCTACAGACAGTCCTAGCCTAGTGGCCCGTCACCTAGTGGTGACAGGTCTTGCTGTATGTCTCTAGGGGTAGGCTATAGAAAGCATCCATCATGCCTTTTGTTGCAAAAGCATGGCTACAATAATACTCTAATTGCCTGAGGACCAAGGAAGCTCAGTAATCATAGTAGAAAGACAATGACTGAGTAAATAACTATGCCTTCCAAGATTATGCATTAGAACATAAGAGCATAAGAAGAGCCCAAATGGATCAGGCCAAGGGTCCATCTAGTCCAGCTTCCTGCATCTCACAGTGGCCCACCAGATGCCTCAGGGAGCAGGCAAGACAACCAGATACTTGTTTCTCACTGCCACTTCCCTGCATCTGGAATTCTAAAGTATCCTATTACCCTTGCACCACCCCCAAGGAAGACAACAGAATGAGGCTGGGGTTCATTCCACTAGGTGGGCTCCTGTTTACAAGAGCAGTCTGAATCTGTGCTTTGACCAGCTCTGTGCATTTCCAGAACATCCCCAATCAGCACAGCAAGTTGCTGTATATCCTACAGACAGGCAGACAAGCTGCCTAAGCCGCCATCCTGAAATGCAAAGCAACAGCTGAATCCTACAGCATGGGTTAGTCCCCCCCCCCGATTACAGACTCAAGAGGTTAAGATTCGCTCCGTCCTCAATACTCGACGATCACAGGGGGTGGGGTGGGGGGAGCAGCCAGCAATCACAGGAATGTTGTCCGGAAAATCTCAAAGCAACGTGTGTGCTTCCCTTACTTCTCTCCCCCCCCCCCCC
>JAJKFI010000064.1:4480675-4499363 GCA_029204185.1 Lerista edwardsae
GTGTGTGTGTGTGTGTGTGTGTGTGTGTGTGTGTGTGTGTGTGTGTGGAGAAGTGGTTGCTGTTCAGGAGACAAAGCAAGCGTAGCCTCTCCAAAGAATGAGAAGTATAGTGATTTTTATAGAGATAACACAATATTCCAGAATAGCTGAACTTGCCGGATTTGGAAAGTGGGAGGTTATTGTAGGCTAAGCTGATGGAAGTATGTACCTGTTCCACCTTAAATGTGGAAGAGTGTATAGCCTTAAGCTTGGCTTTGCTGTTTCTTGTGCCATATCCTTTTCTGAAAGACAGTATGAAATTGACACAGGTGGGGATTGGAGTTGTCGAGTGAAAAAGGTTGGGGTGGGTGGGGGAGGATGAGTCAGTGAATTATTTTTTTCTAACTTGTGGTATCTTGCTTAGGGATTTTGAAGCACAAAGGTGATATTCCTGTAAAATGAGGATGACCTTTTTAACCTGGAAAATGCAAGCAATGCACAGTCGCCTATCTTTTTTTATAACTGAAAAACAGCTGTGGGAGGTTACCAGTTTTAGGAGGAGAAGAAGGCTGGAGGAAGGGGCTGCATAATAATGTGTCTTCCCTCACCATCTGTCCATTTAAAATTCCCTTTTCCAAACAGACTTCCTTCCTGCAGGAAAATAATCATATGGGAACTCTGTATACCTACCCCCCCCACCCCCCCGGACAGCAAAGGGTTGAGGTTGTTTGAGCAGAAAGATGTCTCCAACATGTACCTCCACTGTTCTGGTGACTAATGCTGCTTTTCATCTGCTTTTAAAAACACCCTAGGAGACTGTTCATATGTCTCCTGCATATCGTTTTGACCTCTAGATATCACAGATGATATGGGTCTTTCTCAGGGAATGAACAGCTATTATTGCACACAATCCAGACATGACAGATTGTTATTGTTATTGAGTAATCAAGCGCTTTTGTTGCGGCGAATAAGCTGTCATGCACTTGAGCTACTAAATCAAATTACTTGGAAATGGCAATTCTTTGCTCAACATGTCCATTTTTTGAGATTGAGAGGGCCATGTTGAAAGTAGTGGTGCCATTGGCACCTTCTGGTACTGCCTGTCAGTACACCCCCAACCAGTAACATGGATTCAAAAACATGGGCTCACAAGAGCCCTTCCCTATTTCTTTAGCCCAAAACAGGTAATATAGTAAGGCATCTCTGAGGCCATCTTAAGTTGTCTACCCAGCACCTCGGCCACTCTTATTTGGAAAGATGAGGTGAGGACACTGCAATCTATAGAATTATTCCCCCGTAGATTTAGATTCAGCAAGAATGAGAAAGGTTTGCATTCACAGTTTCCACCAAGACCTATCTTCATTCCTTGTATCAAGAGTAACTGTATCAAGGGCTTTTGCTAAAGTGTTCCTTTTAAAAGTCTGATTTTGATTTATATGTAGCAAGTGCTAGGTGCCTTCTCTTATAGAAAAACCAGGTGTAATATTTCCTACAATTAAATCACAAACTCGTAAAGGAGGGGATAGAGATCACTGATAAGTATGAAGTGCTGTGGAACTGTTCCGTGCTCTAGTCCCTGGAAGATTGACTTCAGAGCCCTTATAGTCTCAGAGAGATGCTGATTTTTTTTAACCTTTGCAAGATTTTTGCTTTTATTTTGAAGCAAGCTAGGATCCTCAGAAATCCAGTGGAGGCCCTCGGTGCCATGCTGCAATGTGTGCATTTCAGGACGGATGTGCAACAAGCCAAGACCCCTCGTCGTTGTTCCTCATCGTGTCATTTCTTTTGTCCCCTTTGTTTCAGGGGTCTTTCTTGCTCGCTAGCTTACAATGAAGAGCACCCGTGGTAGCAGCTCCTCCTTCCAGGGTGCTGGTGCCAGTGCTGTGGATCTCAGCCTTACAGGCCTGTCGATGCAAGTGCTTCAGCGCCCCAGCAGTGCCTCCCCAGGCAAGCACATTGCTCGCTCCATCTCTGTCATCACAGAAAACAAACCGAAGAGGAATATCCTGGTGAGTGTTGGGGGAGGGGTGGGATTCGCTGCCTTTCGGTAGGTTCCTGGTAAATTGTTACCATTTTACAAACAAGAAACTTCAAACTTGGGAAAGCTACAAAATGGCATCTCTCCTAGAGCACTTTCTGAGCGTGTTTGACTGGAATTGTAAAATGTTATCAGACTTTCCTGCTACATGTTTGAAATCCACATGAGAAATAATTGCTGAGGAAGAAATGAAAGAGCTAGCTCTTTGGCGCTCTCTGGAACTGTACTGACAGACTTCTAGTTTTCCTTTTTCTATAGGTCCAAACTTAACTTTAATCTAGGAAGGGCAGAATTCAGTTTAGTTGTCTTGTTATTCTGAAGTGGACAGCAACTGTGATTCATTTTGAGAAGAAAAATGATTAATAATGAATCAAGTAAATATGAAATGTGTATTTTTGTATGTACCTGTTGCATATTTTCTATTATATGTACTGATATAAAAGGGTATTTTAAAAACATAAAGGGATGTTAACGGCTAGTAACCAAAGGGCATCAACGTATACATCCTTTAATAATCTTTTGAGATGTTCTGTTATTCTGTTCTATCATGTCGAAGTATTATGTTAGCTTCTCTATCCTAGGATGGATGAAGGTGGGCGTGCTTTTGGTATTTGTGAAAAGAGTTTTTTCTTTTGTCTTACCATTGTTTGAGCGCAATCCTAACCAACTTTCCAGCACCAGGGTAAGGGCAATGCAGCTCTGAGATAAGGGTACAAGCATTCCCTTACCCTGAGAAGGTCTCTGATCACTCCTCCACTGCAGGATGCAGCACAGGCCCCATTAGCACTGCCATGTCAGTGCTGGAAAGTTGGTTAGGATTGTGTCCTTTGTATACTTCAGAATAACTTTTGTTCCAAGCAAGCTAGCCCTATGATGTTGCCTATGAAATATTCAGTATTGTTGGTGTACTTTTCCCCAGGAAGATGCAGGGTTTGGCACCTCTAGAGCCATGAATAATTTGCGAAGATCCAACAGCACGACTCAGGTTAACCAGCAGGTTAATGGTGCCTTCAGGTAAGCTTTTTGCTCATGTTTGTCTATCAGAGCTCTTTGAGGAATCTTCAGTCTTTCTCCAGATTGAGTAACAAACCTGGGACAAGTGAATAGAGATTGTTATTACTATTATTAATTTTGCACACCTGGTTGGATGGATATCTGCTGGAAATGATTCAGGTATTACTCTGTATATACAGTCCTCCATGATTCCAGATTAATCTGGTGCTTTTGCTTCTCAGTGGTGCAGAGCAGCATAGCGACTTCCTGACTTTCTTCGATAGCAGCTCAGGTGGAAGAAAGAAGCTAGCAAGTTTGAGCAAAGTCTCACCTGAAAAGAAAACCACATGGAATATCCTGGTAAGGGCGTGATAATATCTGGGAAGGCATGTGTCATTGCAACTTCTGGCGTTTGTCTTAGGGTTTGGTCATCCAATCTTCTGTTGCTAAATGAGAGAATTCATCTATGAATATACTTGGAGCCTTTTCAAATTCATATTATGTGCATAACTGCATAGCTGTTTTTCAGTTATTGGAAAGGATCGAAATCTTTCCCTAGCTAATGTGTTTGAATGCAGGAAAAATGTCATTTTCCATGACAAACAGCAGTCTTTTGTCACTGGGGAAACATAAGTTTTTCTCTGTCGCTGTCATACTTATTGCAATAATGTGTACAGTCCAGATGTGGTTGTGCGCCATGAGCAATTGTTGACTAGTGCTAGAGAGAAGCATGCAGGAATGCCCTTTAAAATATAGTATAGTTTATAATGCCATCCCCATTCTTGACAAGAGGAAGAGATTCTCCCCTCAGGCACCAAATGTTGGTTTAGCGCCGGGGTCTCCAGCCTTTTCAGTACGAGGGCCACGTGGTATATTTTATAGACTTTTGTGGGCTAAATCAGCTTAATGAATGAATTGAAAGAAATGTAAGTGAATGTAAGTGAAATGTAAAATAAGTTTTACTTGGATCTTTTTTTTTGTAATCGGTATGGTATGATTCAGAACAAAGAGAATTGTAACATTTACCAAAAAACAATGCCTTGCTTAAATTGAGAAATGATATACAATGAGTAAAAATTTCAAATATTTTAAGTTGTTACAGGCCGAATAAAATCTTGTGGCAGGCTGGAAGTGGCCTCCATGCTGTAGTTTTGAGGCCCCCTGGTCTAGCATTAAGAGCAAGTAACCAGTGATCTTGACTTGTTGCACATCCGTCCTGAAATGCACAAATTCCCATTTCAATGATCATGAGACCGGTGAGGAAGCAGCCCAGAATTACACAGGAGGATCTTGTCAATGATCTCAAGGCAGCTGGGACCATAGTCACCAAGAAAACAATTGGTAACACACTATGCTGTAAAGGACTGAAATCCTGGAGCGCCTGCAAGGTCCCCCTGCTCAAGAAAGTGCACGTACAGGCCCGTCTGAAGTTCACCAATGAACATCTTCCCTCAGCCAGGGCATTGAAAATGGGTTGTGTATGGGTATTCCAGCATGACAGTGACCCAAGAACATATAGCCAAGGCCACAAAGGAATGACTCAAGAAGAACCACATTAAGGTGCTGGAGTGGCCTAGCCAGTCTCCAGACCTTAATCCCATAGAAAATTTGTGCAGGGAGGGAGCTGTGCAGACCAGGTGGCCAGCCACAAGAAACGTCTGACCTCTGTGATTGCCAATAAGGGTTTTGCCACCAAGTACTAAGTCATGTTTTGCGAAGGGGTCAAATACTTATTTCATTCATTGAAATGCACATCGATTCATAACTTTTTTGAAATACATTTTTCTGGATTGTTTTGTTATCATTCTGTCTCTCACTATTACAATAAACCTACCATTACAATTATGGACTGATCATTTCTTTGTCAGTGAGCAAACGTTCAATCAGCAGGGGATCAAATAGTTTTTTCCCTCACTGTAGCAGTGATCAGCACAAGGGTAGATGGGTGAAGCACACTGAGTTGATTCTTTTGAGGCTTTGTCCTGATCCCGAAGTATCCTTTGTAATACTCTGAAAAATCAAATGCATTGAAAGTGTCCTTAATAGGTCCAACCCCAGATTTTGTCTCCTAAACAGACTTCAGATTCTGATACGAGAGCCATTTATTTTCTTGATAAGAATCTTGGAAGGACTAACACAGATTCCCTGTTCAAGATTAAATAAGGGTATTTATTAAAATGCCTGTAGAAGGATGCGGTATCTGAGGATTTGCCACATAAACTGACATATTTTTCTCCTATGCTTATTTCTGGTTACACTGTGCAGGATGAGCAGCCCAGAACCTTTCCTGCCCCATCTAGCACCCGGGAAACTCCTGCAGGCATGCGGAAGAAAGAAATCTCTGTACCACTTGCAGCCAACTTCACTGCCAATAACAGGTAACAAAAGCATATTGACAACCAAGTTTAGCCTATATTTGTTTTCTATCTGTATTTTAGAGAAAAGGTGGACCTGTGGATGTTTTGCAAAGAGGCTGCAGTAGGATTAATTCCAGTTCTATTTTAGAATAAGTGAAGAAGGAGTAGTATGTTTTGGCCCATTGGAATTATTGGACATGAGAGGTGCTTGCAGTCTTATGTTAGCTGCAATTTCACATCTAAAGTAGCAGAGCCAAAAAGTCTTATCAGTTTCAGTTTTGCTATCATAGTTGTCAAAAAGCACCTGTTTTTCAGGTGCTTTTCACTGGTCCCTCTAAATTTCTATTTTTCATCCAGTTCTTAGACACGATAAGAATGTGTAAAAGAAAAAAATGCATACAGGATTTGTTGTAACATTCCAGTCAACTGTGCAGTCCCTGAGTTAGCCTGCAAGTTTCCACGGGGAAATTCCTGAGCCTCTGGAGCTGTGTAGCTCATCCACTGTCCTTTTCTGCCTGCTGTGGCAAGGAGGACTCTGTTGCGTAGCAGGAGAAAGGAGTGCGTAGAATGACTGGTGGAGCAAGAGACTAGGAAATGCGTTGTTGTGTCTTTCCTTGATGTCTTGGAAATTCTGAAGGGTCAATTGGACAAAGTCACCAGACAAAGACCTGGCCAGCATACTTCAAGCCCTTTGTCATTATGATCTTGCTATCTTTGAATACCTATTGCAGTGGTAACTGCCTTTCATAAAGGTTTGTGTCTCCTGTCGATGTGTGATGATTGCAGCTTTTGGGACAGGAGAATCCATTAGGTAATGCATTCAAGAAACAGGGCTATCTTCTGGGTGAGAGATGGACCAAACCACCTTCAGGTGGTTTGTCTGTTAGAATGGCATATTGATATAACTATACCCATTATATAAATAAGCTAACAAATTTTCCTTCTGTCCCCTGAGGAGTAACAAAGGAGCCATGGGCAACTGTGTTACAACTATGGTGCATAACAACTACTCCACTGCAGACAAGGTTCCTGCACCAAAGAGCTCCAACCAGGCCACAATCTCGCTCAAGTAAGTTCTTGGGTGTATCTGTTGCAGCCACCCTTTCAGTGAGCACCACAGGTAGGGAGGGTCCAGAAGGCCTAAATCATTGAAGCTTGTCCTGCATTTCAAGTTTAAGACAGATGCTTGGGTTGTAAGGAGGTAGTGATGGCTTGAGGAAAGGAGGCAACATATATGAAAAGCTGTGAGAATGAATACCTGCTTGTTCCTGAACTTCACCATATAAATACTGTATACATGGGTTTTTAAGAGTCCTTGAGATTCTGAACCAATCTAGCCAGGCTAGATGTGAGTAAATGGAAGCTTATTGTATGGTGAATACTAAAGGATTCTCTTTTGTAAAAACTTTTTCTCTGGTACAGTGTTTGCTCTCATCACCTACCAGTGCAGGTGCAAATGTAGCTGAGACTGCAGGAATCCTTATTGCAAATTGGGTGACATGACTGGCTGTTAGAGAAAATTGTGGGACACTCATTATCCTAGCAACTTTCTTTAAAGGGGATTTTAAAGGGGATTTCAAGGTTGTCCTTCTTGTTGAGAGGAGGACAAAGTGTTATGACCATGAACAGTTTATTTTCTAGGCCTGTGGAGGATTAAGAAGGGTCCCCCCAAAAAACTCAGTTTCCAACAACCTGCAAAGTGGGCAGTGTCCTGCATCATGACTGTCCTGCTGTATACACTGCATTCTAAAGGTCCATGTAGCAGCGCAGAGGATGTTCCTGACGGGTACCTTGTCTTCCTTTCGTAGCAATATAATCAAAGCCACCTCCAATGAGGACACAGAGAGCAGCAGCTATGTTAAGTCCCAGAAGAACTTCTCCAGCAGCAACATCCAGGCTCGGAACAATAATACCACCAGCAGCAGTAACCCTGTCCGGAGGCATGAAGTTTCAGAGGAGGAAGCTGAGCAGTAAGTGTGAAGGAGATACTCTGAGAGGAGAAGATAGTTATGCAGAAGAGTGAGAGGAAACCATAACACTTCCTGTTTAATCTGCTTTGTTAGGCCCACTGCTCCTAACCCTTTTCTTGCCTTTTTAGGTTCATTAACCAGGTCAACCTGGCTGCTGTGACAATTCAGCGCTGGTATAGACGGCACTCACAGAGGCACAAGGAAGGTGTGGCCCAGCTTGGGCGCTTGTTAGCTTCCAAAAGAGAGGTCAGTCTGGCATGTGTGCATGGTATGAAGCAAGCATTTTATGTTCTTGCCCCTAGAAACTGAGGAAAACAAATTCTCTGCTCCTCAAATTATGGCCTCCAGAATTTGGCATGCCATCAGAGGTCCAAAGAGTCATGAGGCCTGTTTAGAGACTGAATGAATATTCCCAAGATTGAAGGCAGGTACATTTTCCTAGAGTCAGTGTTGCAAAGCAGCCAGGTATACGTTTCCAGAATTTGTTCCCTATAATTAAAGCATTTTTATTTATTCACTTATAAAAGTGTTCTCAATCTAAGAACAGAACCAAAAAATAAACAAAATACACAAAACAAAAATGCAGTAATAAAAGCAGGCAGAGCAAGGGTTTTCTGGAGCTGGTCATCCTTTGAACTATCTCAGCAGCTCCCAAACTGTGGGTCCAGAACCCACCAGTGGGATCACTACCCAATTTTGGGTGAGTCTTAGGCTATGTGCATTAAGGGTTCAACAGCCTGCTACTTGCGAGAAGCACTGCTGCCCAATTGCCATGGTAGCCCCAGGCTTGAGTGACTGGTAAAATAAAACTTCTTTCAGGTGGGTTCCAATGCTTAAAAGTTTGCGAACTACTGGTAGTCTTTCTATGAAATACTACCTATTTCCAGTTCTCTCCATGACATTTGCTGATTAAAAGGAATAACATTTCACAGGAGAGGTTATTTCAAGACTATACAGAAGGGCTTATTTGTTAACCAGATGGATTACTCAGGACTATGCAACTTCATACAAGTTGTCCTACATCCAAATTCCTCATCAGGATGCCCAAATACCAACACTAATGTACTTCTGCCTATGTGTCTTCTTAGTTTGCACTGTTTTTCTTCAATAAGCCAGTTTTCAGAAAACATAGATATAGTTCAGTGGCTCCCACCCTTCCTGTGAGCAGAGCACACTTCTTTTTTTCCAGTGGCCTCTTCTTCTCAGCTTTCCCAGGCACTGCCATATTGGATCATGCAAGATTCAAAGTGGTGGCATCAGGACGAAGAGGCTGCTGGGGTCATCCCATGAAGCCTCTGTGAGTTCACCACAATGCTGTCAGGCACAGTTTGGGAAGTGCTGATATAGTTGTTTGATGAGGACCAGAAGTTATATTTGCAAGTTGGGTGAAGAACAGATGTTTGGGGGTAGTAGCTTGACTGGAGAAGCTTGAGAAGAATTCTCAAGACTAATTCTCAAGAGTTGGAGTCCTTTCTCAACTCCAAAAGGGTGTATTCATTGGTTCTTGGACATGTAAGGGCAAAATAGCATGTTTAAAGCATTATTAGCCCTGTTGGGTTCTAGTTCTTTTTCTTTAGTCAGTAGTGGCCAGATGGGGAGTGTGGAGATAGGTTCAAAGGCAGGATGAAGGGTTGCTTTATCCCTATGTCATAGTCTCAGTCCAGCTCGATTAACTAAGGCAGCAGTATTCAAACTTCTTAGTTTTTAGAATGGCACTCGTGTCAGGACCCACCGGAAGTGATGTCATTAACCTGGAAGTGATGTTGTATCAGGAAGTGACATCATCAAGCAGAAAGTGCTGTCATTGAAACATAATAAAATGACACTCCTGAAATGCAAATTGGCATTCTTGGACTGCAGCAATTGCACAACCATGAAACATCCCTGACAGAAAGCAAGATTAGGACAAAATATGATGTAAAAGCACTGAACTAAAACAATCGTTTTGTTTTTTTAAAAACAACAACCTTCACTTAAAAATTCAAACTGTTGACACTCACAAAATGAATATAACAAGTGTTAGGTCTGCAGCTTCCAAGATGGCTGTTCCCAGCTTTCCACGACCCACCTGACATCAGGTTGCGACCCACCAAGGGGATCCCGACCCACAGTTCGAATAATACTGAACTAGGATAAACCTGGCAGGGTACTATCAGATTTTTTTCTTTCCACCATAAAGACCAGAAAAAATTCTCTTTTAAAATGGAGGCTGTATTTCACAGAGACCTGTAAATTTGGCATTTGCAGCCACCTTCTATATGCAAAAATGGATTTGGGTGTGCCGTTCTGTAAGAATCCAAAGTCTGCACAGTTCTTGTTATGTTGAAACATTTTGGCAGTGTTAAGAAATCCTCAAGAACAGTTAGGCAAAACATGCTAAAATTCCTTCCTCCTCCATTTTTTTAGCAGCAGAGTCCTGAATCATGTAATTACTCCATATGAGTAATTATATGGAATGTGTTGGAAGGTCTTTGTATTTCTCAGTATTTAATTACACAGGCCAACATACATTTTGCTCTCTTAGACCTTTTTCTGTATATATCTAAGTGCTGATTCCAAAAATTACATCAGTTTTGCCCTATCACATCTAGTTTCAGAGATACAGCATAGCCTTGTTAGTGAATGGGTTTAAGCAGCGTCCTCGTGAGGAAGTCTATGCTAAGTCTTCCTCATGAGGAAGCTGCTTGAACCATTCACTATGTCGTATCTCTGAAACTGGACATGGTAGGGCAAAATAGATCATTTTTGGAATCAACACCTCAAATTAATATAAAACCACCATACATTTTGAAAAGTTTTTCTCATCTTCAATTTTGTAGGCTTGTGTTGTTTATCTACATACAAGGAGATGTAACTAATGCATTTGTATCTGCTTTTATACTTGTTGGTCTTTCCAGATCAAGATAGCAGGTAACTGAGCACTTTGGAGTCTAATAAAAACATCTCTGTGGATTAGGTTCTCTTTTTAGAGGTCAAGGGAATAACAGGGAAATGGAGAAGGCTGCCAATTGTCCTCTTATCTACATGGAATAATGTGCTGCTAACTTGGGCTGATGATCTGCTCTGTTAATAATTCTTAAGGAAAGGCAGCAGCAATTCACAGAGGAAGGCAACCTTTTGGATTTGCAACGGAAACGAGAGGAGGAGAGGAGGAAGATTCGGGAGGAGAAGGCACGCCTGGCCAGGAGAGCAGCTATCCAGGTAAAGGCTCAGTACCAGTACTGCTGGCTTTGGGAAAGAAATTCATTGATTGGTTTTGCTTGGTAAGAAATTAGATCAAGCACATATACCCCTGCTGCATGTTAGTCTACCAAGACAGCACACTATCAATCATTTATTCCAGGAGCTGCAGCAGAAACGAGCCCAGAAAGTCTTGGCCACCCAGCGCTTGGTTGAGGAAGAGATGGCAGCATTGAAAGACAGCAAGAAATCAGGTAGAAGAAAGCCTGCAAAGGCTGGCTCTGTGAAGAATACCAGCCCTGCCAACAGTATCATCAAAGCTAACAATGCAGGTGAGAGGTACCTGCTGGCTGTGAAACTTATAGGTCTAGATGTCACTTGAACGTTCCTTCAGTCAAACGCCTGTGCACTCCTGCTAGGGCCTGTAGACACAAAACCATTGGATCAGGTTACCAGGTACAATTACAAAACAATGTTTGATCATTCAGATTATAGGGTGTCAAAAGCAGAGAGGAGATACAGGCATAGAGTACCATGCCAGAGATGCTTGCAGAACAAGGAGTACACTCAGAGAAATCCAGATTGCGCAAGAAAGCAGTGTTACAGGGAAGATACAGGCAGCTGATGCATTCCCACAATTCCATGGTGAGAAACTTGTTGCTACAAATTTTGGATTGTGGGGAAGACCAGGGGAGATTACTTTCAAAAAGGAAAAATCTGGAGGTACCATGGCTGAACTGTATGCTGCTGCCTCCGTTAAAGTTATGGGTTGGCATTCCCTTTTGTCCCTAGAGTGCACAGCTGCCTTCAGGCATCCAGCTGCTTTATGTGAGGAAAGTAAAGGAAGAGTCCAGGGTGTTGCTTGCTCAACCACTTTTCTCCTTTATCATGTAGCCATAAAAACCAGTAAGTAGTCTGATGAATACATCCAGCAAACTGTAGGGTTTCATACATAGTTTGAAGATTTTTATCCTCATTCTCTTGTTTCGTTGTATACTTTATAAAACATCACCCCTGAAACATTTGTAGATGCTTTGTTCCCACCGTAGCAGATGTTTAGGGGTGTGCGTGTGTGTTTATTTTTACAGATGCCAACTTTCACTTGCCAGGTACCGACGTAGAAGAAATCTCTGCCATGGCATGTCTTGCTGCCTCTGGACAAAACAAGCTACCTGAAGAGCAGTCACAGGTGCTTAAATTCTGTCTTCTCATTCTTCTGAGAAAGTAGCTACTTTTTTTACTATCTCACTTTTCAACTTGTATAATTCTGTTTCTTTATAAATGTTCTGTTTGGCTGGGAAATACATGACTGAGCAAGCCATGCTGAGAAGATGAATCTTGCTTCTTTGACCATTTACAATCCATTCATCACCCTTTTTGCTATTTCTCACTGCATGGGTCGTCTTTGCTCTGTAGGATGTCAGCTCTGGAAAGATGGCCAGTGAAGACTTGGAGACTATGATTACTGCAGCCAGCAGGGCACAGTCCAAGGTGACCCTTAATGAGCTACTGGACACCCTAAAGCTGTTGGAGGAGGAGCCGCCAGAGTTGCTTCCACAGCCAAAGCCCTGCAAAGAAGATAAATATGCTTGGATAGATGGGGTAATTGGGATGGGAGGGTTAAGAAGTCTTAAGACCCTGCTGAAAGATTGCTAGAGAGGGAGCTGTTCTCAATTCCAAGGGGAGGGAATTCCATAATGGCGGAATCACCACTAAGAAGGCCCTATTTCTGGCCTCCATCCCCCTCACCTCATCTGGTGGCAGCACAGTCAGTAGGGCCCCCTCAGATGATCTGAGAGCATGGGTAGGATTATATGGAAGAAGGTGGTCCCTCAGATACCCTGGACCCAAGCCACAAAGGGCTTTAAAAGTCCTTAAAAGGGCTTTAAAAGAATTGGCACTTTGTCCTAGCACTTTGAATTGGGCCCGGAAACGAACTGGCAGCCAGTGTAGCTGCTTAAGCACTAGCCCAATGGTGTAGAAGTAATGACCCCAACAACCACATGGGCTTGTTCTGCAGTAATTGCGGTTTCTGGACCCTCTTCCGGGGCAGCCACACATAGAGCGCATTGCAATAATCTAATCTGAATGTCATTAGGGCATGGGTCACCATGAATTGAGGGAAGCATCATGGCTCAGTGGTTGAGTATCAGCTTTGCATATGAAAGTCCCAGGTTCCATTCCTTACAGGGGAAAAATTCCTGTCTGAAATCTTGGGGACTCACTGACAATCTGTTGCTAATGCTAACCTGGATGGACAAATATCTGATTCAGTATTGGGCAACTTTTTTATGAATAGAGAACCTCCTCTAGGGTTACTGTGTGCTTGTGAGCAGGGGACCCCGGAACTTAGTGATGCATCCTATTGTCCTTGCTTGTGGTCTCTAGTCACAGTGAGCCCAAGACAGGTAGATGGCATTTCTAGGGGTCCTAAGAAGAAATAAAGTTGAAGCTCCTTTACTTAACTCATTTCACCATTTGATTTGTAGTTAAGAGTGGATTTGGGAACAGGTTCCTTGGGGAAAGTGATTTTGCGCATTCATTATCAACAGCAATTTAATGTTTATCTACCTGCAACCCATAGATAGTCATCTTGTTCTGTATTGCTCCTGCTGTCCAAGTCTTGCCTAGGCACCCAGTGTTTTTCTTCTTAATGCAGGAAGTTGACTCAAATTCTCTGACTGCTGACAACTTGGAGAAGTTTGGGAAACTAAATTGCTCTCCAGGAATCCCTGAGGAAGGCACACTGCTCTCAGAAGCTAAACTTCAGAGCATCATTAGTTTTTTGGATGAGATGGAGAAATCTGAGCAGGAACGACCCAGGTCTGCTGCTTCACAGCGAGAGGTGAGCCCCAGGGCAACTTTCAGTAGAATGGGAATGTTCAGTTTGTAGGAAATGCAAGAAAGCTGTAACTAGTGGAAAAAAGAGGGGGATTGGATTTGCAAGCTTATTAATTAATGGAATAAGGGCTGAATATCTCTGTTATGTTGACTTCCAGCCTTCAGTGTATGATGCTCTTGGAAGCCTGACTTGGATATGTGTTGGGACATGAAGAGGATGGTTTGCAGCTAGTATAATATGGGCAGAGTATCTTGGGAAGATATTTCATAGGAGGGACAAAGTTTTGGGCACTGATTCTATTACCTCTGAAGGAACTAGCACAAAGGTGGGCTTGGCTTCAGAGGCCTAGATGTTCATCTCAAAGGCAGATTGCTGAGGGAGGGAGTATCGTTCTAATCTTGTTCCCTTGCTGGTTGCCCCACCTGTCAGGGGCTTTTGTCAGAAGAAGAGCTAGCCCACCTGGAACAGGCCTCAGCGGTTGCCACAGAAGTCACCAGCTCAATCATGCGGCTGAAATTGGAGGTAGAAGAGAAGAAGAGAGCCATCACATTACTACATACAGCGCTGGTGGGTGACCAGAGCCTTAATTCCTGGGCAAGTTTGCGTGTGCTAGAGAAGAGGGAGGCAGTGTCACAAGCTGTCGCAGAACCCAAGGTTCAGCTGTACTGTGGGAAGCTGTATTGAATCAGAATGGATTCAAGTTCTGAGCAGAATCCCGCCCACCTGGCAGCTCAGGTTTTTGTAATCTTTTTTTTATGAAGCCAAACTGAATCATGAGCATCAACATGGGTGGATCTTCCATTTAGGGTCAGCATGTCTGTGGTGTGTGCTTTTCCCATGCTATCCCTTCTCTGCTTTGGGGGGATTTAATATGGCTCTACACAGCCCAGCTTCTGATTGTTCTAAAAATGCCCTGGTTACTGCCCCGTTCCCTGACAGGCTCAGCAGCGGGAGCTGACTGTGCGCCATGTCAAAGAGACAGAGAAGGAGTTGAGCCGCCAGCTGGCGCTGCAGAGGGAGCAATATGAGGCAGCTATCCAGCGACACCTGGCCTTCATCGACCAGGTAACACTTCTCCCCACTTCTTCTTTTGCAGATGGGGCCTGCAAAGGTGGTTATCTATCCCATTCCCCTTCTGTTTGAAATCCACTTTCTGGGCTTCTTTGCATTCCAGCCCTGTCCTTACCTTGAAAACCTCTCTGTCATCTTGCATACGGATTCAAGGTGCAGCGCCTGACTAAGATGGTTCTGACTTGCCATCTGTCTAAGAGCGCAGTCCTAACCCGGACCCTGCTAGCTGGGCAAGAGGCACTTTTTCAAGTGGTGTCCTCTTATATTTAGCAGGGGGAGAGCAATTGTCCCGCTTCACCCCAGTGCAGTGTCTTTTCTAGTGGCTTCTGTTGGTGGGGTTCTGCATTTTTTTTAGATTGTGAGCCCTTTTGGGACAGGAAGTCATTTAACTTTAATGTTATTTGCCTGTAAACCGCTTTGTGAACTCTATGTTGAAAAGCGGTATATAAATACTAATGATTGATTGATTGATTAGGCTGGCACAGTTAGGCCTGCAAAGTTTGGCTGGCACAAGGGTCACCATAAAGCATATTTGGACCACTCTCAGAGTCAGGGAGGATGGCTCACGTCTGTGTTCTGGCCTCTTCAACTCCGAGAGTGGTCCAAACATACTTTATGGTGTCCCTTGTGCTGGCCTAACTCTAGGTTAGGATTGCACTCTAAGATGGAGCCTCTGAAGGGTGAATCCTTAATGGTGAGTAGCATGTTGCTATACTAGATATAGTAGCTAGAATAAACTCTAACTGTCCTTTACTTACCTGTCTGTACAGCTCATTGATGATAAGAAGGTTCTCAGTGAGAAATGTGAAGCAGTGGTGGCTGAACTGAAGCAAGTGGATCAGAAATACACAAAGAAAATTGGCCAGATGCAGGAGCAGCATGAGTTGGTGAGGAGACTGCATTAATATCAAAGGAGAAGGAATAAAGCAACTGCATGCTGTCATTGCCTGCGTGGTTTCTTGGCCCAAACTACGGAACAATCAGAATATCTAAATGGTTCACATCTGCATCTCAGGCAGTAAACATTTTTGGTGCCTTCTATAGACACTGCTCAGCCATGAGCTACAGAATAAGACCAGTCTGGGGTGGAATGTGGCGCTTCTCAGACTACTTGAAATGTGTATACAAATTGCTTTTTGCATACCAAGTATCCTATACAGAAGCAGTGATCTCCATTGCTTTTTGCATGCTATACTGTGAACAGGGCTACCATAACAAGCCTGACTAGAAGAATCTCAACTAAGCTCAAAGGAACATTTTTTTTAGCACTTTGGATGATCTGCCCTAGGCTGCCTAAATCAGATCAAGTCCTACTTGGACATTGAAGCCACTGTGTTTGTGGGGGAGAGGGCTGGGATGGGGTTTTTTTTTGCCCCAACGGCTCCGCAGCAGTCATGGCGCCACAGGGACCCAGGGGTCTGATGACATACCTGGGGTCTGCATGAAGCCTTCCAGAGGGTCTTGGAGGCTCACAGCCCCCTGCACAACCCTCCTCTTGCTTCAGTGAACTCTGTTTTGTTCTCTGAGTTCACTTCCGGTTTGCGATCCGGTTAGCTCCCTTTGAAATCTGTTCAGCCAGATATCCTGGGCTTGGAGCAGCAATTACAAAGTGTCTTTCTTTGGTTCTTGCAGTGTCCAGGGGATAGCTGGTCATAATAATGATAGATGTAATGGTCATAGTCTTTGGATTTACACTAAAATGATTTCTCTTTAGAGCGACACTGCCTCAGCTCAAATGGTAGTTCATCCTTTTTCTTTTATCCTGCATACACAGGATAAAATTGGGTAGGAATTGGTTGCAGAGCACACTGCCTAATGCAAGTTGGACTCTCTCTTAAACTTTTATACTGGATAAAATGAATTCACTTCAATGTGATCGTTACATTGTACTGCTAGTACAGTGTTCTCATGAGAGTAAAGGTTCATGGTGAGGCAGGGAGTGTATTTCTATTTCCAAACTAGGGATTTATCTTAGCTAGACTTGCAGAATTATCCCCCTCCCCCAGTTGCTTATCTTGGTACAACCTTGACTAGGAGCAGCCATTCAGTTGAAACAACTGAGACCCATCATACTGTTGTAGTTAAATATCTGAAAAGGCAGACAAAGTGCTGTGCTTCAGAGCTTTGGAATTGGCAACTGGAATTAACCTACCCCTTCTTTTCATTATGTATTAGCTTTTAGTAACACTTGTTGAGCAGAGGTCTGTGGCGGCTTGTAACGAGTATGTCATGGTATGGAGACAAGTATAAATTCCATGCTTCCGTCTAGTTACCAGGTTAACAATAGTGCAACATAGTCATGATGGTCTTTGTGGCTTAATTGTGCAGACACAGAAGTATATCCCATCTGTTAGGCAGGTCTGCCAGTGCAAAGCCCCTAAGCCAACAAGACTTCTTTGCTTGGTTCTCCTGTTTTTGGGGGGGCGGGGAGGGGGCACATGCTTTCTGTGACAGGTGGAAGACCTTTAGTGTTGGCTGAATTCACTTCCCTTTGATAAGTTCTTGGAAAAGATGTAGTAGCCCAGCTTCTCCAGCCTTTAGTACTTGCTGGGGCCGGGTGCGTTGGAAGCACCATCAAACCCCATGAGTTAAGGATTAGCCTGTTTTCTGTTCCACCTGCATCCTTGCACCTTCTTTTCAACACTCTTAATTTCAGACATCTTTCTGTTTCTCTGTTTCTCTCTCTCCCTCCCTCTTTCTCTCTAGGTCTGGTGCACTCTGGGCCCTCTCTGTGAGGTAAATTTCTTTTCTGCATGCTGTTTTGCTTCAACTCTTGTTCCTTTTACCTGTTTGGCTGGGTTCTATAGGTGCAGCCACTCTTGCATTTGTTAGGCGTAGACTTTGGCATTTTACTTCCATGGAGATATAGGTAGGGCAGGTATAAAAACTTGGTGCAAAGAGCTTTTGCCTTGCCTTCAGTGATCCCATCTTCACTGCTCCCATTGAACAGCCTCCTGGCAGTAGTGCCTGTGCAGCAAATTCATACAGCATTCCACAAGTATTTTAGCAGACCTTATTACCCACTCACATCTCTTGTATCATTGTAGTCAATAAACTGATGTTCAAATCCCTACCCATCCGTAATATTGGCTGGATAGAGTTGGGCAGGCCTGGAGACGAACAGTAATTGTGTTTTTCAAAGTGTTGGAAAGTTGTTCCAAAAAATGATACCTTTAAAGGCTTGTACACTCATTTTGCTGTTGTCTGTATTTAAATAGGTTTTATGGGTTTTATATTGTTTGAAAACTCAGTAAGAACATAGATCAGGCCAGATACCACCTAGTCCAGCTTCCTGTATCTCACAGGGGTCCACCAGATGCCTCAGGGAGCACACAGAACAAGACACTTGTACCTCATTGCCACTCCCCTGCATCTGGCATTCTAAGGTAGCCTACTTCTAAAACCAGAAGTTTGCATATACCCATCATGGCTTGTAAATTATGATGGACGCATCCTCCGTGAATCTGTCCAATCCTCTTTTAAAGCCATCTAGGCCAGGTGCCATCACCACATTCTGTGGCAAGGAATTCCACAGATGGATACATTGGATAAAGAAATGTTTTACCCAGCCAGGCAACAATAGAATAAAAGTGTGTTTTGCATACACAGGGGAAGCCATAGAGAAGTATTGTCTCTTGTCTGAGTTTAGTAGAACTGAAAGCAGTTTGAAAGACGTTTTGCTTCCCCTGGTGTATGCAATACACACTTTTATTGTGGATTGACTGTGTGGCAAAACAAGTAAGGTCTCTTTGCAAGAGCCATGTGTGGCTACAGCTTTTTGGAAGAATGGTGGTGTCACATCCTTGTAACGTCTTGTCATTTTGCTTGGGTTTAAGAAGGCATTAAGCGAAGACTTCTAGCACCCTAACAAGGAAAACTGAATTATTTTAAGTATAAAATAATAATATTTTAAGTATAAAATAATTATTTTAAGTATAAAATAATAATAAAGTACAAAATGAACAGACACTGTGTCTGTTTACTTCTTGCACTTCTGCCTGAAACCTGGCAGAGCTGCTGTGAGGTAAGGTAGGCAATAACAGATCAGTGGTTGATTACTCAGTTTAAGCAGTGCCTTATGCCTACAGGTACTTTGCATATTCCTTTTCTCCTGATCTGGTTTCTTGATTCAATTGACAACTATCAGTATAGTGGAAAGCTAGATCTGAAATACTATATACTGGGACCGGGGGCATAAGGGACTCAAAACACTCTCTCTCTCTCTCTCTCTCTCTCTCTCTCTCTCTCTCTCTCTCTC
>JAJKFI010000064.1:4499373-4571788 GCA_029204185.1 Lerista edwardsae
TCTCTCTCTCTCTCTCTCTCTCTCTCTCTCTCTCTCTCTCTCTCTCTGGTAATTGGATAGAAAATCTATCCAAAGCTCCCTTTGATATCTGAATTTTCAGTGGAAACCATGTAACCACCCTTGTCTGCTCTCATTGCTAGAAATCTGCTTTCTAAAATGCAGGGTTTGGGGCCCTCAGGAAATGATATTCTGAATTGGATTTTATGCTGCTTTGCGCATGTATAGCCACAGAAAAGGATTGTGCATTATCTGCGTGAGGGTGGTACCACTATCTGTGTGTCATGCATATGAATTCACTCCAGAGTATACATCAGAGTATACTTAGTAAGTGCTTTTGTTGGCAGATTCATGTATTTGATACATTTATAAAAGCAACACAGGAAAGCTCCTTTCAATCCTCTTTGCAAAGCTAGATAGGATCCCAGCCAGACCAAACCAGGGAAAGTGTTACTACATAGTGTGAACCTACTGCTTCTGTAGTGTATGGAAGGCACACTTTGTGCTTGTTGCTGGAGGTTCAGAGCATTGCAGTGTTGCTCTCAAATGCAAATTTGTTTGATCCATCTTGTAATTGTTTGGCCTTTCCTTCCCATCCAGGAAATAAAGAAGTTGAAGGAACTCATGAGTGCCACAGAGAAGATTCGCCGGGAGAAATGGATTGATGAGAAAACCAAAAAGATCAAAGAGATAACTGTGAAAGGTACTCGTATACTATACTTCTATGAAGGGCTAACCTGGAATTAGGCCAGCACAAGTCCCTTACGTTCACCATCCTCCCTGACACCAAGAGTGGTCCAAACGCACTACAGAATGCATCTGCGACACTCCTGTGTTAGGATTTGTGCCTAAGGGAACTTGCATCTTGCTAGCTTCATGTGTAGTGCGTTTGGACCACTCTTGGTGTCAGGGAGGATGGTGGGGATACAGAACTGACCCTGCGTGTTGCATCCCACTCCTACGGTGATGTCAGTATAATATCTAATCCTTTAGGAGGGGACAGGGAGGATTTATATTGATTTGCATTTTATCTCTGTTTTGTTACTTTTCATTGGTTATATTTTTCATTTTAACTGGGGGCTTGGTTTTGTTAACTATCTGACTTGCTTTAACAATTTATGAATAGTTTTTACTGGATGGGACTTTTTTTGTATAGGATGTATTTGGGGTGGTGGTTATATACATTTTTAAAAATTAATATATTGATTATATTTTATCAGTTACTTTATTTTTAGCACCCTCTTTCACACTCAAGTGTCCTGGTTTGGATAATACATTGTATATTGGGTGGCCATATAATGGTCATTCCCATTTCAGCTTTTCTGCAAAGTTTGACTATATTGTCACATAGTAGTATAGGATGGGGGTGCTGGGGGGGGCTCCTTGCTATACTGTGTGAGCATGAGAGGGTCATTCACTCAATCATCTCTCTTGCTCTGTTCTTCAGGTCTGGAACCTGAGATCCAGAAACTCATTGCTAAACACAAATTGGAGATCAAAAAGTTGAAAGCATTGCATGAGGCGGAGCTACTGCAGTCAGATGAGCGCGCAGCCCAGCGCTATGTCCGCCACACTGAGGAGCTGCGGGAGATGCTGGAGCATGAGAAGGAAGAGCAGGGACAGAGAGAGCGAGCGCTGGCAAGGCAGCGGTATGAAGGGCGCAGGGTGGGAGTTTGACAGGAAGGAATCCAGTGTGGAGCATGCAGAAGGGGAAGCTGGCATGGCAGTAGAACAGTAACAGAAGGAAACAAGGGATGGCCTAGGAAAAGAAGTGGTGACAGAAAGCACACTGCTTTTATTTTGTGTTCCGACTTGTATTTTGGAAGGAACACTGCATTCTGTTACAGAGGAGGTAACAAGTCCTGCAGGTAGTGAGAACAGTTCACAGTAGAGGCAAGGCTGGCTCACTGAACTAGGTGTACAAGTATTCAGTTAGATAAGCTGGTCTCTCTAATGCATGATGTCTACCCTGTGCCACTAGACCTTTGACAGCAGGAGGGGGAGAGAGCTCGCATGTACACATGAGCAGTCTCCAAGTACCTTTGTATTTATCTGGCTAGAAATAATATTGTGATGTTTTTAAGGCTACCAGTCTTGACTTCAGAGAACGAAGGCAGACACCTAGTGTTATGCTGTGGGAGACACTCGAGTGGATGGGGAGGCAGCAGGTGTACCAAGAGGAGTGTGTGGGCTGGCATTCCCTGAATAACTATTCGTATGCCTTTATAACTTAGCTTTGTAAGGTATTATTGAGCCTTTAGAGTCAAGGCTTGCCTCGTGGTCTTTACTTTGCTACAGAGCTTCTCTTTCCCACAACTATAATTCCTCCTGAGAAAAATCTGGTCTTGCCCTTCTGCACTAGGCTTATTAGCTGGGTTTTTCTGACTCAATTCCCCAAAGGGACCATTTGTTGTCTTCCATTTTATCCCACCAGAGGAAGCTGCAGGCCTTGCTGCTTCCCCCTAGACATTAGGGCAGGCCAAAGATTCAGCTCCCTTGGTAAGACCCGCTCTGAAAGATTTCCTCCACATAGGTATGAGAAGCAACTGGAGCAGGAGGAGCAGGCTCTGCAGCAACAGCGGCGCCGATTGTACAGTGAGGTGGCCGAGGAAAAAGAGAGGCTCAACCAGCAGGCAACTAGGTAAAAGAAGGCTTGGTAGGTTTAAAGCTGTGTAGAGCGTGTGGAGTGTTTTCTCACACATTGTAGTGCAGTGTACTGTATGTGGAAAGAACCCACGTGGAATTGGACACCACCACCCCGATTCATGCAACTATGAACGTATCTAGAGTTCTTTGGCCAGAATATATTGAGTCTTCATCTGTTGTGCTGTTTTAGCCCATCTGGCAAGAAAATGAAGCTCAAAAATCAGCGAATGTATGCGGCCTTTTTAGACCTAAAAGGAGCCTTTGATTCCGTTGACAGATCCCTGCTGTGGGACAAATTATCTAAACTTAACATAGACCCAAGGTTGCTGGCCCTTATTAGAAAGCTCCACTCTGGAACCACCTACCAGAACAAATTTATCCAAACAGGAAAGCTAACACCTAAAATTCCAGTAGTAAGGGGGAGTGAAACGGGTATATTTTAGCGCCCACCCTTTCCACCCTCTTTCTTAATGATTTAGTCCTTTTTCTGCTTGAGGTAGATGGTCATTGTCCCAATTTAGGCTTTTTCCACATCCTGATATTATTATATGCAGATGATGCAGTGTTAATTTCTCGCTCACCAGTTGGCCTTAGACGATTAATAAACAGAAGTCTTGAGTATTTAAAATGTAATTACCTTGAATTAAATTCCCAGAAAACTAAGTTCATGGTATTCTCTAATTCCTGGTGCCCCCATACCTGGATGATTAAAGGGAATAAAATAAAAGTTAAAAAGCTTCAAATATCTGGGGATTCATTTTCAGCGTGAAAATGAAACTCCTCCTGGGTCATACATCGGAATTTGGCAGTTAACTCTGGGAAGTGGATTTTTTTCAATTCACTTCCCAGAGTATCATCCGGTTTTTTCATAATCTTGGCAATCGTTACATCCCTGCTGCAGCGAAGATACTTAATGCCAAGCTTCTTTCACAACTTCTTTATGGCAGCCCTATATGGATTGGCTCTATCAACTATACCCTGGAGAATACTCAGGCCAAATTTCTTAGGGCGATTCTGGGTTTCCCCAGACATGTACCCTACACTGTCATGTGTCTGGAGACAGGACAAATGACTGTGACAACTAGAGTGTGGTTACTGACTATCCGCTGTTGGCTTCAAGTGCATTTTAACCCAAACCCTGGTAGCTTTGTAGATTTAATGCTAGCTGTATCCGGATCCTCCCAATGGTGTAATCTAGTTAGGGAGAAAATTGAGAGAATTGGTTTCTCATTGGACTCTCTGGGTGTGTACTCATATCCAGAAGTTTATAAAATGATTAAACAAAGATTGCTTGATATTGAGTTCCAGTAGTTAACTGATCTGGCAACTAGGGTTTGCTCTCCCCTAAATTTCTCTATTCCACTCAACTATGGACAGATGGCACCTTATTTGCTGTTTATGACCGACTTACCGGCAAGACATGTTGTTTCTCGAGCACAGTTTAGTGTGTTCCCATCCAAGGCCACTAGTGGGAGGTATAATAAGATGCCATATGAAGAGCATCTCCGCCCCTGTAATCTATCTCCCATATAATGTTTCATTGCTCTCGCCTTGCTTGTGCTTGCTCGGTTTACCCTCACCCTCTCCTATCTAAAAGAGATGGCTTAGTCTCTTAGGCAGAAGATTTAGTCGAGAGGGTTAATGCCTCCGTTTGCCTGAAGATAAGAGCTGAAGATCTGAAAGTCGCCAGTTCGGGACAGCCGGAAGTCTCTGTGAGCGGCAGACCTCGTTAATTGTGACTGATTAACAGCTGAGCTTCGGCTGCCTTGTGTGAGGGGGAGTTGTGCCAAAGTTCAGCCGTTTCTCTGGTGGGAGCAGGGAAGCCGTTTATCAGCCAGCAAGAAGACAAACGGGTGGCCAGAAAGAAGGACTAAATCCAGAAAGATCCATCTGTATGTGTGTAGTTCTTGAAAGATAGAACATTTCTGTAAAAATTGTAAAAACCTTTGGGTTTCTGAATAAAGTCTGCCTATGTAAACCGCCTTGAGTTATAATCATTAGAGAAATCTGGTGACCTAAGAAAGGCGGTATATAAATCCAAGTATTATTATTATTATTATTATTATTATTATTATTATTATTATTATTATTATTATTATTATTATTTCCAGATTTAGCAAACCTAATTTTTTTTTCAAATGATGGTCCAGCTGAAGCTATGGAGAGGGCTTCAAAGTTCCTGTTGTTGTTGTTGTTGTTGTTGTTCAGTCGCTAAGTCGTGTCCGACTCTTCGCGACCCCATGGACCACAGCACGCCAGGCCTCCCTGTCCTCCACTAGCTTCCTGAGTTCGCCCAATTTCATATTCATTGCTTCGGTGACACTATCTAACCATCTCATCCTCTGTCGCCCCCTTCTCCTTTTGCCTTCAGTCTTTCCCAGCATGAGGGTCTTTTCTAAAGAGTCCTCTCTTCTCATCAGGTGGCCAAAGTATTGGAGCTTCAGCTTCAGCATTTGTCCTTCCAGGGAGCAATCAGGCTTGACTTCCTGGAGAATTGACCGATTGGATCTCTTTGCAGTCCAGGGGATTCTCAAGAGTCTTCTCCAACACCATAATTCAAAAGCATCGATTCTTCGACGCTCTGCCTTTCTTATGGTCCAGCTCTCACAGCCATACATGGCTACTGGGAAAACCATCGCTTTGACTATGCGAACCTTTGTTGGCAGGGTGATGTCTCGGCTTTTGATTAAGCTATCTAGGTTCACCATAGCTTTCTTCCCAAGAAGTAAACGTCTTTTAATTTCATGGCTGCAGTCACCATCTGCGGTGATCTTGGAGCCCAGGAAAATAAAGTCTGTCACTGCTTCCATTTCTTCCCCTCCTATTTGCCAGGAAGTGATGGGAGTGGTTGCCATGATCTTAGTCTTTTTAATGTTGAGCTTCAAACCAATTTTGGCGCTTTCCTCTTTCACCCTCATCAAAAGGTTCTTTAGGTCTTCCTCACTTTCTGCCAGTAGAGTGGTATCGTCTGCATATCTGAGGTTGTTGATGTTTCTCCCAGCAATCTTGATTCCAGCTTGTGAGTCATCCAGCCCTGCCTTCCTCATGATGTACTCTGCGTATAAGTTAAATAAGCAGGGTGACAATATACAGCCTTGTCGTACTCCTTTCCCAATTTTAAACCAGTCGGTTGTTCCATGTCCAGTTCTAACTGTTGCTTCCTGACTCGCATAAAGGTTTCTCAGAAGGCAGATCAGGTGGTCTGGAACTCCCATCTCTTCAAGAACTTGCCACAGTTTGTTGTGATCCACACAATCAAAGGCTTTAGCATAATCAATGAAGCAGAGGTAGATGTTTTTCTGGAACTCTCTTGCTTTCTCCATGATCCAGCGAAGGTTGGCAATTTGATCTCTAGTTCCTCTGCCTCTTCGGAAACCAGCTTGTACATCTGGTAGTTCTCGATTCACATACTGCTGAAGCCGAGCTTGTAGGATTTTGAGCATGACCTTGCTAGCATGTGAAATGAGTGCAATGGTGCGGTAATTCGAGCAATCTTTGGCATTGCCCTTCTTTGGGATTGGAATGTAAACTGATCTTTTCCAGTCTTGTGGCCACTGTTGGGTTTTCCAAATTTGCTGGCATATGGAGAGCAGCACTTGGACAGCATCATCTTTTAAGATTTTGAGTAATTCCGCTGGAATGCTGTCACCTCCACTAGCTTTGTTGTTAGTGAGGCTTTCTAAAGCCCACTTGACTTCACTCTCCAGGATGTCAGGTTCGAGCTCAGTGACTGTACCACTGTGGTTATCAGGAGCATTTAGATCGGCCTTATAGAGTTCCTCTGTGTATTCTTGCCACCTCTTCTGAATCTCATCTGCTTCTGTTAGGTCCTTGCCATTTTTGTCCTTTATTGTGCCTACCTTAGCATGAAATTGTCCTTTGACATCTCCAATTTTCTTGAAAAGATCTCTAGTCCTCCCCATTCTGTTGTTTTCCTCTATTTCTTTGCATTGCTCATTTAGAAAGGCCTTCCTATCTCTCCTTGCTGTTCTCTGGAGATCTGCATTCAGTTGGGTATATCTTTTCCTTTCTCCCTTGCTTTTGGCTTCTCTCCTTTCCTCAGCTATTTGTAAAGCCTCGTCAGACAGCCACTTTGCCTTCTTGCATTTCTTCCTCTTTGGGATGGTTTTAGTTGCTGCCTCCTGTACAATGTTACAGACCTCCGTCCAAAGTTCTTCAGGCACTCTGTCTACCAAATCTAAGCCCCTAAATCTATTTGTCACCTCCACTGTATATTCGTAGGGGATCTGATTTAGGTCATACGTGGAGGGCCTAGCGGTTTTCCCTACTTTTTTCAGTTTAAGCCTGAATTTGGCAAGAAGAAGCTGATGATCTGAGCCACAGTCAGCTCCAGGTCTTGTTTTGACTGCCTGTATGGAACTTTTCCATCTTTGGCTGCAAAGAATGTAATCAATCTGATTTCGATGTAGACCATCTGGTGAAGTCCATGTGTACAGTCGCCGTTTGTGTTGCTGGAAAAGGGTGTTTGCTATGACTAATGTGTTCTCCTGACAGAACTCTATCAGTCTTTGCCCTGCTTCATTTTGTACTCCAAGACCAAACTTGCCTGTTATTCCTCTTACCTCTTGACTGCCTACTTTAGCATTCCAATCCCCTATGATGAGAAGGACATCTTTTTTGGGTGTTAATTCTAGAAGCTGTTCTAGGTCTTCATAGAAGCGGTCAACTTCTTCCTCATCAGCACCAGTGGTTGGGGCGTAGACTTGGATTACTGTGATGTTGAAAGGTTTGCCTTGGATCCGAATGGAAATCATTCTATCATTTTTGAGGTTATACCCCAGTACTGCTGTTCTCACTCTCTTGTTCACAATGAAGGCTACTCCATTTCTTCTAAGGGATTCCTGCCCACAGTAGCAAATATAATGGTCATCTGAATTAAATTCTCCCATTCCTGTCCACTTTAGTTCACTAACTCCCAGGATGTCGATGTTCAGCCTTGACATCTCACGTTTGACCACATCTAGCTTGCCTTGATTCATAGATCTGACGTTCCAGGTTCCTATGTAGTATTGTTCTTTGCAGCATCGCACTTTCCTTTCACTTCCAGACACATCCACAGCTGAGCTTCCTTTCAGTTTTGGCCCAGCTACTTCACTCTTTCTGGAGCTACTAGTACTCGTGTTCTGCTCTTCCCCAGTAGCATAATGGACACCTTCCGACCTGAGGGTCTCATCTTCCAGTGTCATATCGTTTAGCCTTTTTGTTCTGTAATCCATGGGGTTTTCTTGGCAAGAGTACTGGAGTGGGTTGCCACTTCCTTCTCCAGCGGACCACGTTTAGTCAGAACTCTCTGCTGTGACCTGTCCATCTTGGGTAGCCCTACATGGCATAGCTCACAGCTTCATTGAGCTACTCAAGCCCCTTCGCCACGACAAGGCAGTGATGTGGTGGTTTATAAGAATGTACAAGATTGAGCTAGGAATTTTTTCTAATTTGTATTTAGAGTTGAAGTATGTTTTAGACTAAGTACTGTATTGTTTTCTCTGTTATATCCGGGTGATGGGTGGATTTTTTAACTTTTTCTTCTCCTGTTATTTATGCCATTAAAGGGGACTGACTGTCACCAGCATCTCATACTTGGTCCTTTAAAGGGTGAAGTGATTGGGCAGGTGGATATGGAGCCCTGAAACCAGGGCCTCCTTCCTTTCCTTTATGTGCCCATGTGTCAGGGCCAAAATCTGTAGACTCAACTGCCACTACAAGGACAAAGATTGGTGAATGGAGCCATCTGTTCTGTCACAGTATAGATCTTGTCCAAGACAGGTAGACTCACAGCTCCTTTCTTGCAGTATTCCTGAAATACTGGCCAACACCATGACCAAGTTTCACTGAGAAGCTTTTTTATTTTTAAACCTCTCAGTCCTGTGCAAGTTGCATATACTAGAAGAGCAGCTAGAACAGACTGAAGCTCTTATTCCTCTTCTCTTCAGGGAGATAAGGTCTCATTTCCCCCAGGATTGTCTCACCAGCCAGGTGGCTATTGATCCCATTATTTCTGATCTCTGCCCTACAGACAGAGGGCTGAGCTGGAGGAGCTGCGTCAACAGCTGGAAGAGAACAGCTCTATTGTCACCAAAGCATTGAAGGAGGAATATGAGAAGGGGAAGCAGGAGCAGGAAAGACGCCATCAGGTCTGCATTACAGAACCCAAGGGGCTTCTGCCCCAGTTCACCATATTATCGCTTGCTGAGTGTTTGCTTTTGATCACCCGAGTTTCTGAAGTTGGAGCTCTGTTCTTTTTACTACATCTTTGCATTCTTGCTGATCTGAGAGCCAGAAAAATGTCCACCTTTATAGAGTGCGGTAACATAGACCTATAATGGACCTATCTCCTGCTGCACTTGAACTGCATCCCTCAGGAAGGGTGGTATACTATACTGCCTGCCTGTCTCCAGCCAGAAAGCCAATTATCTGGTCCTCCATTGCACCCATTCTCATTTACTCATGTCCTGTGCAAAGCAGAAAGATGAACCTCATAGTAGTGGCGTTTAGCATGTGTATAGTACTTTTCACACATCTTGCAACAGTGCTGTAAAGCGAGCTTAGTGTTATCCCCATACTGCAGCTGTAGTGCTGGGGCTAAGAGGGAGTGCCCTACCTCAGACGAACTAGTGAGTTCATGGCAGAGGTGAGATTTGAACCAGGGAAGTCACAATTTGCGGTTAAGCCTCTTGGCCACTACACAGAATCAGCCTCCCATTAATGACAATACTGTTTATTTAGCGTGGAGCAAGCTCTGCCTTTTGTGAGCATCAACTTTATTGTTTGTTTAGCAGCATCATTGCATATGGCATTTTATGCAGAATGAGAAGATAGGTACCTGCCTCAAGGGGGCTTACCCTCTGAATAGGGTCAAGAGAAACATTTGGTAATTGCACTGGCCAAAATGCGCTGCCTGTTGTGTAATTGCCACAGCAATTGCCACAGCCTTCTGACTTGCAAGTGCTATTCCTAGACTTTGATAATGGACTACTAGGTTTGGTATATTGGGAGTTGGAAGGAGAGAAGTCTTCCTTCGCCCATCCCTCACTATGCTGCTTTTCCTTCATCCAAGGCAGAGGTGCAGGACCTGAAGGTGCGGCTGGAAATAGAAAAGCAGGCCTGGGAAGCCAACTACCTAAAGAAGGAGGTAATATTGTGGTTTCCCCTCTGAAAGTCCTTGCCATCACTTGGTTGGCTGATGCTCACCCTGTCTGTTTTGGCTCTGTCTCCAGGAGGCCTGGCTGCTCACTCGGGAGCGAGAGCTGAGGGAGGAAGTGCGAAAGGAGAGGGACAAGGAGATTGAATTGGTCATCCAGCGGCTAGAGGCTGATATGTCTTCTGCCAAGGAGGAATGCGAGAGAGCCACTGAGAACAGGTGAGGGGGAGATCATGCAAAGGGCAGAGGTGGCTTCTCCCAAGTTTGCTTCTTATGGGTTTTTCTGTATTTCAGTCCAAGTCCTTTATAAACTGGACTCATTCTGTTTCTTTGTGTGGTATGCAATTGTGTGGCATACTCTCTTGCCAGGTTACATTAGTTAAAAATAGTTCTAGACAGATGTGTATATTTGCACAGTTTGCACATAAATTTGGTTACCTGTTTAGAAAATTCTTGACTTCTTTATGAAAAAGCTTTCATTTTCATTTGATTAAAAAGAAGTACTGTGAGTTAGCAGTGACTGCAGCTATCCCTGCAGAGAGCACAGACTTGCTCCAGTTCCATTGCAGGCCTTCATGTGCCACATCCATTTTCCTTCCTTGAATGATCAGCTGTTTGCAGTAACAGGTAGCTAATTTATCTTTAGAGATTGCTAAAGTTCCTTTTTTTGAGCTATGTACTTGGTGCTCTCAGACTTGCAGATTTTGCTTCCTTGCCTCTTGTGTCATAGGTATTCCTGAGACAGTGTGTATGCACGTCTGCAATTTTCTGAGCATGCAGGATGGGAGAAAAGTTTCTCAGACCCTCTCTGCTCTACATGCAAAGAAATCTTGTTCAGGCTAACCCAAGCCCTGAGATTATCTTTCCCCAAATCTATGTTTGGGGAAATATAATCTCAAGAGATGCTGCAGTAAAGCGTAGTAAGGACCTTGCATTCTCTCAGAGCAGGGGCCTCCAAGCCTAGGCCCATGGGCTGGATCCAGGGTTTAGAAAAAAAAAACCTTCCTCATGTGAGAGGCGCTTACCGTTCTGTGCAAAGGCTGCTTTTGCTGCACGATAGCCCAGAGTGTCCCACCAATTCAGCTTGAAAGTGAAGTGGTGCTTGCCCTGAACAGTAAGCCCCACTCATGATGGGGAAGGGGGTTGGGGGACACGGTAGTCACGAGTTTGTCAACCGCTACCTTAGTCTAGGCCAGTGGTTCTCAAACATTTCAGCCCTTTTTAGAATGACAATCTGCCTGGGATCCGCTGGTCCCAGTGATGTCATGGTCAGAAGTGCTGCTATTGTGACACCAGAGCCTGCTGCTTTCTTGAGACTGCAGCAATAAGTTGGGTTACTTCTCAGCCATTTTCCAATAATAAAGTGAATCAGAAAGGGGGGGGGAAGCTTATTTGCAAGCTTGACACAAGCAAAATAACCACGCAGCCCTCCCCCTTTCCAGTGTCCCATCTTTCCATATTTTCAATTATGGCTGTGCAAGATGCTATGCAAAGCACCAGAAGTGGGTTGTGATTGTTTTTTTCAAACGTTTCTGACAGGGAACCCTGCAGAGGGGTCCACAGGGCTCCCCAACTCTCAGACACTGGGGCAGGCAGTTGTAAGCCCCAATATGTGACCAGAAGCAATGTGATCGTCGCAATCGTGTCGCTACCATTCTCCTACCCCCACCCCTTAAGGGGAAAGCAGCAAGGGCTCTTCTGGCTGGGGTGTCGTGATGCCCCAGTTTGAAAACCCCGGCATTACCTGCTTGAGCTCATTGCCATAGTGTTTGTCTGTGAACTTTGGTACAAAGAGTGGAGGCATGGCAAATTTGCATGGCAAGGCAAATCCCATTGCAACCTTACGTAGTAGATGCAAAGGGGAATAGTGGCTTATAGGTTCTTTGTGGATGCAGCTGTAGGCAAAGTCTTCCCATACCTCCGTATTCCCATACCTTCCATATTTCAGCATTAAGGCTGTAGCAAATCCTAAAAGGAGATGGTGGCTTGATTTGAACTACTAGATCTGAACCAGGAAGCAGAGTAGCTGTGTCCTTTCTAAGTTATTAACTGTCACATTCAAAAGTAGCAGTATCATCCCTAAGAAGTCCTTTGACAAAACTGAGAATTGCTCCCAAGAGCGATTTTAAATGTTTTAGTTTTAAATGATGTCCTCTCCCATTCCCTCTCCAGAATAAAGAGGATGAGAGACAAATATGAAACAGAGCTGCAGGAACTGGAACGGTCAGAACGCAAGTTCCAGGAGCGTTGCAATGAGCTGAAGGGGCGGCTGTCAGAAGCAGAAGGTGAGATTCTTCGTGTGCAAGGACTTCTGCGGCAGAAGGAGCAGGAGGCAGAGGATATCCGCAAGGTGAGTGCATCTCAGAGAAGCTTGAGGGGGAATTTCGGTGCTTACCCAGAAAACAGAAGCTTCTCCCTGATTCCTAGGAAGGAGTAGGGGGAGATAGTGAGGAATCTCACCTAACCATGAGTTAGGTGAGAATAGTATGGGAGAGTTCTTGTCTTCAAGCAAGACTTTAAGGACCTGTGAGTCCATCAGTTGTGAACTCCTGAATGTAGGAACTTCTTTCAAGATTAGATGGACCTGAAGATGAAAGTGGTTAGGAACTACAGGACAGCAACACAAATAGTGCCTTCCCCAATGTCCAGTTTTCTTTTTCCTGTCTGACATCTCTCATGTTTCCCGAGGCTGAAGTCTGTTTTTGCTTGCTGTAACAGGTGAGGGACCAGCTAACTCAGGAACGCAGCAGCCTTTCCGAGGTTATACGGCAGGAGTTTGCAGACCGGCTGGTGGCCACAGAAGAGGAGAACAGGCAACTCAAGGCAGAAATGGCTGAACTTCGGGCCCGTCAACGCCTTGAATTGGACAGAGTGACACGGGACAAAGAGGAAGAGTTGGAAGAGGTGCATAAAAGGTGAGAGTTTTTTCTTAAACAGAAAAAGGCACAACTTTTTTTGAAAAGTTCCTGATTATATATTTATATATGTGTGATTAGGTTGGAGACACGACCTGCCACAGTCCCATTTCTACTATGCTCGTTGGACATTGTCTGAAAAGCACTTACATTGCCATTTGGAAATTTCCAGGGAGACCCTAGAGGAGGCAAATGTTGCCCTTGCGAAAGCAAACTCGTTTTCTCCCCATTTCTGATAAATCAGCAGGCCTTAAAAAGTACAATAAGCATAAGTGCCTCCATTTCATCCTCCTTTCACCTCCTCCATAGAGTGAAGACAGCCATTGTGAAGAAAGAAGAGGCCGTGAACAGCCTTCGAAAGCAGTATGAGGTGAGATTCTCTGAAGGTTGCAAGCTTATTTGGCCTTATTACCATTCATTGACACAATTTGTTTTTATTTTAGATTATTTTTCAATTCTTTATCATGTTAGTTGCCATATGTATTCAGTTCGTGAAAAAAAGGCGGGATATCAACCTACAAAGACCACATGGAAGGAGCCATGTGGCGGCTTTAATTAATTGGATTCAATAGCAAAGCAGTTAGGGAGTGTGGAAAAGCTGAACTAACTCTGTGCTTGAGACGCTTGTAAAGGATGGGCAGACCGGCTGCTGTAAAGTCATAATTGTATGACTGAACCCCATTTCCCCCTAGAAGGAGCCAGTGGGGAGAGGGGCTCAACCTGAGAAGGGGTTAGTTCTCTAGAAGAGGAAGATGAGAAGTAAGCAAGAGTTTGCTGGGTAGCTGTATTGAAGGTATTTTTCTTCAGCTCATGTTTAAGTGATCACCAAATTTAATGAAAACGTCCCTAAAAAAAAATGCTTCCGTTTCCCAAAAATAGTAAATGTTCACCAGATTTTAGACCACCTAATAATCCTAAAGTGATAACCACATATTGAGTTCTCGTCATTTTTGAAAAGTATTTGACAGTTAAAAAATGTGTTTGTCTCCCAAAAATAGTAAGTTTTCAAAATACAACCTGAACCCCGCATTCGGGGCATATAATTCTGCTAGCTAAATAATAGTATTGTCTATTGTCGCATAAATGTCATGTTATATATTCGGTGAATATTTACTAAATTTGGTATAACCGTTGTTTGTTTTTGAAACACAGTGTTAGGGACTCACAGTTTAATTGGGTAAGCATTTAATTTGTCCCCTTTTTCTTCTGCTACTATAAGTTTCAATCGCCCACTTTTTAATTGCTAATTTATTTTCACACTTCCCAGGCTTTATTTTTTGTAATCATGGTAATCTTTTTACTCATTCGCAAATTCACAGTGATTATGTATTTTTAAACAACTTCCTCTATGCAATTCAGTGAACTAGTCAGCTGCAGTTATGCCTATATATCATACTTTTACTCAGCGATTCATAAAGGGAAGGTGCATACTTTTTTCCATATCTAGCATTTCAGTTCTCAAATTGCCTCTTTCCCTGCAGGTGAGCTTATAACATTCTCATTGGTCTGTTTTTATTTATCTTTAAAATTTAATGGAAATGAGAAATCTTGGGACTCAAACCTTAATATTGCCTTTGCAGCAATTTTTCAAAATTGGAATAATTTTGATTAGTTCATTCTTATTTTATATGTGTCGGTCCTAACAGATAGAGTTTTTGCAGATACTGCAAAAATAAGTTAGCTTCCATGAACTTTTTTCATTGTACTCTCTTCAAGCAAGAACTGATCATTTTGTATCTGTTTCTGATAATTTGCTGGTTTTGCATTTTCATATTTCCTTATAAGATTCTTGATTATCTTGTCGACAAGCTCACTTTAGTTCTGCCACATAGTTGAGAGGATGAAAGAACAGATTATGATTTATGTATGTCCTCTGGATGCTCCTCTGCACAAAACTGTTACGACATGTACTAAGGCACTACAATGTATGGGGAAAATCGACTGCATATGCTGGGACTGAGTGCAAGAGCACTCATAGCACAGCTCATTGGGCTGGCATGAGAAGGAAGGCAAGAATATGAGTGTAACAATACAGTCAATCCTCATTACTCGCAGCCTGATCCTTGGAGGGACTGTTTTGGTGATCTACCTTCACTTCCCAGGACCTCTTCCTTCATATCCACAAGGAAAACAGCCCCAGGGACTCTCTTATCAAAAGAAATCTCCAAAACAAAGAGAGAAAAGCACTGGCAGCCAGCCACTTCCCAACCTATTATCTCAGTAGTTCTCAAACACTTTAGGCCTGGACCCATTTTTTAAAATGGCACTTGTTGGGACCCACCAGAAGTGATGTCATTAACCTGGAAGTGATGTTGTAGCCAGAAGTGGCATAATCAAGCAGGAAGTGCCATCAGTGTGATGTAATCAAATTATACTCCTAGATTGCAAACTGGCATTCTGGGACGGAAGCAATTGCACAACCATGAAACATCTCTGACAGAAAGCAAGAGTAGGACAAAATATTATGTAAAAGCACTGAACAAAATTTTTTTTTAAAAAATCACTTGAAAATTCACACACTCACAAAAGGAATATAGAAAGAGTAAGGTCTGCAATTTCCAAGATGGCTGCTCCCAGCTTTCCACAACCCACCTGACATTAGGTCGTGAGTGACATACCAAGTGGGTCCCAACCCACAGTTTGAATAACACTGTAATAGCTGATCCGCTTATAGCCAAGGGAGCTGTTGCAAATTTCAAATCACAATGAATGAAAAAAGGCAAAGGGACAACAAGGCAGGTCAGATTTGCCTTGGTCTCGCTTTACATTTCTTCCCAAATCCTGTTCGTAGTTCCTCCCTTGGTCATCCTGGGAGTTGCTGCTATGTCGGTTGCTCCGTGGAACCACTTCAGATTTTTCTAGCCTGCAGAGTCTTTTTGGAGAATTTTTTTTTTTTAGATTCCTCCTATAATCTGTGCTGTTTCAAGTGACAGCCAATTGTATTCTGATTGCCTCTCAGTGTTGTGCTTCACTTTGAAGGAACTTGGAAAACCAAGCAATGTTTTTTCTGTACTGGCAGAGAAAACATTGCCTTAATTTGCTCATTTTCTATGGGTTTTTTGTTTTGTTGGTAAAAGATTGACTAAGCTGGACTCTAAACACATAAGAACATAAGAAGAGCCCTGCTGGATCAGGCCAAAGACCCATCTAGTCCAACTTCCTGTATCTCACAGTGGCCCACCAGGTGCCCCAGGGAGGCATGAGACAACAAGATGCTTGCATCCTGTTGCTACTCCCTTGCACCTGATACTAGTAGCCCACCACCTTTGTAAGGAGGTTGCACAATCCATCATTGCCTATAGCCCAAGACGGACAACACTCTCACCAAGCTAAAAGGATGAGGGATAGAAACCGTCATGTGTCTTGTGTACAGTCAAACCAGTGACACAAGTTGGGGAGAGGGACCTTGGGGGTGCCAAAGGCCAAGTTTATCTACCTGCTGAAATGGCTTGCATTGTTGCAAGGATTG
Organism: Lerista edwardsae; assembly: GCA_029204185.1. NCBI lineage: Eukaryota > Metazoa > Chordata > Lepidosauria > Squamata > Scincidae > Lerista > Lerista edwardsae. The sequence continues at coordinate 4,515,560 of JAJKFI010000064.1, forward strand.
TGGGGCTGGTTTGCCAAGACAAGTTATCTCCTTGTTAAGAGGTGGACTAGGCAGTTGTCTTAGCTAGTTTCAATGAGAGAAGCAAAGCCAGGAAGCTGAGCTCGCTTTCCCAGGGGAAGGAAAGCACCTTCTTGGAAGGTGACTCTGGAGTCTCGTGGGCGGGGGGAGGTGCAGGGACGAAGGCTAGAAAGGAAAAGAATGGTCTGAAACCTAAGGTGCCAGTAGGCCCAGTGGTTCTTAGATGTAACAAGAATAGGTATGCTGGGCATAGCAGGCACCTGAGCAATCCATGAGTGGTGGTGGTTACAGCCCAGCGCATGGGTAGATGGCAGCAGGATGAAGAAAAGGGAATGTGAGGGATCTGTGACCCTCCTTTTATAGCTCAAGACCCAATCAAAATACCATTCCTTTGTGACCTGATGACCTTTGATGGTCCATCCTGGTTTGAGATGGTTGTTCTCTATTGTTTTATGTCCTGAGGAGAGTGTCACAAGGAACTCCTTGATTCTTCTGGAGTCCTCTGCATAAATTAACATGCAATTCTTGGGTGCATTTGCAGCTTGAATTCAGGAGGCTCCCAGGTTGTGGCCTTGTTTACATTTGCTGACCAAACAAATTTTGGCTGGTCATGGAATTATCCAAAAGCAAGGCTTCTCCCAAACAAGCCAGCAAGAGGTGGGGAGGTGAGGGGTGTGTTGCTGTAATGAACCCTAATGCTCTAATGTGGCTTCTTCCCTAAAGGCCTGAGGGAACTGATGTTTCCTTTGCTCAGACCATGAGACTGGCCCAAGTCATGCTCACCTGGCATGCTGTCAGGACCATGTATATAAACACGTCAGGCAACAATTCACACTCTTATTGTGTACATTCAGTGGTTCTTTCAGTCTCTAGCAAGAGCTGGAAGTAAAAGTTTCAGAAGAAAACAGGGAAGCTCTTGAATAGCAGCAGTTGAGGGTCACAACCTCTATTATATATAAGGATCTTGTCTCATTTGCTTATTTGTACCTGCTATGTGTGCACCCCTCAGCTCTTCTCCTTTGTCTTTGCAGGCGGCCATGAAGAGGGCAGACCACTTAGAGGCCCTCTTGGAGCAACAACGTAAGCAGCTGCTGGCAGCCAAGTAGCAGACGGCATGCCACCAGCACCGCACCAGCACCAGGGGCACTGCAAGGGCAGAGCTGAGCACTCGTGCCAAGCAAATGAAAGTTGACTTTATAGGTCCACAAGAGACTAAAAGAAAATGCACACTAATCTGTATGTTGGTGGGAAAGGATTGTTGTTCTCTGTTCTTATTATTTTTTAAAAACATGTTCTGTTCCTTGTGCCTGAAATCTGACCTCTTGTACAAGAATCCTGGTAACTGGTATCCCAGTTCTTGCCAATGTATTTTATCAGTAAAATCCAGAAGATTTTTAAGATGGCTGTCTAGCAGTGGTGGCTTTCTCCTAGTTAGGAGCACTGTGTGTGTGTTTTTTCTGCAAACAAACTAGACTCAGTTTATTCAGAAAATGGCCATTGGTTACTTTGTTGGCCCTGCATCACTCGCCCCAACAATATGTGTTGTACAAACCCTGTCTTCTGAAATCTCATGCCCTCCATCAGTGCATCACAAGAGTCAGTTACTGGAGGATGTCCTAGTTCCACCACATAAGAACACACCGCAAAGGAACGATGAGCTGCTTCTTTTGACCTGTTGACATCAGAAAGCATCCTCACCCCTACATGATCATGGATTCCCCTTCCACAAGTCCTTTTGGAATACCTGGTTAATGGGTTTTGTACATGTGAAATGGAGGCAGTGGTTGTCTTATCACCCTATAGGGGGTTGTGACTTTGTGGTAGTATATGGTTCATTTACACACTGCCAGCTGAGGGACATAACATGGCTGTGCAGATTTCACTTCAGGCTGCTTAGTGCTGTTTCACTCTGGAAAAATAATTGCATTCTTGAAACTCCAACTAGTATCATTAGCATAGTGGTGGAAATGTTCTTCCATTTCAAAGACAAATATATGTGGAAACTTGACTGCAAGTGAAAGCAGATTATTTGGGGCTAATGCAGTTTTGACATGATGTTGTGGAACGACAAGAGCATTACTGGTTATCTCTCTGTGCATAGCTTCCTTCTACCTATAAGCAAGATTTGTGTCCAAGGTCTGGGTCTCTCTGGTCTGTGGCCTTTCCGCTGGCCTCACTGCTATGTACCAATTGTATGTGTGTTGTCTAGGGCTCAGGACTACTGCTCACAAAATCTGGGCTAATCTTATGCTGCTTCTTATGCTCTCCTTTGGAGAGTCCCATTTGTGGCTCCCTTCTACATTAGCAATTGGAGAGAATAGCTATTGTACCGAGTTCCATTTATTTCTTCGATCTGCTGCTATTTTTATTAATCAAGTGGTGTGGGGGAACCCTCTGTTATAGGAAAGATGTTTGTTTAAAGCAGGTGGAAGGAAACCACAAAGTGTGCTGCTTTCCCTTGAGACCATGCAATGCTTCTCTAGTCTTAAAGGCTGTTGTTGATTTCTGGACAATAATTATGCAATACTAGGCATGTCTACTGAGAAGCAAGCCCTGCTGAGTTTAAAAGAACTCGCTGTCAAGTAAGTATGTACAGGATTGCCATTTACGTCTTTAAAAAAAAAATAACTATACTTGAAATACACCAATGTCTCTCCACAGACTCTGGTGCAATGACAGGGGTGCCAGTATAGAAGCCTACTTGCTAACAGATGCACCATGGATGCAGGCACAATTCCAGACAAAGCCATGCCAGCATAGCTTGGATGTCACTCAGGGTGCAATCCTAACCTGGAGTTAGACAGGCACAAGTCACTTGTGCCAACCCAGGAGTTTTGCAAATACACCACAAAGCTTGTTTGAACCACTCTCTGAGTCAGGGAGGATGGCGCATGTCCAGCAAGGAAAATATACCTCACACAAGGTAAGCAAAAAGGGGAGGGGGAGGAATCATATGCTGCAAAGTATTGATTTTATATCTTGACTCCTCCCTATTCTGACCCACGAAGGTTATCACATGTGTCTCGGCTATTCACTGTTGCCTCACCATCCCTCCCTTTTGCAACAGCTAAGAGCTGGAACCATCTGCTCCCTCTTGGGGAACGCTAGGGGCTCCAACTTCTGCTACTGCTGGCCAAATATTTATCAGACCCCTTAACGCCTTGGTTTTCTAGGACTGCACCATTGCCACAGAAGGTTGAACAGTGGTCCTCTGCAGGGTTCCACTGCACCCTAACCCTCCCCCACCTGCAGAGAGAAAAAGGGAATGTTTCAAACCACCATGATCTTGCCACTACACTGCTCCACTCTGGTGGCACCACTCTCCCTCACAAACATCCAGTCTGCATCTCAAGCCAAGAATGGCAGTGATTGATTGCTGTTATCAACACCTTGTTTCTTTTTCTCTCCTTCCTCCCTGCAGGCAGCTTCCCACAGATGAGGACATCATGCAGACCCCAAGAACCGCCCACTGCCTGTCTGCAGTGACCAGTGTGAGCCCAGCTGCTGCTTGGCAAGGTTGCTGCTCTCCTCATTCCAGTCAGGCCCTGTGGCTTTGCAGCCTCCGTGGCAGACAGTGAACTAGCTGATGCAGCAAGACCTTACTAGCACCTATTCGGCTTTCTGTTGTATTTGTTGCATTGGCACATCACCCCTACTAGAAGAAGGTGATTAGCAATCCCAGTTGTGTGTTTTTCAGATGCTGCTCAGTCACAGATCCTACTTACTAAAAAATATTGATTGGCTTGCACTTATCCCTTCTGTAGCAATTAGGGATTCCTTCATCCACCCTAGTAGTTTCTTAGCTGGCCTCGGGGTGAGATTCTGCTGGGCATGTGTGCTGTGACATCTCTATGGCCAGAACCCACAGCATCATGACTCCTTGGGATATGGGGTGGTGCTCCTTGGAAAGCCTCCTGCTTTCTGTTGCATGGTATATGGTTGGCAGTGGTACAGGAGGCTCAGTGTGCCAAAAATGAACAAAGAGCATGGGGTGTGGCCAGTTGGGTGGACAGGTGGATCCCTGTGTCACATGCCAGGAAGTAGTGCTTCCCCCATCTCCTGCAGCCCCTCAGCCAGGTGTGTGTGTGGGGGGGTGATGCTAGGTGCAGTTGGAGTGCTATGTGCCTGACTCCCACTGTGACTTGGTGGTTACAGTTCTCTGAGATCTCTCAGGCAAGTGCCATGATCTGCCAGCCTTGCGGGGGGGGGGGACAAATCGGCCTAAAGCCAGCCCTGAGCAGCCTGTTTTGCTTGAGTGCTACTGTGACTCACCATGGTCCTTCCCCTGGCAAAGGGGTTCCTTCCAGCTGGTGAAAGTCCCCCACAGGGACTCGAACCCTTGCCATGGAGAGACTTTTGTGCTTGTCTTACATAGCTCTCTTTTTTTTTCTACCCTAGCCTTACTTAAAAATGTATTCCTTGGGATATGTGTCTCCGTGTAAGTGGGACCAGGTAACTGAATTCTGGTTGCAGGAACTCCTAGCAGTTTTGTGCTCTTACCTTTTTGCTGCTGAATTGCTCCTGTAGAATTAGGGGTGGTGTGGCACCCTTTGAGGCCTTTTCCCGTGGTTGGGGTGTTGCCTGTTACTGTGTTGCTTTTTCATGGTGGCTGGCATTTCCACCAGCATTGGTGCTGTACCTGTCCCCACCCATTGCTCAGCTCACCCTGATGGCTCTTCTCTGTCTACCAATATTGGAACTGATTGGATATGGTGACTGGCTCCTTGAACATAATGCGGATGACAAACCAACTTCACAGTGATGACACACCAATTGATAACACTGTTATCAGACATCACTCTATGGATAACAGGCTGTATGGGTCTTTTTCTATAGTGATGTTACTGGGAAGGGCTGTGCCAACATTGCTTTGCCAGGACAAGCTTAGCATTTGTGTGTTTCTCCCCATTGTGCCTATGTTGGTGTAACGTTGCCAGGAGAAGTTTAGAGTATGATCGACATCATGCTGGCATCTGAATAGGATTGGACCTGTGTTGAAACATATAAAGTGCCCAATGCACTTCCATTATTTCCTTAATACATTTGCTCATTAAGTTTAATTAATTTAAGGACACAAAATAGTTAATTCCAAAAAAGTAGCTTTGTTTGTCTGTACCAACAAAGAAAGTGCAGTGACATAGAAATAGCACTGCAGAGATTTTGTTAAATGCAAAATGTTGTCTCTGCAGTAAAATTTTAATCCTTTTTCCTTTACTATTACTCCAGATACTTTTATTTCTGTTGGGTGAAAAGCACAACAAGTTTGTAGCAGTGGGCAGATGCACTCACTGCAACTGGGCTGGTGGTTGGTATGTACATGAGTGGTATGGACCATATCACTTCAGGCTGAAGGTCAGGGATTCCAGTTGGAAATACTGACTGTTTTTCTGCATTCAAAACAAACACCACCCTGCAGAGAGAAACCTAGACCACCAGGAAAAAAAGATCTATTGCAACCCTTTGTAAGCTCACTGCAATTTTTATACTTGTTTGCTTACTTTGTGACTTCAGGTTGTTGATACAGAGTCTACTTTGGGCCAGGGCAGTGCAGCCTTGAGCAGAGGTTTATTATGTCAGATTTTATATCCAGTTTTTTGTTTTTCAGGGTAACCTACAAACATCTGAATAATGTTAGTTTCAGCAGGGGTGGGCTGCCATATGTAGATCTTTCACCCTAGAGCAAGTCAAAGATTCTGTCCCTTTGTTTATCTTCTTTAGAGGGTCGCTATTGGTTAATGGCAGAATCCTCAGATAAAGGAGTTTGATGGATGTCAGTAGTGATTCTGGCTGGTTCAGCCTTGGTGGTGGAACAAAGAACAAGCTGTACCCTAAAGTTCACACCCCTGAATCAAACTAGGAGTAGATAACATCTGGGTCACGATGTCATCGGTGCTCCTTCCTCCAAATTTAATCAGTGTCAGATCAGCAGTACTGGTACCGAAAATCCTCTGAAATCTGATGTAGAGGCCATCAAAATATGAGTATCTTGCATGGTGTGCTTGATTAGTTGTTCCAATAAAGCTTAACCAGGGACAAAAAAAAGTATGGAGGTGGATACATAAGCAAATCCATCCTTGACTACCATGGCTGTGTTGCTGCTCTTGTTTTTTCTGTATATAGTATATTTCAAGGAATAGCTTTCTCAGCCCCAGGGAGGAACAGAAGTGTGCAGTAGCTCTCCATTCTCTGGCAAAGCACAATTTCATCTTGATCTGTGGCTTTAGGTTCAGATACTGGTTGTTAGATGCCCTCCTAATACCATTACTCAGGGAGAACGTGCCCTTCAGAGCAAAGCATGCTGCAGTTGTTCAGAGGCACTATACCCTTAAATTGATTTATGAATCAAAAACTTTCCTAGCAAACAGTAGCATGTACTTCTCAGAGATGATCAATTTGCATTGCCAGAATTTTTCAAAAGCAGGTCAGATGCTATTGTTTGTACTGCTGCCTAACAGGTTTTGTCTCAAGGGTTTGCGGGTGCCTGCAGGTTTCTGCTCTAGTACATTGATGGTTTTGCTCACTTGCTACGCCTGAAACATTTTGTAGTAGCACCCTTACCCCCAAGCCAGCACGCTAGTCATGCCAGTCACCGTACTGGTCGCAGCTCCAGCTCTGCCTGAGCACCCAGCTTTAAATATTTAAGCATCCAAAATCCAGTGTGGGAAAACATCAGCAGAAAGAGCCCTTTTGTTTCAGATTGGAGTTGGGAGGGTGGGGGAGGAGGGATTTCTCCTGGAGAGTGCACAGAGAACACTGGCCTTGGAATGCTGCTGTGCTTAGAATCATGGCAGGGCGGATCAACGTTGTTCCGAGTAGGAGAAAGGAGGTGATTGTCTTCTGACTTGGTATCCATGTGAAGGGGTGGGTAAAATAAGAGAATATGCTTGCTAGTTCTGGAATTCAGTATTGCCTCCCACTTCCAATCTCTCCCTACAGGACGTTAAGATGCCTTTAAGAAACATTCTAATTTGTTGGGCTGCTTGTCATTGTCATGCCCAGAAAGTTGACTAAATTGTTTTGGATAGAAATAAAATCATAGAGTTGGGAGGGACCCCCAAGTTAATAGGATCCAACTCCCTGCCAATGCCGGTTGATCACAGCTTCAACATCCCCAGTCCCAGCCTCTGCTTAGAGACCTCCAAGGCTGGAGAGTCTACTACCCTCTGAGGTCAACTGTTCCACTACCACGCGGTTTGTGCCATTGGTAAGTTCTTCCTAGCATTGAATTGAAATCTCCCTTGTAATTTAAACCCATTTGACCTGGTACTGCCCTCCAGAGAAACAGAAAATAAATCTACCCGATCTTCCACATGACAGCCCCTCAGATATTTATAGATCATTATGTCCCCTCCTGACCCCTCTTTACCAAACATGCCCAACTCCTTCAACTTTTTCTCATGAGACGTGGTCTCCAGCCCCTTCAACTTCCTAGTCACTCTTTGCATCTGTTGAAGTCAATATCCCTCTTACACAGTAGCACCTCTAGAATGGACGGGGTATTCAGTTGGGGGTCTGACTGAAGCAGAATAGAATGGTACTGTTTGTTCTCTCAGTCATGATTCTATACTTCTGTGGCCCCAGAATCACATTAGCTTTCTTTGTCACTGTGCCACACAGCCGGCTATGCTTGGCTGATTGTCCACTGAAACACCTAGGTCATTTTCACATGTGCTAGTGCTCAGGCAAGTATCCCCAATCTGCTTCTGGGTTTTCCTACCCAAATGCAAAATTTTATGTTTGTCCCCATTTTGTTTTGCATTTGCAGTTTTTTATCCTGTCAGGATCATCCTGGAGCCTGTTCTCGGACTTCGGGACTGCAAGCAAGCTGGGGCTGACACTGCTGCAGTAATTGAGGCGCCATGGGCACCCAGGGACAGGAAGAGGAAAAGACAACAGTAATTTTTCCTGTCATCTGTGGGGATCAGGGTGGTAAGAGTAGGCCCACCTCTTCCCCCAGCAGTGCTGTGTGCACCTAACTGCACCCTTAGCTGTTCTCAGCAGTTAAAGGGAGTAAGTGCCCATCCCCTTTTCTTAGCAGCTGAGAACAGTGAAAAGGGGGTAGATAGGTGTTCTCTTCCACCTTTAGCCCATTGCTGCTAAGGGGATGATGGATGCACAACGGGGAGGGATCAGAGCATGCCCCACTACCTAATGCTGCCCAGACTCAAGGGGTTGCCCATGGACACTGATGTCAGCCTGAGAGAAGCCATAATGGCAGGGAGTGGAAGAGCGGGGGCATGTAATTAGTGGGCTTCAATTAACTTGGACAGGATTCTCAGGCAATGATTCCTGTCCTGCTTTGCCAAATTCCCTTGATGGTTTAGCCTGGTGCTGTACAGGCTTCTCCAAATAAGTTCAGCTGAGTTTAATGAGATTTGCTCCCAAGTGAGCATGTGTGGGACTGTAGCTTTAAAGGCTTGTTTGGACATTTTGTTCCTAGAAGAGATCACAATCATAATTATATTGTGGGGGGGGGGGGCGTGGAAAGCCACAGGATTTTGGTCTGGACTGCTCTGGAAATTTGCCAGTTAAATTTGAATTGATTTATTGGTTCAAATTATCTAGAGTACAGAAAAAATATGTTAATCAAATCCAAACATGGTGAGATTACATTTAGATACTACACGTTATCTAAATGATGTTATATCTAAAGGAGTTAAACTCCTAGCCATCAGGCAGCACAATCCTAACCTGGGTTGGTGCAGGCACTGTATCCTAACATAGGCTAAGAGGCAGCTCAAACTCACCTTGGGGCAAGGGAAGATTTTCCCCTTACCCCGGGGTAAGCCCCAGCCAGCCCTATGGGGCTGCTCAGCTATGCACCAGCAAAATAGCAGGCGCAAGTCCAAGCGTCCCAGATCGGGCTGCTGATAGGCAATGTGGCATCAGTGAGCTGGTGCTGATGCCTGTGCTCTCCCAGTGCCCAAATTGGCTGTGCAGAAATGCCTTATAGCGTGTTCGTGACAGCACTGGGCCAGCACAAGAGCGCTGCGCCAACACTGGGTTAGGGTTGTGCTCCGAGTCTCGCAATGTGACAGGAGATTTGCCTTTGTTGCAAAGGCAAACTCCTTATCGCATAATTTATTTCTATAGTGTGAGATTGGTGTATGAATTTGCACTATGCACATTGCATGCAAATTCATGGTCCTCTATAGCTATGATCAGAGCTGTGAGTTTTGAACATGATATCCATACATGTTACAATTAAACAAATAGTGAGAGCCGGGATGATGTAGTGGTTCTGGTGTGGGATTGAGACCTAGAAGATCCATGTTCAGATTCCTGTCATTAAGCTTGCTGGGTGGCCTTGGGACGGGCACCATCTCTCAGTCTTGACTACTTCACAGGAGTGTTGTGAGGATAAAAGGAGGGAAAGAATTATATATATCTTGGAAGAAGGGCAGTATAAAGATGTGAATAAATTAAATATGTATACTTGTCACAGGCATATTAGTACTGCACTTGCCAACACTACTCTCCAAAGGTTCCTTCAAAGCCCTCCTCTTACTTGGTTGAGCCCCAGGATTTATACAAGAGTTTGTAAAGGGCACCTGGTCTAAACAACTTGTAGAGCCACACTGGCGGTAGCTGCTTAGGGCTGGTGGTGCCTATGCCTTAAGTCCATGCAGCCTGTGTTGTAGCAGCTCAGAACATCCTACGATGTTCAACAATGCCAAATCGCCAGCTCGTGAAAACTGACCCATTCCTCAAGAGTTCAAGGGCCTACGTTACTGTTGTTCTGTGTAAATCTATGGAGATGACCTGTCCATCCAACCTAACCCTTGTGCAAATATATGAAATTGCAGTCTTGCATTGCTCTGCCTGCCTTGCCTTAAATGCTGAAACCTCATCTATCCCTGCAATTAGCTTTGGAAATGTTTGTTCTGCACAGGCAAGTCAGCACCGTGGTTTAGAGTGCTTTTACATTTGCTGGGAGGAGCCTTGCAAGCCAGAGCTCAGGCACCCGCAGTCAGCTCTGCATGCTACTTCCCTGAGGAACAGTGAGGTGATGCTGTAGTTTTGAGCAAGCGTTGTAGTTTTCCTCCCCATCCCGTTTTGTGCTAATCCTCCGATTCTTTTTGTTCAGTCTGCTTGATCTTTGCTGTTTGCTAATTTCTAGGCCAGTGCCCCTTTCAGACATGAATAATACAGCCGCATTATATAACAGATTATGTAGGGTTTATCTTGGATAGCTGCCCAAGCCCTACAGTTGTGGTAAAGCTTGAGACAGAGCTAGCGCTAGTGATAAGCTGGGCCATTTTAGGTCTGGCATTTTGAGAATTGTGCACAGCCACCAACAGCAAATCAACTCCCAATGTCGGCAGGAATTGACCTGTTTATTGATTCCTGGCGTCATCTTAATTCAGATGCAGAATTCAAAGCTACCGTTTTAAATGGAAACATTTGTTATTTTTGATAATTTTGTTGGTAGTGGATTTCCATGGCAACGAACAACGTATATATGAGATTTTAGATGGATGAAAGTAAGAGGGCCGCCCCTATATTGTAATCATTTATTATTTTTAGCAAATCCCAAAAAAACAAATTGTGTTTCTCTGTTTGGGACAAAGGCCCCACAGGGAGAGGGAGCAAAAGGCTTAATTGCAGGCCTTTGAATCTGTAGGAGCTGCTGGAAGGTGGCATAGCAAAATTTCTACCATGCCTGCCCTTTTGTAGGACAAATCAGAATGACTCTCCACCCACTACCATCACCACATATGGTTTAACATGGAGCTATATGCTGAAGTAGTCACTATCATGCGTAGCATTTGAATACTCAGAATCAGAATTACATCTGAATTAAGAATCGGAATTAAGGGCATTACATCTGGGAAGCCCCTGAAAAAGGCTGTGAAGCTGGAAGTAGTCATCTCAGTACATGATTGAGCAGTTGCAAGGAAAGACTTGTCACTGTGCTCAAATCCTCTTTTTAAAAAAGTCTGACTTGTGGTGACTGCAAACCACAATCATGTGAATTGTCCCTTTTGTGCTTGTTTTTTTAAGTACGTGAAAACCTGCAGCATAGAGAAACACCAGATGGCGCTCTTAGCTGGAGTAGATGGGGTCGGTATTGGTTTGATTGTGCTAGATTTAGAGCTTCAAGCCTGAGCAGCGCATCATGTCTGTGTCCAAATTGTGATCTGCAGCAAATGCTTTTTCGTGTGGCTGTTGCAGCTTGCCAAGAGCCTGTATCTGCACTGACAACTTCTGTTGGCAGAAGAGGGACCCATATCTCTTCCCAAAGTGAACTTACTCTCATGCAGAGCCAATCCCTCAAGCCATGAGCGAAAATGGGTTTAGATTTCTCTTAACCTGATGGTTAAGGTGCTCCCTACTAGAGAAGGTTACACCTATGAGATGCTCTGCTCTGTGGCCCTGCCAGTGCCATTCTGCATTCCTTATAATCCTCCCCGGGGGAGGGGATTTAACCACCTACTGAGCACTGAACTTGGCCAGGCCATTACACCAGTGGAGCTATAATAAGCTCTGTTAAAGATGCTTAGTTAAGAAGGCCAAAAACTGGCCTCTCTTCTTTAACAGGTTACTCAGGATAATCGGATCCATTAGCCTAGAATCAGCCATGCCGCTCCTTTTGAGAAAGGTCAGGTGTTTATTGTGAACTTGCCAGCTGATTCTATGATGATGATATGATCTGGTCTCTGCTCAGCATGGAAAAATGGGCCGTGGGGGGGGGGGGGGAACCAAGCATGTATTCGCCTCTGACCATGCTTGAAAGAAAAGTAAGTTTACAAGTCACAAAGGTTCTCTCTTTGCCAGTGGCACGAGCGGTGGTGTTCAAGCACCCAGTTGATTAATGTTTTTTGTCTGCAGTTTATACTCTGCCTTTCTACCACCCTAGGTGCCCAATGTAACTTGCTTGTATACAACATGTGTAGCTTTGCAGTGAGATTGTAGCAGTCAAGCATCAGGTCATGCTAAACGGCCTGTGAATAAAATGGAACAGCTCTCACTCTCTTCCCCCTTGGCTGCTGGGTTATCCGTGATATTACTTATTGATGTTGGTCCATGCGTATTCACAATGTTCTTAGAAGAGGGTGGTAAGGTCACAATTCTAGGCTTAGGTGAAGAAGGGCTGGACAAGCCTCCAAACACTTGATTTTGGCCTCCAGGAAGGAAAAGGCCACAAAAGGGGTAAGTAGACCAACCTAACTTTGTAAACAAGGGGGATTCCATGCATCACTACAGGAGATCAGTCATGGTGTTTCTTGGAAGGAGATGGGCAGAAAGAAGGAGTTGCAATCAGTGCAACCAGTGGTGGCTCAAATTTTTGAACAATCATGGGGCAAAGCAAAAGTCCTGCAGTTATCACCTAGTGGTGCAACTCTCTGGAAGCCATGTGCCATTTACTCCTTCATGGTGCCCAGGAACCAGATAGAAGGTGGATGCAAGTCCTTCTTGCTGTTATGCTCAGCTGCTGCAGCAGCAAAGAATAACTTTCATCCATTTGCTGCCTAGTTCCCTGTAAGCTCTCCCAGTTGGGCACCTAATGGGGAGGCTTGCGCCCTCACTGCAAAGGCAGTGGAGAGTAGGCCACAGCACCAGGGGCCTTTCTCCTAGTGACCATTTTTATATGCCATAGCTCCTGCAGCAGTGTTGGGGAACAGGATACCTGGGAAGTATAAAACGGTACTAGGGAAGAAGCTGATCATCTGCTGCTCCACAATTGCTTTTGTAAGCATCCTAATGGGCCCTTGCTTACTAGGCAACAATGGGAAACAGCGGCTGCGGCTCTTCAGGGCTTTGGCTTAAACCCAGGTGTGGGCCCTCAAATGGTTGTAGGCCCCCAACATGCACCCCAGCTGTGGAGTTGCCCCTGCCACTGGATAGCTAACGTGTTTTGGAAAGGCAACTCATCCTGCTGGAGACTGCCAACATAGCACTCCTGAAATAGGTTGGGATGGAATGGTGGCATTTGAAATTAACAGGATTGAAGGCCATGTTTTTCCATGAGGTGGGAGAAAACTTTTTTAATTCTTTGCAGATTTTGGTGTTTTCCAAGTGCAGAAAGCAGTGTTTTCTTTTTATTCACAATTTTCATAATTATAGACTATAGTCACTTTAAAAGTGCACTGGGTAGGTGGTACAGTGCCAGCAGAGGCAGCCACGGTCATTACCCATTCACCACAACCCCCATTAAATAATAAAAACAAAAGTGGGTTTTTTAAATGAAGACTTTGGTTAATTTTACAGAATTAGAAGTGTAGAGAGCTGTGTTGTTTTACTTCATTATCACCGTTGTCTCCCACCTCTACCCATGAAACTTTGGCATTCATAAATTAGAGGCAATTTTTCAAAATAAGAGAAATCTGGCACTTTTGTCTTCAGTAGCATCCTGTGGTGGTGATTTTGTGCCTGAAGGAAAGCATTCCAGGCGACCTCCCATTTTCCCTTTCACTGGCCTGGCTCTTTGGACTCAGGACGTGGTGCCTGCTGGAGCTTCAGGTTGGCCGGGTGAGAGAAAACAGCTACTGCATAGTGTGTTGCTGCTTCTGCTGCTGTATCATGGTGGAGGGAGTCTGACTAGAAGACCTCCATGCTCCCTTCAAACACTCATGATTCTATAATCACCTCTGCTCTTCCTTATGTTCAGGGGGGATGAGAGTACAGCAGTGCCTTGTGGTGTAGGCCACGGGCAATTGTAGCAGTTGCCTGGCAACAGGAATGGGCAAGACAGCTGGCAGGTGAGCACATGGCCACTCCTCACATGCTCAGATTTGAAGAGAAGAGAGTAGAGAAAGGAGTGCTGACCATAGAGTTGGGTGCTAGAATGATCTCTCCCCTGCAGTGCTACTAGCAGAGCATTGCAATAGTCATGAGGGAAAGGCACCGACGACTACTTCAGTCATCCAAACTTGCCACCCAAAGCAGCCCACTTCATATTGTTTCTACCAGATTGTGGTAGACAAAAGTGGACAGGACAAGAAATTAAGTTGTTGGCCTCTTTTTCAGGAGTGGTCCAAGCTGCAGTGCTGCCACCTTCTATCCTTTTTAGAGAATGCTTGTCAGATTCACACTGAATTAGAGAAACCAGAAATTGCAGTTTTAGCACCTTTTCACACAGGTTATAGAGTTAGGGAGCAATCCTAACCAACTTTCCATCACTTACAGAGCTGTACCAATGGGGCGTGTGGTGCATGCTGCAGTTGTGCGGGGTCAGTCATAGAGGTCTCTTCAAGGTAAGGGGATAGTTTGTTCCCTTACCTCAGAGTTGCATTGCCCTTACTCTGGTGCTGGAAAGTTGGTTCGGATTGCACCTTTAGTTTGTGTGGCTGTCATTAGGTTTCCTCCTCCACCATTTTGAACTGTAGGTTCAAAATATCTACTAAACCAAGAGGTTGGCAACGTGGAAACAGGGCTTTAGTTTGCCTTAGATGGGACCGAAGCAAACTTTTCTGTTACTAATATATCATCTGCTAGGGCTCTTAGCAATGTGGTTGAGAGAGAAAGAGAATATGGTGTTCAGAAATGGGCTGAGAGTAGTGTCTAAAACAAACAGATATGCACACATCATCCCCATGTTCCCATTTTGTTGTTTTCAAAATACAGGGCTATCCCTATTGGAGATCATGTAGCCATGAAATTCAGCAATGTTAGGCGCTAATGAAAATGGACAGAATCTGCGCTCAAGAAAAATGGAGGTACCATATGGCAGCCAAGTTTATTTCTTTAACTAAAATATGTATATCCTCTCCCCTCTGAAAAAAAGGGCATTCAAGGTGGCTACAATTTAATAAGCAAGGTTTGAGGGATGCGTTCGAAAGAACCAACCAGATGCTGGCAATCATTTTTCCTGAGAATCTGGTCTCACTCTGTTACTTCTCTGGAGTCTTCCATTGCAGCAACCCCCTGCTGAGCCAGACAATCTAGTCATTCTGGAAAAAATAGCTTGGTCTCTGGCATATATTTAAGGGGGAAAGACATTTCACGACTGAGCAATTTATTCCCTAGTGAGAACAGAGGCACAGAGATTGTGTAATTAACATTTTCCAGTCTTTTTTGTCCTCTGTGGGGATACCCCAACCCTGTGCACCATCAAGACCTCTCAGCAAGCCCTGACACAGCTGCAAACTACCCCCACCCGGACCCCCACAAAAAAATAGGGAGAGGTCTTTCAGCAAGAAGAATATTCTGGTCAGTGACACAGATAAGGCAAGCTCCAATACCCCACCCCAGAAAATGGCTGGCTGAGCTGGGAAGTAAGAAGAGGTTTGTTGTCATCTCTTCTATTTCTTCGTTGGAACCTTCTCCTTCGTTACCATATCAGAAAACTCTGCAAGGGAAAAGTCAACAAATAAGTAGTCTGGGGTCCAAGAGGGGCTCATGTTTACTCCCATTTTTTTCCTTTAAAAAATGCACTTGGTGATGATATGTGGAACAGTTTGAAGCAGCCTCCACCTGGTACCTATAAAAGGTGCAAACCTTGAACTTGAACCTATAAGTCTGGAACTAAAAGCCATAAGTACCAACAGTGTACAATGTGGCCTATGAAGTAACATAGGTCAGGGGATTCCTCCCTCTAGTCTCCGTCTGTATCTGGGCAGCTTATCCCCCTGCCCTTTCCCTCATGATTTAAATAACTTGCCATGCATCTCCTCTGAATCTCTCTGGCTTTAATAATGCCCTCAACACCCAATCATTGAACAAGAGAGACCTGCCTAGAGTTGCTTTTCCATTTGTCTAGATGTTCGCACGTTCCTAAAATACTGCAGACAGGAAATTGGGCTAGTGCATGCCCACCCACAGTGCCATTTAAGACTGCCTGGTTCTTAGGCCACACACTGCCTCTTTCCAAAAGACCAAAGTCCCAGCATTATGATCTGTCAAAACAGTCCTCATTGCTATAGTACATTCTCCGCCCACCTTGAAAGTCGATCCGCCCATCCCCATCCGTGTCAGCTGCTTGAATCATGGCTTCAGCCTCTTCATCTGATAAAGGCGTCACTGGCATGCTGCTGGGCACTGAGGCTAAGATGTACCTACGGGCAGGAAAAATATTGTGTTGGGTGGAGGGAATGCATGTTCTTCTACTGGAACCTACTCTTCTGTGATGTCCCCTATCTACTTCACTGTGATAGAGGATTTCAGCAAAACGGGGGTGGGATGAAGCTGAACTGCTGGCTAATTCTGATGCATTCTATTTTAGGAGGTTGGGATGGGCACATAGTGAGGGGACCAGACCACATGCAGTGGAGGAAAGAGGTCATGTATTGTTAATGGCTGTGGAGAAAAGGGAACCTCTGCAGATGTCACTGATCATGCTAGGGGGATCAAACTTTTGCAATGTACTCTTCTCCCCAACAACTGCAGACAGAAAAGTACTGTCCTGTATTGCACTGATCACACCTAGTAGGGTGGAGAAACTCCACTCCCACTCAAGCAGGACTGTTGGCTGCAAACACATTTGATTCTGAGACCGAGACAAATGATGGAAGGCAGACAGCCGCAGTTCTTCAGGGGCTTAGATCACATTCCTCAGCCAAGAGGATTCGCTACTGATTTTCTTTGAAGGGTGAGGAGCTGGCTGGAAAAACTAAGGAAGACAAGAGGGTGGCTCTATATGGCTCTATATGGCTCTATATTCCAGCCACTGAATAGGGACAGAGGAATGACAGACTGGATCAATGAAAACCCTTCCCGTGGGGACAGTAACATGAGATCTGGAGTGTCCATGGAATGTTCAGGCGAAAGGGGCTATAGGTCAACAACAGGGAAGAGTACAGCAGCTGAGGGGCATCAAGGGCATTAATTTGCAGGAACTGCATTATTTCACCAAGGAACTTCTGCAGTGGTGGAAAAGCAGTCCTTATAAAGATACAGTTCCTTGCCCAGTACTGAGTCACATCAATTGCCCACCTAATCTCTGAGGGCAAAGCTGAGTGACAGCTGGCTTTCAATGCCGCATTTCAAGATCTCAAGCAAACCTTTTCTGACTGATCTTTTTTCTGCATTTGACGTGGAAGTGGGTACTGTACAGCATATGCATCCAGGAGGTGATATACACTCTCTGTGTGGGGTAAGTAAAGAAAACATGCACACCGGCCTATGTGGCCCTCCTCCTGAGCCTGCACAGTACCTGCTGGCAAAATGACCTTACTTGATTTCATTCCACTCAATGTAGCCACTGCCGTCCTTGTCCAGCATTTGGAAGGCCTTTCTCAAGTGCACCTCCCGCTCGCCTGACGACTGGAATTTCTGCATGTAGTCGAAGAACTTGGTGTAGTTGAAGGAAGCTGCAACAGAGTGGGTGGCCTGTCATTCCAAAGCAGCTTTGCTAAGGCGAAAAGGGTTGAGGCTGCCGGGCTTTATAGGAGCTCAGTGGCTGAGTAAGTTGTGATTTCTCCATACAGGGCATAGCATGAAAAAGGGCCACTTCCGACTCTCAATGCAGAGGAGAGGCAAACCCAGATTAGTTACTGAGGAACAGCAGCCACCTGAGGAGTGTCTCTGCAAATGTGATTGCTGCATTCACCCTTTACAGCTTTGGGACCAGCTACGAATTACACACAACCTGCAAAACTGAATTTGGAAGGAGTGGTGAGTTGGCAGTGGAGGGCCCCTTAACCTCAATTTTTCTGCTCCAAATAACCAAAAGTGTTTCTTCCTGCCCCCAACCCGCACACTTAGAACCTTGCAAAGGAAAAGCATTTCAGAGTGCCACACTTTGGAGAAAATGACTGGTGGGGAAAAGGTTAAACAGCTCCTCCCTACTCACCATCTCTGTTCATACAAGGTCCCTCTTTATGCTGCTTTTCTTCAGAAAAAGAGACCATTAGGTGTGTACTGTATACACTGGCCTGAAATGCATACAGTTTCTCCTTATATGTAACCTGAAAACATTGTAGAGTGTAATCCTAACTAACTTTCCAGCACCAGGGTAAGGGCAATGCAGCTCTGAGCTAAGGGTTGTGTTGAGGAGGCCTTCGTGACTGCCCCCACCTCAACTGCAGGATGCAGCACATGCCCCATTGGCACAGCTCTGACAGTGCTGGAAAATTGGTTAGGATTGCACCCTTATGCTGTATTGGAAAAGGCAGGAGATACCCAGTGGCGTCATTCAGCCGGAACGCTGGGCGGGAGGAACGGGTGAGCGGCAGCCCGCCCGTTGTGTACCGCTCCGTTTTGCCGTCTTCCCCGCCCCCGAAACGGAGCGGTACGCAACAGGCAGGCTGCCGCTCACCCATTCCTCCCGCCCAGCATTCCGGCTGAATGACACCGCTGGAGATACCCCGAGGAGATAGGGAATGGTATCAGCAATGGACCCTTGTTCCAGATTAGCTAGGGATTACAGGGTTAACCCCCAAGATCTTTGCAAGCCTCGGAGCACAGCTGTAGGCTGATGAGGCCCCTGGCTATGAAGGGAGGCCAGCATAGGTGCAGATGGGTGTGGCTGATGCTAGAGCCTGCCTAGCAACAGACACTGATTGGCTGGCCTCAGTATAAAGTGGGAGGCAGGAGTTGGAGTAAAGGCCCTGGGAAGGTGTTGGATTAACTCCTGCTAACTGGGCAAGAGGCACTTTTTCAAGTGGTGTCCTCTTATATTTAGCAGGGGGAGAGCAATTGTCCCTCTTCACCCCAGCACAGTGTCTGTCTTGTGGCTGTTGCTGGTCGTGTTCTCCATTCTTTTAGATTGTGAGCCCTTTTGGGACAGGGAGCCATTTAACTTTAATGTTATTATTTGCCTGTAAACCGCTTTGTGAACTTTATGTTGAAAAGCGGTATATAAATACTAGTGATTGATAGATTGATTGATTGATAAGGAGCTGGGTAGGTGCTGGAGGAGGGCATCTAATCAGGTAGGTGCTGGATGGATGGACTGCTGGCTGGACTGACTGTGCCTGAAGGACTGGATGGATGGACTGACTGGCTAAAGGAAGGTAAGCTTATTGTGGGAAATTATTGGGAGTTGTTGTATGGCTTCCATGCCCCTGGAGCCACCAAGTGGAGGAGGCACCAAGTGGAGGAGGCAGTTGTGGCTTAGGCAAGCTGACTGCCTATTGTTTGGTGGTGGGGTTAGTTGGTGCTAAAATTAAGGTAGTTTGGAGCCAAGCCAGTGATGAGGGCAGTCTGGAGGAGACTGGCCAGACGGTGATCCCAAGCAAAGCTGCTGGAAGAGAGGCGGCCCAGTGGGTGAACGAACCCCCTCCCTCTTGCCTATCTCTGAGGCCGCTCTGTGGGGAAACTAGTTAGCCTAGTGTGGGCATTAGCGCTCTTGGGGTGGCCCGGCAGGACAGAATTTGGCAGAAGATATGCCCACCTAAATCTAATATGTATGAAGCACACTACCTCACTACACAAGAGGTCCCTGAAGAATTTCTCTGCTTCCCTCATGCACCATTTGTAAGTGAATTAAGAACATAAGAAGAGCCCTGCTGGATCAGGCCAAAGGCCCATCTAGTCCAGCTTCCTGTATCTCACAGCGGCCCACCAGGTGCCCCAGGGAGGCATGAGACAACAAGATGCTTGCATCCTGTTGCCACTCCCTTGCACCCGGTAACAGTAGCCCTCCACCTTTGTAAGGAGGTTGCACAATCCATCATTGCCTATAGCCCACGATGGACCTTTCCTCCAGAAATCCATCCAATCCCCTCTTAAAGGCATCAAGACCAGATGCCTGTGGTCTTCACCACCTCCTGTGGCAAAGAGTTCCACAGATTAACTACCCGCTGGGTAAAAAAAATACTTCCTTTTATCTGTTTTAACTCTCCCAACCCTCAGTTTTAGCAGATGCCCCCTGGTTCTGGTGTTTTGAGAGAGGGAAAAGAACATCCCTCTATCGACTCTATCCCTTCCATGCATAATTTTGTATGTCTCAATCATGTCCCCCCTCAGGCGCCTTTTTTCTAGACTGAAGAGCTCCAAACGCTGCAGTCTTTCTTCATAAGGGAGGTGCCCCAGCCCCGTAATCATTTTTGTCGCTCTCTTCTGCACCTTTTCCATCTCCACTATGTCCTTTTTGAGATGCGGCGACCAGAACTGGACACAATATTCCAGGTGTGGCCTTACCATCGATTTGTACAATGGCATGATAATATTGGCTGTTTTATTCTCAACCCCTTTTTTAATGACCCCAAGCATGGAATTGGCCTTCTTAATTGCTGCCGCACACTGGGTCGACACCTTCATTGAATTGTCCACCAGCACCCCAAGATCTCTCTCTTGAGCTGTCACAGACAGCTCAGAACCCATTAGCCTATAGGTAAAGTTTTGGTTTTTGGCCCCAACGTGCATCACTTTACATTTGTCTATGTTGAAACGCATCTGCCATTTGGCTGCCCATTCCTCCAACTTGGAGAGATCATTCTGGAGCTCTTCACAATCCTTTCTGGTTTTCACCACCCGGAAAAGTTTTGTGTCATCTGCAAACTTGGCCACCTCACTGCTTATCCCTGTCTCCAGGTCATTTATGAATAAGTTGAAAAGCACGGGCCCCAAGACAGATCCCTGGGGCACTCCACTTTTCACCTCTCTCCATTGTGAAAATTGCCCATTGACCCCCACTCTCTGTTTCCTGGCCCTCAACCAATTCTGGATCCATAAGAGGACCTGCCCTCTTATTCCCTGACTGTGAAGTTTCTTCAGCAGCCTTTGGTGGGGAACTGTGTCAAACGCCTTCTGAAAATCCAGGTATATGATATCCACAGGTTCACCCACATCCATGTGCCTGGATTTTCAGCACTATTGCCCAATCAGCATTGTAGCCACACAACTTGGCATTTATATATGAGGCAGAAGCCTCTGGGGCCTCTGAAAAGTTTTGGAACCATTGTTCTAATGGCATATATTCAAGATTGTGTAATACAGATTAGTTAACCCCTTCATACTAATTTATCTGCACTCAGAGAGGTAAAAGGATTTTTTCCTCTTTGAATGCAGGTTTATGAGGAGTGTTTATTCTGAATGCTTTCACGCATGCATGGAACCTGAGAACACTCTTTCCTCCATCTAACCCTGGAGTCCTACTGTGTTTATTCACCCAGAGTCACGCCAATAATCTCTTGCAAATACTGTGCCCTCCTTTCCTTACCGTGGTGCCTCATGTCTGAAGGCAGCAGATCAAGATCCTTGTCAGACAAAGATGTGCCCATGGCCAAGGCCATCTTCTTGACCTGGCAAGCAAAATCATCCTCCATTCTGCTTGCAAAAGAAATGGAATGTGAACATAAGAAAAAAGAAGTTCTGTCACACAAATCAGCAATGCTAATCTCAAGCATTCCCCTTGACCTGCCTACCCACTTCTAAACTTCTCCACCACGAGGTGAGGGTGTGTCAAGTGAGGCAGAATTGACCTACCATAGTTATTTGAAAAGTGCCTCCGCTGCTGCAGTGGCTGGGATCCTGCAAACACTTACACCCCATGGGCTTCAGCTGCTCAAACACTGTGGGTTGTGTTTGTGCAATCACTTCAGTGGTGGCACTTTTCAAATAACTTTGGAAGTTCTGCCTCACCTGACACACCTTCACCACACATACCTGTCCTCTAGGCAGAGGAAATGACAAAAATAGAGAAACAGCTGAACAGCAACTAATGAGTCTCCTATCTGCTTTCCTGTACAATAATAGCTATTCAATTCTATACATACAATGGGAGTAAGCTTCACTGAATTTAATAGAGCCCACTTTTGAGTCGACATGCCTAAAATTGTGCTGTTAGACTTTATAACCCACTTTTCAGGTGCTCAAACACAGTGCACACACATTATCTCAATAATTGTTACAAGCGCTCCATAAAACAGGGCCATATTATTTTTCTTATGATCAAGTTTCCCTGGTAAATTTCTGGCTAAGGCGACCCCATCGCTTGTGCTTTCAACTGCTATGCTGCACCTTTTACACATAACATTTTACAAGCATTGTACCCAGTGATGAGGGGGGCCACAATAACTGTTGCAGTATCACCAATCTTGAAATAATGGGTATTGGAGACAACGGGGCAAAGGGGCTACAGAAAGATGGCAACTTAGGCCGAAGTCTGAAAAAAAAAAAGACAAAGCTTGAATCCCCAAGCTTAAAGAAATGTTTGGAAACATTTAATATGCAGAGCTATGAAACCTGAGCTGTCTTGAAACAACTCTTGTAAAGCATGAAGGAACAGCATCCATTCAAATCAAAGAGGAAGACTACTCGCAATAGTGACTGAGCCTCCAAATATTTATATTAAGCTTTGCAGAATTTCCAAGATAAAAACAGGCGCGCTCTTGGGTTCTTGTAGCACCTTGTTTTTATAACACCCCTTTTCACAGGATCCTTGCCTGAGTGTCCCCTGTCCATTTCCCCAAGTTGCTGAAGGTTCTTGTGTTTCTATCCTGTTCACCCATGCTGCAATGGCCTGTCTCACGCCGGCGTGTCAGTACACACACCATCACAATTTCCATTTTTAAAAAGCTGAAGACTGTCTAGGGCCATGCCAAATGGAGCGGTTTCTACTTGGCATAGAATAATTGCAACTCAACCAAATGTAGCAGGGTTTGCTCTCTGGAGAGGTGATGACTGGAGAGTTTGAAGGGAAGCCGAACACTGGCAATTTGATTGCCTTCGTGTGATGCCTGGGTCCCAGGGAAGGCAGAGTCCACTCTCCCAAGGGGCAGAGGGAGAAAGTTCTCCACTGAGTTGGGTGCAGAAACAAACAAGGAAGGAGGGTCCTTGCACATAGCACCTCTGTGGTGTCAGTGTTATGGGGGGATAGGGGGGTTAGGGCTGCACCTTGATCCTCCTCCTCCAAACCAGCCAGGGTCATGTCACTGAGGCTTGCCACCAGGGCTGGCTCTAGCAGTAGCCGGGCCCAATGCGGGGCATCCCTGCAGGGGCCCCCACTGAGTCTTTTATACTCTGTTGCCTGCCACACAGGTGCATTGCTCCATCTTCTGCCTTTCCCACTCCCCTGAACCCAGATGTAGTATCTTGGTTGCTGTGGCAACTAAGTCATTCTTCACGTTGTCTAAGGAGCTTGTGGGTTGTTCCTGTGCGGCTCTTGTAGTGGTGGCGTCCTATGGTGCTTGACAGAACAGTTGTAGGCATGTGTTGGGGAAGGAGGCAATCGCAGTGGCAATATCTGGTGCCTCTTGACCCAGACACTTCATGTGCGTGTAAGTTCACTAAAGCCGAGATGCAACCCCCTGCTGAGGAGGAAATAAGAGGCAATCTTTTTAGCCAATAGGATTTCTCTTGATCCTCTCTGCAGGACCATCAGTGCATTCAGTTTGAACGCTAACACCTGAAAGGTGCAATCCTAACCTGGAGTTAGGCTGGCACAGTTAAGCCAGCAAAGTTTGGCTGGCACAAGGCAAAACTTACTTCTCTGAGTCAGGACCACTCTCTGAGTCAGGGAGGATGGTGCATGTATGTGAGCTGGCCTCCTTGACTCAGAGAGTGGTCCAAACATACTTTACAGTGTCCCTTGTGCTGCCCAAACATTGCTGGCCTAACTGTGCCGGCCTAACTCCGGATTAGGATGGTGCTCGAAGACTGATACATTTAGTGCATAGGTGTACAAATAAACCCTTCAAAAGGCACAACATCTGACCAAAAGCCAAATTTGGGTACAAGAATTTACCAGGTAGTCGAAAATCAAAATTATTCTTGGTAAACAATGGCAAAGGAGTATACAGTATGTAGATGTCTGATTTAAAGAAGAGAACTGTTATTCACTATCACACAACAAAGGAAAAGGGGCTCCAAATTTAATGTGAACTATATAGGTTTTCTACAGAATATTCAGGAAAAAAATGTCCTAGATGCAAGAACCTGAAGGGTGGACCTAAGGGGGAGGAAAGGGGGGCAAATGCCCTGAGGCTGCGAGGGCATCACCTGCTGGGAGGCACACCCCTGCAGGTGTGCCCTGGCCACCGATTCCACCACCAGATCGTCCCTGCCAACAACACATAGGTAGCCAAATACATCATTTGGAGAAGTTGTATAATGTCAGTCATGGACAGTTGGGATATGTATGTATTTAGGGATGATTCTGGGGGTGCAATCCTAACTTTGGTAAGGGTGGCTTGCATGATAGTGGGGCTCTCCCAGCTCTACTCCTTTAGCAATGCTGCTTATGTTTATGCACCATTCTGAAGCTCAGCTGCTGAGAGCAGCTGATGGTGGTGCTGGGAGAGCCCAGTGATCATGGGGGGGGCAGATAAAGAGCTTCCACAGGCTGAATTCAGCCCACAGGCCTTATATTTGACACCCCTGTCTTAAATCATTTCCCGTCACAGAGGTACGTTTGAGGGATGTGCAGGCATCTACAGTTGAATTCAGAAACACCCCAGGATGAGTCCGTGCTATTTACTGAGATTATCTTCCGTTTAATCCAAGGGAAGGAAGCTTTTGATTGCCTGCTAAAACCACAGGCAGATTTCAAATTCCAGTAAATCCTGTTGCACAGAGCTGGCTGCTCATCTTGCCAATCAGGCTGCCTGGGCTCATTCTCTTTGGCTCTTTACCCAGCCACTGGCAGCCAAGTGTCTGCCAGCTGAGCTTAACTCCTGGGTGAGTCACCCTCTCTACCCAAACCCTGCATTGTACACTTCATTTAACAAAAACTGCAAAACGTTGGATTACAAATGGACATGAGTGATCAAAGAGGAAGCTGGTGATGCATTTATTGAAAAGGATATGAAAAGCGATGCCAGCTCAGTTGCCAGACCAGGAATCTAGAATGGCATTCATAAGAGTCAGTGTGGTGTAGGGGTTTGCGCGCCACAGTAGGCTTGGTTCACATCTCAGGTTCAAATCTCTGCTCAGCCATGAAGCTCACTAGGGTGACCTCAGGTCTATCAGATTCTCTCAACCCTTCATAGATTATGGGGCGGATACAATGGAGAGAGTTGAGCAACCTGATCAACCTGTGGAAGGGATGGGATTAAATCCACGAGGTCCATTCCTGAGGATGATGATGCTCTTGCAAATGGGAAAGTGAGTGTGAAAGTAGTGCTATATGATCATGGGTTTAGTACAATGTAGGGATTTTTAAAAAGCAGATTATATATCCCTTGGAAAGGCCATTGTTTTGTTTTCTTGCACTTATGAGTGACGTTGCAGACAAATGTTCCATCTCATCTCTGTAGGGTCTCCATGGGGCAGATAAAACTGCCTGCCACACACAAGCTGCAAACTGGTCATCCCTAGCCTAAGCCACAGTCAGTCAATGAATATCAGATAAACCAGGTTGTGTGCATCATGCAAAAACGTTAAGTGTTCCTTGTTGGAAGGCAGGTGATGTAATAGAAAAAACAGGTTTTTTTCTTTAACTGCCAGGAAAGAGTAGAATTGTTTTGCAAGACACAGGCTTCCCTTGAGCAAATGAGCTAAAGCAAATGAAAAGCCTTCCCCAACTTCCGTGCAGCTTCAGGATACTTTCTGTCCCTGACTGCAGAAACATCCAGGCTACCTTTCATATCCACCTACAGCATGTCTATTAAGCACATGGGATTCTCCCACAGCCTATTTGCCACACAGCTAAGAGCAAACCCCAACTTTTTTTAAGTTGTCAAAAAAGCCACTGGGAGCAAGGCACTGTGGTTTATTTGAGCCTAAATTCTATGGAACACATAACAGAGACATTTGAATCATTCCTGCCAAGCAGCCAATTTTTGTGGGTCTCAGACCTTAGCCAACTCTTTTGCTTCCCTATTACACTATGAGGAAACAACATCATCATGACCACCAAACCTTAGTCCAACAAACTTTTTTCTTTTAAGCTGACCAAAGTATATTGAACACCTGCTGTTGCTGTTAACAGTGTGTGTTTGTGTATTTATTTCTAGGACTTGGCTGGTGCCCTGAAGAAAGCTCCCCTCCTCCACACTTCTTGAACCCTCTGTTCCCTCCTCTCAGGGACTCTTATGTTTGCAAGGCAATGCCTTGTGATGTGAGCTTGTTCTAGAATTACACTCAGCCGAAATAACTCCATTTTCCCCATGGACCCCCTGTTTTGTCAGGTCCTGTCTGCCAAGCGTTTATTTAGGAAAGGACAGCGCAGCTCCTCCTTTGACTTTGGAGTATTCCAAGAAAACAGCCAGTCTTGTACGAAGGAGCCACCCTGGAAGTTGGTTTGCCACATAGAGAATGGAAAAGCAAGGTGACCCATCAAGACATGTAAAGGAATGGTGGAGGGATGCAAAGGTTGTGTGCCAGTGTCTCTCCTCCATATCTTGACTGCTGCCTCTTTATGGGTACTGGCTGTTAGGCCAACTGGCACTGCCAAAAGTGCTTTTCCATCTTAACCATCCTTACCCCAAGATGATTGTCACTAATTCAGGTGATGCTGTACTCCTTAAGTTCTGCCAGGGGCCTGTCCTGAAGCCCCACTGTCATTTTCCTCCCATCTGATCTTTATAGACTTTACTGTCATTTGTCCCACATGCTGTGGCAAGGAAGACATGCCAGATCTGTGTAGCCATAGAACCTGCCCTTGATCTATTTGGGAGTGTGCGGCAGAGGCGATTCTTCCTGATAAAGGGTATATGACTCAAAATTCGTTGGGACCTTCACATTTTAAGTAAATTCATCTCCTGTACCGGAGTGTTTTTGTTTGTTGTTCTTCTTGATCTATTGCAGCTTATAATACCAAGTCTTTTGGGAGGTCTCTTCATCAAAAAGATTTCTCCACTATCAGCGGCAATTTAGAGTCATAAATGTTCCACGCTAAAGCTTGTGCAAAGCATCCCTCCCCGGCTCCATACATCCATTCAGAGGCAGTATTGAAATACCTTTATTTTTGCAGAACAATAAATTAGTGCTTCCCATCCTCGTGCCCATTCTGATTTATTCTATGGCATATTTAAACCACACCACATAATAAGCTATTGATGATGCTAAATAATCCTAGCATGGTAGTGGTAATAGCAGTAAGAGTAGTTGTATTAGCTATGACAGGAGCAGCAACAGTTGCAAGCTGGAGCACAGAGTGGACCCCATTGCCTCAAATTCAGGGGTTGAACAGAAGAATACGCTGCACACTAAACATTGTCTTTCAGATGCTCCTTCTGAATCCTGAACTTTGTTCCAAACTAAAACCTCAGAAACTCAACGTGAATTAACTTTGTATTGCAACTTTCAGATAAGAAGTTGATTCTTGTCGAAAGCTTCATTAAATGCCCAGGGATCTTAGTTCCTGGATGCGGCGTTGCTATAGCCTTGCAATGCCTTACAAATGCCTAAGTTTTATATTGTTGCACAGTGAAGGTCCAGGCAAGAGCATGACTTGTGAGAGAAAACAACACTTGATTCAATGACATGTCAAAATATTTACTTTTTTTTTGGCGGCTCACAGAGTCACTGTGATAAAACTCCTTCTAGTGGCCTCTTCCCTGGTTTTGGTCATCCTGTTCTTTTTACTGGCCGTACCAATCTTCTGAATGAGACTCAGAACGCCATTGTAATCTCTGGCTATACGCTTGAATAACTATGGCAGTCCGATTAATATGTGAACACCCCTATCCCTAGGCACTGAATATCCACACCAAGCACTTACCTGCTGCAGATTTTCTCAACCAGAGTGTTGGCGGGCTCCCCTTTGTAAAGTTAAACCATGTCCCTGACTTTTATAGGGCCAGGTCCCTTTGCTCAGCTTTGCTATTTACAGAGAGATGCACCTGTCAGAGATGCATCCTGCAATTCTCCTGGGCCCTTTCAAGACGCTCATGGATCATCTCAGTGGCTTGTGGTATTATCAATTGTCACTGGCAACTAGATGCACAGCATCAGATATCAGACTGGGCAGTGTGCTTCCCCCCCCACCCCCCAATATGCCCACACAAACAAACAAACTTCCCACTATGCAGCAGAGACAGCTTTTTTTTTAATGAAGTGGGGCAGGCTGTGTAAGACATTGCTCTGCCTCCTGTGGGCACTTTGTGCCCACAGCTCTCAACAGATGAAACCAAACCAAACAATCAGTTTCATTTGCTATAGATTCGTTTGCTCAGTATAAAAACATTTAATCATGTTCACTGTGTATTTTTTGTTTATATGTATGTTTTTATATGTGATATATATAATTTTATTTTTAATTGTAAGAATGCAACCCTTTCCCCAAAGAGCTACTGGTTGAACATGTCAGCCCAATTACCCGTATATAATAATAATAATAATAATAAATAATACTTGTATTTATATACTGCCTTTCTTAAGATCACTAGATTTCTCTAATGACTGTAACTCAAGGCAGTTTACATAAGCAGACTTTTATTCACAAACCCGAAGGTTTTTACAATTTACAGAAACGTTCTATCTTTCAAGAACAACACTCATACAGATGGATCTTTCTGGATTTAGCCTTCTTTCTTAGCCATCCGTCTGTCTTCTGCTGGCTGATAAGAGGCTTCCCTGCTCCCCCAGAGACGCAGCTGACCAGCACACTCCTCCTCACACAAGGCAGCTAGAACTTAGCTTTTTTCATCAGCCGCAGTTTTGCAAGGTCTGCCGCTCACAGAGACGTCCGGTAGTCTCAAGCTCACAACCTTCGGATCTTCAGCTGTAATCTTCGGGCAAAAGGAGGCATTAACCCTCTCGGCTAAATCTTCTGCCTTTCCTTAAGTAATATGACTTTCCTTAAGTAAATAGCTTAACTCCAAGCTCTTGCCTTAATCCCTAGACTTATATTTAATCTTCAGTATCCTGTTATTCTGTAGATCTTCTGCTTTGGAATTCCCAAAGTCATTACCAAAGGCTCCTGAGGGCGCAATTCTAACCTGCAGTTAGGCCTGTACAGTTAGGCCAGCAAAGTTCGGTTGGCACAAAGGCCATTGTAAAGTGCGTTTGGACCACTCTCTGAGTCAGGGAGGATGACGAATGTCTGTGTGCTGGCCTCTCTGACTCAGAGAGTCGTCCAAACATACTTTATGGTGTCTCTTGTGCCAGCCAAACTTTGCTGACTGTGCCAGCCTAACTGCAGGTTAGAATTGTGCTCTGAGAAAACTTAGCTATCATGGGATAAAAGGATAGATCTTCTTATAGGCTGGTAAATGGTAGAACAGCAAAAAGCAGACAGTAGGAGTAAACAGGCAGTACTCATAATGGAAGAGTGAGAAATGGGGTCCTCCAAGCATCTGTATCTGGACTGGTGCTGTTAAACTCATACATGATTTGTATTTAGAGGTGAATTTTGGAGTGGTCAAATTTGTAGGTGACAACAAATTATTCAGGATGGTGAAAACCCAAACAGATTGGGACAGTCTCCAAAACTGGGTGGGACAACAAAATCTTGCTGAATGGGTGGAGCAACAAAATGGCAAATGAAATTCAATATAAGGTGATGCATATTAAATTAAATGCATCTAAATTAGTGGTTGTTATACCACAATAGTGGTAATAGTAGTTCTGCACTGTGTAGTAGAGATACACAGTGTATCTAACCCCTGCTAACTGGGCAAGAGGTACTTTTTCAAGTGATGTCCTCTTATATTTAGCAGGGGGAGAGCAATTGTCCCTCTTCACCCCAGCACAGTGTCTTTCTCGTGGCTGTTGCTGGTGGTGTTCTCATTCTTTTAGATTGTGAGCCCTTTTGGGACAGGGAGCCATTTAACTTTAATGTTATTTGCCTGTAAACCGCTTTGTGAACTTTGTGTTGAAAAGCAGTATATAAATACTAGTGATTGATGGATTGATTAGAATTATTTATTAATGAAATATTTGAGTTAGTCCTGTATAAGAAATATGCCCCAAACAGATAATGAATAGCAGATAAAATATGAATGCAAGAGGAAAGGCGGGGTAGAAATTTCTTAAATAAATAAATAAATAAATAAAATAACTACTACAAGCACTAAAACAGCACCAGTAAAGGACCTCTGGATATGGGTAATTTTGCATTGTCAAAATTAAAGTGTTTAGGATGGAAACAGAATGGGGGGTGCTCTTGTCCCTAGCCTGGTTCATGGATATCCCTCCAAAAGGCACTTTCAGAAAGTCCCTTGCATCACATTTGAAGTCATCTCCCTCTTGCCTTTGGCAGCAGCAGCTTCCTTGCTTTATAGCCAAGCTGTGTCTCTTCAGCCCACTAAAAAGAAGCCGTTCCTATTCAGCCCATATGGAAGACACATTTTGTTGCAGGGTCATGGGAAGGTCAGCACACCAGGGTTCAGAAACTGTCCCTGCATTGTGAGGGAAGGAGACTCCTGTCCAAGAGGGGACAAGAGATTCCATTCAGGGTAGGTGCTTCCTCCACCCTGGCCGCCTTCTCTGTCACGCCCATGCTATTGACAAAACAGCTGTGATGCAACCCATGCTATAAATGTTCTCTCTTCAGAAATGTAATATGTTGCCAATGAATCATTGCATCATGTGTCCCTTAGCAGGTTCCAAACTCCCACCCTCTCACTTCATAGAAGGGGGTTGGCTTTCAGTGGAGCCTCCTCAATTGGTGAACAAAGGCTACCGAGTGAAGGCACACTGGGGCAAATATATGAATTGGTATAATATCCTATCCAGTGTTTCTCAGATTGTGGGCTGTGAACCACTACAGGGGCCATGAGCCAATTTCAACTGGGTCACGTAGCACCTAGGGCAGCTATCACTGAAAATATGGAAAGATGGTTATTTTGTGGTTGGTTTGTATGTGTCAAAGCATTTTTTTCCCTTTCTAATTCACTTTGCTATTGAAAAATGGCTGAGAAGTAACCTAACTTATTGCTGCATTCCAAGGAAAGCAGCAGCTCTGATGTCACAATGATGGCACTTCTGGCCATGACATCACTTCTGGTGGGTCCCAGACAGATTGTCATTCTAAAAAGTGGGTCCCAGTGCTAAAACATTTGAGAACCACTGTCCTATCCCATGAGCAAACGTGCTGACAGGATCTGTCTTGTCCTGAATTAGCTGGCACTCAAGCTTTGAAGTCGCTCTAGTGTACGGTACAGGATTCTTATTATCTGTTGGTATTTGGACTCAGGCAGTCTAATCCAAAGGCTGGCTGAGATGTCTGCGGCTACACCAGATTTCCCTATGTTGTTGTAACTTTATATTTGGCTGCAAATCTAGCCAGCATAATTTGAGGATTGAACTGTACTCTCGGTAAGATAGTCTACCATTGTTTCACTTTTGAATCTTGGAAAACATTCAAATACACCAGAGCTCTTCAAACTGGTGGTTCACGACCCACCAGCCTGAAGATCATCGCACCATTTCCCTTTAAGGGACAGGGAGAGGGAGAAAGCAGAGACATGATCCCTTGATTTGGCAGGAGGGAGTTTCCCAAGCCTACTTTCCAATTGTGCTGGCCCTTCCAATTGTTCAGGGAACCATGGAGAAGCCTCTGCAGGACTCCTCAAGCCTCTCTTTTAGTCAAAATTGTGATAGCAAAAAGTTGTTTCCCCCCCCCTTCCTGGCAAAACAGTGGCACAAACCTGGGGAATTGCATCACTATTAAAGCCCTACCCCCGCATCACTTACATGGTGTTCCTCTTATAAGCAGGGGGAGAGTAATTGTCCCTATTCACAGTCTTTTCTAGTGGCTGTTGCTGGTGGTGTTTTGCATTTTTTAAAATTGTGAATCCTTTTGGGACAGAGAGCCACTTATTATCAGCCTGTAAACCGCTTTGTGAACTTTGTGTTGAAAAGCAGTATATAAATACTGTTGATTGATTGACTCTCCTCCCAGGGAGGACTTTGAAGACCACTGAAATAGACTATATTTGTATTGAAGCTCTGGGCAGCTCAGTATCTGTTAGTAGTGAGTTATTATTTATGTGTAGATTTCCACATGTCATAATTATACATATTTTACATAATGTAATCTGTTGGTTCTTTTTGCGCAATTTTCACAATATTCTTGGGCTACAATTTGATTTCTTCTGACAATTTACTTCCTGACCATTTTGAGGCTTCTTCCTACCATTTTGTAACCTGCTTTTATCCCGATCAGTTTCATCTAAAAACGCTGTGAAATGGTAATTTTGTTCAGGGAATTTTTCACTAAATGATATCATTAGAAATTTGGATGGGATTAAGTTTTACAGACTTGGAATAGCAAGATCAAAGCAAAGCTCTTCACTAAAGCTCAAACTCCTCTGGAGGATGATTAATATTAACAGGAGAGGCCTGCATGTGGGTTAGTGAAAATCAATATGACATTCAGTTCCTCCAACATTCCTTTGACCTCTTGATTTCCTGGTTCACAGATCCTAGTCTTTAAAGACTGCTTACCTGTTTGCCACTGTTTTGTGACATAACAGTCTTAGCCAATGGTAAAGAAACTTGGTAGTGTAAAATATATAACAGTTCAATCCTGTTGGGGCCACCACACTGCAGTAGAGCGGCACCAAAATGGAGGGACCAGGAAAGTAGCTGGAGATCTCTTTGGGGTAAATGGACTTTGGTTTCCTTACTCCATGTGTGGCCCAGGCAGCCACTCAAGGGTCTACTCAGATCTGCACCAGCTCAATCGCTGGTTGCAGAACCAAGGAGACCCAATTGGGAGATAGAATTTGGTGCCATCCCCACCCCCCTACCCCAGCCTAAACTCCAGGTACATCCTCTTTCCAGTTCTGCCACCTCTCTGCCTTCCTGCTACCCTCCCTCTGTCCAGGAACTCCTCCCTGCCACTCGGCAGGAAACATACCACTCCTGGGTCCAGATGGGCTGCCAAACAGTGCAGAGGCCCAGGGCCGACTAATACTGGCCTTCCCACCACCACCTTTCATCTCCCGGCCACTGCCACATGTCGTATGGTACATTTGTGATGGCTGTTGCTGGGGCAGAGTGCTGGCCACCAGCACAGCCTGGCATAAGGATTGGCTGTAACAGAGTGGAATGTTCACACATACCCCTTCTAACACATTTCCAGTTGATACACTGAAAAGGAAGCTGAAAGAAGTATGTTTGTTTTGCATTTGCCTCTTAAAATGAGTTGAAACAGAACAACAGACTTTATTTGCTGACTTTACTTTCTGCAAGGATGTATATCTACTGTCTCTGTTTCTAGAGGATGGGAATTTTCAGGCATTGGCAAGCTTAGGTGTGACTAAGCGCAGAACAATGGGAAGTAAATGGAGAAATGTGGCTTTGACCAGAGAACTGAGGAGGAAATCTCTACCAAAATGTGCAAGTTGAATTGACACCAGATTTTGGATCTCTTGCAGAGAAGAAGATGGGGGAAGACGGCTCGATTATTCATGATTGCATTGTGTGCCCCGAAACTTACCCATGCATCACCTTGGACCATTATTGGGAAAGCTGCATCAAGGTTCCACTTGCAACAGTAATCAGCCAGTTCTGGAAGCAATTGACTCCCCAGAGTCTTTTTATTTGCAGGCAGAAGCTGCCCCCTGGTTAGAAATTCTTATCTCTGGAGGGGTTACTGCATCTGGTAAAACTGACACCTCATGTGGCACATCTTCTATATATATGTATATAAAGGAGAACGTGTGTGTGTGTTCTGCATAGGCTCCGGAACGCCTGGAGCGACATGCACCAAACTCGGCACGCGTATGCCTTACGGCCTGGCGACAAACACTGCGGGGGTACGACCCCTCCTAGCGCCCCCAGGGGTGGGGGTGCGTGGGGGCGCCATGTAAAAATGATCGAAAATGGCTGATATCGGCATCGAATCTGTAGTTTCCAGGGTTGCCGAGACGACCAGTGACGCTCCCGACACCATTGGCGTCCGGGTTCGGCCCCCGTCGGCATGGGGGGCAAGAAGGGGTGTGAAATTATCTGGACCCATTCCAATCTGGCTTCAGGCCGGGGTTCGGGACGGAGACTGCCTTGGTCGCCTTGGTGGATGACCTGCGCCGGGGGATGGACGGGGGAAGTGCGACCCTGTTAGTCCTACTGGACCTCTCGGCGGCTTTCGACACCATCGACCATGGTGTCCTTCTGGGTCGGCTGGCCGGGTTGGGGCTTGGAGGCACTGTTTTGAAGTGGTTCCGCTCCTTCCTGGCTGACAGATCCCAGAAGGTGGTGCTGGGGGAGGCTTGTTCGGCACCCCGACCTCTCAGGTTTGGGGTGCCACAAGGTTCCATCTTATCCCCCATGCTGTTTAACATCTACATGAAACCGCTGGGAGAGGTCATCCGGGGGTTTGGAGTGGGGTGCCATCAATATGCTGATGACACCCAACTTTATCTCTCCTTTCCCCCTGATTCTGAGGAGGCGGTTGAGGTCCTGGATCGCTGTCTGGAGGCAGTTGGGGGCTGGATGCGGGCGAACAAGCTGAAATTAAATCCGGATAAGACAGAGGTGCTTTTGGTTCGGAAATCCACGGCTCGGGTATTGGACTATCGTCCTGCTCTGAATGGGGTCGCACTTCCTCTGAAGGAGCAGGTTCGCAGCTTGGGGGTTCTCCTGGATTCACAGCTACACCTGGACTCCCAGGTGGCGGCTGTGGCCAGGGGAGCCTTTGCTCAGCTTCGGCTGATCCGCCAGCTGCGGCCGTACCTGAGCTGTGCGGACCTGGCCACTGTGACCCATGCCCTAGTGACATCTAGATTAGATTATTGCAATGCGCTCTACGTGGGGCTGCCTTTGAAGACGGTCCGGAAATTACAACTAGTACAGAACGCGGCGGCTCGGGTGGTTGCTGGAGCACGTCGGTTTGACTCTGTCGAGCCGCTGCTTCGGCGACTACACTGGCTGCCGGTTCTGTTCCGGGCCCAATTCAAAGTGCTAGTTTTGACTTTTAAAGCCCTTTACGGCTCGGGTCCGGGGTATTTGAGGGACCGCCTTCTTCCATATAATCCAACCCGTACTCTTAGATCATCTGGGGGGGCCCTCCTGACTGTGCCGCCACCAGGAGAAGTGAGAGGGGTGGCGGCCAGGAAGAGGGCCTTTTCAGTGGTGGCCCCCCAACTCTGGAACACCCTCCCCTTAGAATTGAGAACTGCTCCCTCTTTGTTTATATTTCGGCGGGGGCTGAAGACCTTTTTATTCCAAAAAGCTTTTAATTGTTGACAGGCTGGCTGGTTATTATAACCCACGGGGCTTGTTGTTTTTATATTGTTTTAAATTTGTTTTTAATTGTGTTCTTAATTGTTGATTGTATTGTTTAATTCTGTTTTAATTGTTTTTAATTGTGAATTGTTATATTGTTTTTATATCTATATTGTAATGCCGCCTTGGGTGCCTTCGGGCACAATAAGGCGGGGTACAAATCTAATAATAAATAAATAAAAATAAATAATAAATAAAATGTCCACCATGGTCTGCTGGAACGCCTGGAGCGATTGACACCATACTTTGTACATGTATGCCTTACGGTCTGGCGACAAATACTGTGGGGGGTATGACAACCCTAGCACCCCTAGGGGTGGGGGTGCAAAGGGGGTGCCATGTAAAAATACTCAAACGGCCAACATTAGTGTCGAATCCATAGTTTCCGGGGTCACCTAGAAGCTTGGGATAATTTGTTACCCGGGCAAAGCCAGGTAACAAAAGGCTAGTTGTCTATAAAGTTTGGGGCAGGCCTTCAGCGTCGCTCCCTTTGCTGCTGTGAGCTGAGACTAAAAGATGCCCACAGCTGTTTGGTGCTGTGCTCTCTGTGTTGTTAGCAGCTGGAATCCTCATCTCCTCATGCATTTCCATTGCTCAGCGCCAGGCGGTACCGTGGTTTTTAAAATAAACTCCATGTGGTTCCTGGCTATGATCAGATAAAACCTCTGCCTCATGTTCTCAGCAGGCTGTAAAGCTGCAAATCAGTGTGAGAGGGTGTTCCGCTTTGGCAACACTAATGTGAAGGTATGCTTGTGCTCTACTGTGAAAATCTTTACAGTATGTCTTCACACAGAAGATCTGTTTGTGTCTAATTTTTCCTACTTCAGGTGCTCCTAACCCTCCAGAGGCTTCTGAGATGCCTCAACATCCTAAAAAGGCTGCTGAGTCATCCTGATGCAGTAGCCATTATTCTGGGATGCTGCCCTTTGTTTGAGCATCTTCATCTTCTCTCTTGACAGGTAAACAAAGAAACTTGGATTTGAGCCAGCTCATTATGAAGCCCACATGATGTCCAAGAACAGGAGCTGAAAAAAACCTGGTGATTTCCCAGGTAAAATGGGGTTAACACTAACTGGTTACACAGTATAAAAAGGGGGGACACGCATCTCTTTTAGGCATGTTGCCAAGGTCCATTATTGGAAGCAGATGCTTCTTCATGAAAGGCTCACTTGCTCTCTGTGCTGCATATGTGAGTGTAACAATGAGATCATACCCAGTTAGTGGGATCAGGGATTTGTTTTGTTTCCAGCTTGCCTTTTAATTTCTGTGCTAATCTTGGCCACCCATTCGCCCCTTTCTTTTCCTTTTGTTCATTGATCAGCATCTGGATTTTGTCCCATGCCAACCGGCCCCCCCTTCTCCATTTGTCAGTTGACCAGTGCCTTGCTTTCATCCCTGGCCTTTTTCCATCCACTGGTTTGATCCCTCAGCCCTTTAAAAACTACTTGTGTTTCAGTGTTTTGCCTTCTTGGTTTCTGTTCACCCAGAAGGGAGCAGGTTGCCATGTCTCTCAAACTGCTCTGTTCTGCTTGGTTGTACAGGAAACCCCAGGTTTTGAGGCTCTCCTTTGACCTGGGAGAAAGGCTTTCTCAGAGCATCCTTTTTCTGTCTGGGCTTCCTAGCTGTGGGCAGTGGAACCAAAGACCTACTCTTTCCCAGTTTTGCTAGGAAGAAGAGTGAAATGAAGAGCAAGAGAAGAGTGCCATTGGCAACTGTTAGACACTGCACTCTTTCTGTGTTCTGTTTCTTGCTTTTAACCCAAGTTAGAGGGATGGAAGTTTGAGGGCCAGCCTTCTCTGTAGTGGTACTTCAATTATGGAATTACTTTCTAGGGGAATTAAGAGCTACCCCCTCCCCCATGCTCTTTCAGTGAGGGCTCAAAACATTTCTGATTAGTCTGGTGTTTGTGTGTTTGTAAACCGCCTTGGGCATTTGCTTCACCATGGGAGAGGCAGAATATAAATAAAGATAATATTGCATCTTTTATATTTATAATATAATATAATAAATAAATAAAAAAAATTTATTTAAAATATAATATTTTAAATAAAGAAATATATATATGATATACCTCAGTGGTTCTCAAATGTTTGAGCACCAGGACCTACTTTTTAGAATTACAATCTGTCCGGGACCCACTGGAAGTGATGTCATGGCAGGAAGTGCCATCATTGTGATGCCAGAGCCAGCAGCTTTCCTGAGAAAGCAGCAATAAGTTGGGTTATTTCTCAGTCATTTTCCAATAGCAAAGTGAATCAGAAAGAAAAAAGCCTATTTACAACCTTGAAACAGGCTTGGCACACAAACAACCACACAGCTCTCCCCCTTTCCAGCATCCCAACTTCCCATATTTTCAATATGGCTGCCCTAGGTGCTTTGTGACCCACCTGAAATTGGCTTGCGATCCACCGGTGGGTCCTGACCCAGAGTTTGGGAACCACTGTGATATACTATGTTGGTGTTTTTCCCTGCCTCCTTGCAGCAAGACTCCCCAGCTCCTTTGCATAGGGTCAAGATACTGCGCTACTGTTGCTAAATCAGCGATAGTACTAGTATAGCACTAATCTGGAGCAGTCCTGTGCACAGTTGAAAGCATTTCTTTGCAGGTGACTGCAATTCTCTGAGATTCACGCCCACTTCTTCCAGCTGGAATCTTTTCTCAAAAGCAAGATGAAATTCACCAATCTTAACTCTGAAGAAGTAGCTGTCTCCCTGTTGTTTAAAAGGAATATTATTTGAAAGCAGATTGCGTTCTAAGCATTTCTGCTCCCACTCAGGGCAGGCTAGCTGCCTCAGTAACTACCCATTAAGAGTTCTGCACACTGGTTTTACAAGCGGGAATTGTAGCTGCGCACAATGCAATATTATCTTGTGCCCCAGGAAGGCAAAGAATGAGCTTGAAAAACATCAGGGGCGGCCTCTCAGGGAACATTTATTTGCAAGGAGACCTTTAATTTTTTTTCCTTGCCTCCCGACATAAGATCTATTTATGGCAAGAGGACATCTGCAGAACCATGTTCTTTGCAAGCTTGGATCTTTTGAAAAATTAATAGTGCACGCAAATTCAACTTTAAATATTAACATGGACTATGGGGAAAGATATGCTCCATCTAAAATCTGTACAAAAGCATTGCAAGAATACTTTTCTTTGCTGTCAATTTTCAGCTACTGAGGGTGGAGGGTTGCTTTAATTAAAATGTCAGGGCTTTCAGTATAGCAAAATCTTAGTCAGCGTTAATCTATGCTTTGGCCCAGTCTCAAAATGTTAATTGAGTATTGGAGCCCTCATATATAGCCGTGGTTTGCTGTAAATGATGGTTTGCAATACCACTGGCAGGCTTCTGGTCATGCAGCTGCACTCTGGTGCCAAAATGCCAGCACTGCTGAAGGAGGGACGCAGGTAAGACCATATCCTGGGCTGCCTTGTCCTGGGAACTTGCTCTCATGGGTGGCTTCTCTAAACACATTCTAGTTCCTTTTCACTCAGGATCCAAAGAGGGGCAGCATTCACGATCATGTGGCAACTTTGCACCCGGACAGGAATCCAATGATCTGAAAAAACAAGGAGCTGTTCAATTCTAGCACCTGAATGATGATGTGCTATTTCACTTCCCAATCTCAGCCTAAAGCAGGTCAGGATTACTACTCTCCACTGCGTATACATAATACTGTAAAACCATCTATTTCAGGGTAATTGAACGGGATGTGGCAGGGGCAAGGAGGAGTTGTCATACTCCATAACCTAATCCCCCTTCAAGTGACAGACTTGTCCCCAACCAGTAGCGCCAACTTCGTGGGTGCTGGTATGCTGGCAGAACTCCCAATAATTTGCAATGGGTGCTCAGCACCCCCAAAGAGCGTGGCACCTCCATGCCCATGCTATCAGGGCCGGCTTTAGGCCAATCAGCATTGGGCCTTGCTCTTAAGGGGGCAATGCGCTAGTGGGCCCCACCCTTATTTCTTCTGGCTGACTGTTTTTGCACTAAGAGTGCATTTTCCCCCAGCTGATATTTCCCTTTTAAATTTCTCTTTCAAGGCAGAAAAGGGGTTATTGAATTTGCAAGCTGAAGGCAATTGACTGTTTTTGCACGTGGAGTGCATTTTTTCCCCAGCCGCCATTTTCCCTTTAAGTATGAGCCATGCTTGGCAATTGAGCTGAAGTGGGCTCCTTCTCTTGCTTTGTTTATGTGTCGGCTTGAGATTCCTCTGCTTTGTTGCTGCTCTTGGGTGCTCCTGGATTGGCACAATCCAGGAAGGTTCCCTGCCTCTTTCCCTCCATTGGTTCTGAGATCTCTATTCTCCGTGTTAATTTGCTGCTGGTGGTGTGAGTTTGAGTCTTCCCTTTGTTGGTTCCTAGATCCTTAACTTAATGCTGCTGGATGTTTATATTGCTGCTGCAATAGAATGTTTATGTTGCTCCAGGAAGTTTTCCTCTCCCCCCTTCTGAGAGCCCTGTTCTGTGTAAACTTATTGCTGCTAGTGTGAGGTTTGAATCTGCTTTAATCCAAAAACACTTCCTGGCCTCTCTTGCCAAATTCAACCCCATCAAGAGCGCCAGAGCCCTGGTCTACCTGCTGTACTTATAATGGGTAGACCTGGGCTCCCAGCGGACACATTCATTTTTGGACTGGCTTTGGAGTTGTTTGAAAAGAGATCCCCCCTGCTTTCCCTCCATTTTGTTTATAGTGGTTTAGACTGTCACTCTTTCCCTCAATTTTTTGAATGTGCTTACTGCTGTGTGGGTGTGGCTAGAGGCATGGCTACATCAGGGGATGTGGCTACTCAGCACCCACAATGTTGCGATCAAGTCGGCACCCCTGTCCCCAACACCAGAAAAACGTCATGTCAACAATGTAGCTTGTGTACAAAGGAGTAACTCTACATAGAGCGATGTAGAACACTAGAAAATTGCATCTCCTGCCACCCCCTGCCCCACCCACTATGACAGAGCACAGGATACGGTGCAGTCAATCAGGTACAGACATGCACTGGGTTCCGTTTCAGTTCCCACCATGGATACCTGAAACCATGGATACTGGTTTCTTTCTAAAGATAGGGGAACATCAGTGGTTTTCCTGTAACTAGGTAAAAAAAGAGATTTGTTTAATTTTTCCCTATCATTTTAATAGGCATCCCCGTATCTATGGACACCAAATCAGTGAATATCAGGGCACACCTGTACACTGACCCCAGTATATAAGCCTCTGCCCAGAAGACTACGGCTCACGTGAGAAGTATGGGTATCTGCCTCTCTGGCCTCCCAAACAGAAACTTTGATTGTCAAAACCATGGTGAGAAAACACTTGGTGCACAAAGGGAATACTTTGCACACAGAAAATATCCTGGCCTTCACAATATGTATGGTAAGATATTGTGTTAACACTTATCCTCTCATAATTCTTATTACTTTTTGTGTCCCAAGAGATCTCTGCAGACAAACAGTCAACTGGAACCTTCCCCACCCCAACCCCCGCACACCAAGTCCTAGCCAAAACTTAGGTTATTAAGAAGGAGTTCCTGGGCTAAACACGCCTTGCAATGTACCCTCTATGGAGTTCCCTTTAATTTCTTCTCTCTCCTTTATACATATCCCAGAGAAGCCCAAACATGAAAGGATAGAACCCAAAATTGTATTAATTTACATAAGCAATTGCAAGCAAATGTACAACCCTCTATATGCTCTAAAACCCAATGCTCTAAAAATATTACAAACTGTGAGGCTCCTGACCTGCAGGACTCCTCCCAATAATACTCCTCCTCCTCCCCTCCTTGTGAACTGGCTGAGAGGAACTGGGGAGAAAGCAAAAGAAACCTTGCAGAATTTACTTTCCATTGTCTAACACAGGACTACTCCCTTATCTCCTGTTCTTGCAGCACCACACTGAAGCTAGCCTTCCCTCCAGTCTCCTTCTCTAAGAGAAGCAAAGAGGGTCTGCTCTCAAGGGTTTTTATCTTTACTGTAATGAGGCCAACCACCCTCACCTGAACCTTTTTAGACATGAGAACTATTCATTCCTACCACACATATGAATAATGTCTATATGAAACAATAGTTTCATGACACTGTAACTTCTTGGGCTCCAACTCTGAATGGGATGCTCCTCTATTGTCGTGAGTCCCCTATTCTGCTTTCAGGGTCAACGAGGCAGTCAGGTGCAGGGAGGGCAGCATATTGACAGCCTGGCTGGCAGGTGCCAGAACTGATGCAAAGGGCATGGGATGTGTCTAGCTCAGCATATTAAGGGTCTACTGCCACCTCAACTATTGGTCCATGCAGTGCTTCCTCTGACAGGTCCATCTGCTACAGCCTCCCAGCCAGACATGCCTGTCTCAGGTGATGCAAGGTGTGATGCAATATTGTATGAGGTGTTCTTCCCCATGTGGTGGCAAGACAGCAAGTGGTTGCTGTGGATTCTGGACCCACCTCCCCCTCTTCTTTTGTCCCTGCCATGCAAGTGTTGATTTTTTTGCTGGGTGAGGCAATCCCTTGACTAGGCTCAAACCCTCTCCTGCATACTTGTGTAGTACCTACCAGCACCCAGCTTGCCTGTGGAAGCCCCCACCCCGTCTCATCCCAGTCCCTTCTCTTGCAAACAAATTCCTTCTAGCTGATGAACTCTCCCACGAGGGGACAAACTCTTGCTAAGGAGTACTTGTGTGCATTTAATTCATCTGGTTACCCTCTTTCAAAGGCGCTATCTTCCTCCCTTTGCTCAGTAATCAATGTGATGCTTCTTGGACTTATGTGCTTGTTTAAGTAGCATACATGGTCCTCAACCCTGGATACCTGGAGTCCTAGCAGTTCTCTGCTTCTATCCCTTTGCTGTTTATGCCACAATAGCTCCTTTAGGCCCTTAGCTATGTGGCATCCTTGTGTTGTGTGTGTTTTGTGTCTTTGGGGCATCTCCCCATGGCTAGTGGGGGGTGACTGTTGCCGATTCCTAAAGGTCACCCTAGTGGTCACTGTTCATTGGTCAAGCCCACCTCCTGATTGATTTGTCCTGGCAGCTGCCTGGATGAGTTGGAATGTCAGGGTGGATACAGTGATTAGTACTTTGGACGTTGGACAGGCATTGCACTAATGCTGTTGCGTGGATGATGAGCTGTATCAGGTTTCCATGGATGCTGGGGGTGTTACACTGCACCAACTTGACATTGTTTGGATGGGCTTAGGATACAGCAGTCATTGTGTTGGTATTGGTGCACTGTCCAAATAAGATTGGGCCATTCTACTGTAATCCTAAATACACTTACAGTACTTGGAAGGATCGTGGGGTGGGCCAGGGGCATGTTGGAGGTGGTAGGAAATGGCCCCCAGCATGGGCGACTTACACTGGATGCACCCTTTAGAGTGAGCTGACGTGCTCCATTGGTCTCCGCAGACTTGCACCAGCTTAAAGGGCACACGTAAGAGGAGGGATTTTCCCCCTCCAAGCCCTATATTCCACCATCACCACCCCAACGATGGCCATGCAGCACCATATTTTGCCATGGCTGCATGTTATGTCTGGGAAAAGGTTAGGATTGGGCCCTTTGCCTCACTGAACACAGTGGGACTTACGTCTGATGTGCATAGGATTGTACTGTTAATTGTATAAAGGGAATGCCATGACTTTTACAATGTTCAGCAATGAGTTTAGTCTCTTACAGATTTCTTGTTTTCTCTTTAGAAATGCTGGGGGACATTCAGCCCACCTGAATGTCTTTGGTTTGTTTTGTAAATGCTGAAATTTCCCCTTTGAAAACAATTAATTGCAACTACAGTACTTAGATGTACGGTATTTACGTGTACATGACCTGCGTGACTACTACACTGCCGGATGCAGCACGTGCCCCATTGGCACAGCTATGTCAGTGCTGGATGGTTGGTTAGAATTGCACCCTTGGTGTTGTAAAAATCACTGTAAAAAGACCACCCTGTATAAACTAGCACTCGGAGAGAGGAAGATAGCTCAAGCATAGCTCTCTCCTTGATGTTCTAGTTCAGGGGTGTCCAAATTGTTCCATACAGAGGGCCAGAAGTGACATCATTAAGCAGGAAATGACATCATTAAGCAGATGATGGCCAAAAATAAGCACTTTTTTCTCACATAGAAACTCATTAGCTGCAAATGGCAGTGGAGAAAATGTGCAAATATTGTTCATAATTTCAAGATATGAGAGAGCCCAATTGTCACACTGGGAGAACTCAATTTTAGTGGGGGCTAGATAAATTGCCCATGGGCCTTATGTTTGACACCCCTGTTCAGGTTTATCACATATAGAGAGATTTCTGTGTGGAGGAAAATGACCCACTGCTTCCAGTCTGAAGCCTGATACATGGTCTAAAATTCTACCACCTTATTCTGCTTAATGTGTAAAATGGCTTCGGCCAAAACTACACATGCATTTTCAAGCACTTTAATGATCACTTTGGTATCTTCCCTCACGCCAGTTAATGTGTAATTACTAACATTCACAAGTTATATTTTTCCTGCTTTGGGAATCACCACACACATGCCAACTCATGGGAGAGAATATCCTCCACCAGATGTGGAACTGGGTGTAATGCCGTCATTTTTATTTTGTTTATTTATTCAAGGATATATATATCCCAACTTTCCTGTAAATTAAAGCCCAAGTAAGATAAAATAAAAACCAAACACGTTAAAATTCAAACAATAAAAGCAGCAGATTAATGACATGTTTGGAGGCAATCTGCAAACACCCCCTCTTCATTATGTGTCTGTCAGACCCATTTTTCCCCCTTCACTATCCACTCCACTGGTTTGTGGTGAAGCTGAGAAGGTTAAGTGTTTAGGGTGTAGGAAGCCTTGTCAATTCAGGGATACTTCCTTTCACTCTCCTGGAAAGACCTCATGTGAATATGAGATAAGGATACAGGAATGAAGATATGTGGAATGCATATACTGTGTCTGGAAAAAATATTTTAATCCCTGAAAGATTGTGTGTTGTGTTTTTATGGGGTGTTTAACAAAAACAAACAAGAAAATCACACCTAGGCATAAAGTACTCTGTTTTGCATTTTCTTGCTGTTTTCTGCTTACATTTTTCTAACCTTATGCCTTAGTCAAGAGCACTTGATCAACTTACAGTATGGCCAGTGGTGTCATTCAAATGATTTAGGAACAGGAACTCACTTTTGATTGGCACTTGTCAGGAACCCAGAACCAGCCATAGAGCCTGTTAGGATCTGGAATGCCTGTTCTGGTCCGTTCCCCCTGAATGACATCACTGCCTTTGCCCCCCTAGGA
The DNA here is from genome assembly GCA_029204185.1 of Lerista edwardsae. Classification (NCBI taxonomy): domain Eukaryota; kingdom Metazoa; phylum Chordata; class Lepidosauria; order Squamata; family Scincidae; genus Lerista; species Lerista edwardsae. The sequence goes on from JAJKFI010000064.1 coordinate 4,559,776, forward strand.
ATCCGGAGTCGCTCCCTTTAACCCTCTAAGTGCCGGCCAACCAAGAAGAAAAGCTCTTTGCAGAGGAATTGGAAGGGGGGAGGAGGGAGAGTGAAGTAGGCGGAGTCAGCCCTAATTTTAACTAGTGGAACTGAGTTTCCCCGCGTTCCCCCTGCATGACATCACTGAGTATGGCCGAGTTGAATCCAGGGCCAGCCTGCGTAGTGCAGGGATGCTGATACAGCACCTGCTGCATCCCATCGGCTGATACCTGGGGAAAAAATTGTACAGTATGTACCTTTTCTTCCATTCTCTGGTCTCCTATGGGCCTACACAGATCCATGCCAGCAATTTGGCTGGTTTAGATGTGTTAGGATGAAGGGGGTATGTCGGTCCTGGAATGGGAGATTCAGATCTCACAGACGCACTGATGCTGAGATCCCAACTCTGATCCAGCCCCAGTCTGGCTGAATCATCATCCTGAGCCAATCTAACCCCTCACTCAACATATCTGGGTAGACAGCTAGTCTGTGTGGCACCAACGCTAGGGTGCAGCTGCCCTGCCTTGGCACCAGTGGCAGCTCTCTGCAGAATGGTGGAGCAGTTGCCACACCATGAGACTATGAGATCCATTATCGTAGCGCATGGATAGGATTGGGCAGTTAATCAAGGGTGTGGGGTGTTTGTTTTTGCACTGAATATGTGTATAACTGCCACTTCACATATCACACATTTTTTAAATACAAACAGTGGCGTAAGAAGCAGTGGCGTTTCTACAGGGATGGCAAAGCTCTAAGTCTTGCAAGAAGCCTCACCTTGCAGTGGAAATCACTCCTCTCCTGCACCGTTTTAGCCAATCCTCACAGGGAACAGCAACATCTTGGCGTTGCTTACTGGCTACAGCAGCAAGGGAGAGGAGGGATTTACATGACAGGGTAAGGCTTCCTGCAACACTTAGAGCTTTGCCCTCCCTGTAGAAACGCCTCTGGTAAGAAGGTGGTCATCCCCCGCCAGCCCTGGGTGCCAGGAGGGTGTACAAGAGCCCACCACAAGATGGCGTTGGCAGGCAGCAGGGGTGACCCTGGCTTCAGCCATGATTTGGCTAATGCTGGCTGCAGCTGCCTGCAAGAGAAGTGTGTTTATTGGTACGATTACATATACAAAGTTATATATAAATATAGCCGCCTTGGGCATTTTGCTTCGGCATGGGAAAGGTGGGGTATAAATTATTCAAATAAAATAAATATACACATATAAATATACAAAGCTTATATATATTACACACACGCACACACAGAGTTCAATAAACAAACATGTTAACTGTCTGCGCTTCTTCTCTGGCCATTACTATTATTCATGTCATGTCATGACTATTGGTGAACATAATTTTGTCATGGGTTGGGGTGCCAAAAATTTATGGCCCCGATGCCAAATGAGCTTGGTACTCTGCTGCATAGAAAGCCTTTTCATGTAGAAAAAAGTGTGTAACCCACATGTAAATCATCGCATGTGAAAATCATACACCTGTGTATCATGCTCTGTATAAAGAAAGTAGCTACTAAGTGTACTAGTACTACTAGTACTGTACTAGCTAGCAGTTAAATACACAAATGGGCAGTTTTCAAATGTGGCAATCTAAATATTTCTCCTTCCCGATAAACATGGAATGTATTATGCAATAAAAGTGCCACTGGTAAAATTATAGAATAAAATTGTACACCATGTGGCAAACTTGACATGGAAACTGTGATTAGCTGTCGTTCTTTCAGTTCCTGCAAGATGGCTACCTCGGAATTCCGGAAGCAGGTGAGTGGCAATGGGATGCAGGTATCTTGTCTCCTGTGCTCCCTGAGGCATCTGGTGGGCCACTGTGAGATAGAGGAAGCTGGACTAGATGGGCCTTTGGCCTGATCCAGCAGGGCTCTCCTTATGTTATTATGTCATACAAAAACAGATGCCTGCCCCGTTTGCAGCTGCAGACATGGCAGAGTGAGTGCCTGTATGTACAACTGATAAAAACTCTCCATAACACAAGAAGAGGTTCTGGATTTTTTGTACACATATCTTTGTATGTGAAATGCAGAAGTCTGCAGAGACTGCTGGGAATACAGGCACAAGAAAGTGCACTTGTGAGAGAGCACCACAGTTGGCTCTAGAATTCACACTTCGATGTCTCTGCTTAGCCAAGCAAACTTCTGACAGTGCTGAACCTGCTGACAAGGTATGTCAGATCCGGGAGATAAGCACAGATTGGGCAAGGTGTGCACCAAGCAGGCAGGCACGAACGCTGCAGGTGCCCCAAGCGCCTGGTGTGTACAGATACCGCGCGCGCGCGCGCACGTGTGTGTCTCTGTGTGAGAGGGCATGTAACATGTATGTGGCAAGGGAAAGGGGGCGCGTGCGATTGGGAAGGATGCTGCCCGAGCCCGACTGTGCGTCTTGAGCAATGTGCGCGCGCAGCCCGGCCGGGCGACGAGCGAAGAGTATGTCGTGTGTGAGCGCGTGAGCTCACCGGGGTCACAGTGGCCCGCACGTGTAGCAACGCCCCTTCTTCATCCTTGCGCGCGCCACTCCGTGCCACCTGGGCGAGCTTTGCCCGCTTCCCCCCCCCCCGCACTCCGCTCCTTCCGCGCTGCTTACTGCAGTGTTGGGGGGAGGGCCGAGCTCGAGCAAGATGGCGTTGCTGTTGCTGCTGCTTCTCCCAGGGTCAGCACTGGAACAGCTCCTTCCTTTGCATTCCCGATAGCACCGGCGGCTGCTCTGGAGTTCAGCCTTCTCTCGCGCCCTGGCGTTCTTGCAGCCGCTAGTGACTCCCCTCACCGCGCCAGCCTCTCCTGAGGCGCTTGTTTTGGTGCAAAGCTTTGCCCCTGTGTGGCGGGCGGGGGGAGGCGGTGAGTGCTGGTGTGTATGTGTGTGTGTGTTTTTCCTGGCAAGACACTCGGCTACCTCCATTCTTTTGGGGGCTGCACCAGCTCAGGCGCAATTTGACTTGGCAGATTGCTTTGACGTTTTGGTTTGCGGGTTTGTTTTTTCTTTGGCGGTTGCAGCCCCGAAAACCAGGGTGGTTGCAATTAAAAAAAAAGAAGACAGCCAAAGCCGAGCCACGCTCTCGTGCTGTCACTTGCATTTGGTGGCCATTGCAACGCGACCCTCTCCCCCCCTTCACGTTCCCGCGGAGGATGTAATCTGCTAAAAAATACCTGAAGGAGACGCATTGGGGATAATAACATGGAGGAAGAGGAGGAGCTGCAGCACTGAATTCCCTGGCTGTGCTCCCCAGAGCGAAGGCGATGGTGATTTTTCATGTGGCCTCGGTGCAACTTCTGGAGTTGTGAGCGCTTTGAGCCCCCGCCGCCCCTCGCCTTTCCCACCGCCTCACCTGCCTCGCGCCTGCCGCCTCTGTCCTTTCTTTTGAAGCCCCTTTTATCTGCCTCTCTTCTCCTCACCCCCCCACAGCAGTCCTCCCCCCACCACTTTTCTGCTTTGCCATGGGAATGGTGGCAAATCTCTTGGCTATTGTCATGTCGGCTTCATTTTTCAACCCCAGCTTTGCCTTCAGTTCGCACTTCGACCCTGGTAAGTTGATTTATTTCTGTAGCTTTGGGGCGAAAAAAGAAATAGTCTAATGATTTCTCAGTTTTTCAGCTTACAACACTCCTCTTCCCCCCTTCTTTCCCATGTTCTCTCGGGGACTGCTTTTCCTTTTCTAGTTTCCCCATCTCAGCTACACAAGGAGTTTGATTTGGGAGCATGCTGTTCTTTTCCCTTGCAGGCAGTTATTCCTCCCCCCTCCCGCGCCCCAAACCTTGCTGCACTTCTTGCATTGTTTAACCCTTTGCTGAACACGATCCCATTTATCCAACCGTGGGAGAGAAGGTGACAGTTGGAACAAATAAACAATCTCTCTCTCTCTCTCTCTCTCTCTCTCTCTCTCTCTCTCTCTCTCTCTCTCTCTCTCACACACACACACACACACACACACACACACACACACACACACACACCCAAAAAAATTGGGTCTTGGGTCGTGATTTTCAAGATTTCTGGGGAACAAATTCTTCCTGCAGAGTTACATCATCATCTCTTGACTCTTTCCACCCTTTCCTGCCAACCTTCCACTTTGAAATGTGGGAATGTGAAAAGAGTTCTTGAGCATCAGGAATGTGAGATCATTAGACATTTAGAACATGGATTCATACTGGTATATGCCATTTCCTCTGAAGCATATAGCTTCCATGCAAACAAGATATTTACAGGGACCACTGTCCAAATGTTGCATGTTTGGGGACAGAGACTGGGATTAATTGGTTTTGATATTCCTAACTGCAAATTGCAAAGGAATGAAATTGCAAAGGAAATTGCAAAGGAATGAAATTGCATAAAGTTTATAAATTTGAGGGTTGCTTTGGATAAAGCCAAGCCAAAGAAGGATGAGGGTAGCTATTCACCTTGCAGTGGGCCTTTCTCTGTGATGAGCTTCAATCTGAATTAACTTTCTTTTGCTGGTGATGATTGATGTGGCCCAGTTCAGCCATAAACCTTTTGGCTGGGTAATTGCTAGGTCTTGATTTGTGGAGGGGCAGCGTGTTGTCACTGCAAAGGCAGAATTGTTGTATCCCAGAGGGACTTGCATCTTTCTCTGACAGGTTTCACTGCTTTTCCCAAGCTGAAATCTTTAAAGGTAGAGACTTAACCTCTGAGTCAATATACGAGTTAGTTTCTGAAGTGATATTACATCCATTGTTTTGCTGGTGCCTTTTGCTTTCATTGTTGGAATATTTTATAATTCCAGTGGGCTTGGTTTATTGCAAGGCTGGTGGTGGTTTGTTTTTTTTGCATGAAACTGCCACCTCATCCTTTTCAATTGGTTTGTGTGATTCTGGACCTTAAATGCACACTGATGAGACAGTTGACTATGAATGAAACATGAGTTTGTCTTTAATACCTCCACATGTCACTTTTATGCTCTCCACTGGAATTGTCATGTGCAAACAAACCGCTGTGTTCTTCCCTGATAAAAAGGTCTTGGCACAATTTTCTAGATTCCACTGCAGTTGCATCTGGTGGGCCTGGAATGAAGGCTTGGGCTCAGTAATGGGTTGAATTTTCTCTAAAGGCATTTATCTGATGAAAAATGTGTGGGAGAGATCGGGAAACTTAAACATGTCAAACTCTACCCTCATTAAATGTGTTTATTTGTTTTCCCCTGCCTGCTTTGGCACTTTCATTTGCTTTATATGATCTTCAGCCAAGACAGTAGGTACTTAGTAAAATGTTAATTAGCCGAAGTACAGTTTTAGTATATGGGATAACTCATGTGTCCATCATGCAGGCATTAAGGAACTGTTTATTATATAAGTAGCTATTTTGGAGCTTATGTGTTATATTGGTGGCACATGCCCAAAATGAAGATGGTTCTATTTCCTTATTTACCTTTGTTGCTGTTGCAGTGCATGGTCTGACCTTGAATTTACCAGTCTAGTCACAGAAGTTGATAAACAGAGGCATATATGATTACTTCTTTGTTTTCATCCTGGTGTGTTGAATTTCATATGCAAAGATTGCTAAGACTTTTATAAAGCCTTTGATAAGATCTCTTTCCTAAAAGATACACTCTGTACTGATAAGAACATAGTAGTGTGCGCTTGGGGAGAATTATTATATGATGTTTATGCAGTGTTCAATATTACCAGTCAGAAAAAATGCTGGCATAATTTGGGGACAGATTCAATATGTGAAGCCACTAGAATAGCAAATGCTGCTAGAAATCATTAGGAAAATAAGAAACTATACAGGAAAAAATCAGAATACCTCTATATTCATCACTGGGAATGTGGCATGTTTATTTCTTGTATAATGCATGACATTCTTTGTGCTCATCTTTAAAAGTACATAGCAGAACTGGAAAAGGTATGGACAAGAGCTGTCGATGTTCTATATGAGGAAAGACTAAAAAGGAATGTTTTATTCTTAAATGGGGAAAGTAGAATATGCAATCTAATACAAAGTGTGGATTGAAGAAAAGTGAATAGGGGACAGTTTAGTTTTTCATAATGCTAAAACTAAAGGGAACTCAGTGAAGTTAATCTACGACAGCTATAGTATGGCCTTAAAAAAACTCTGCAAAAATAAGTCCATATTGGAGCTATGCAGATTGCATTAGAAATAGTAAGTGGCCAGTTCAAGGCAGCTGAATCTACTTGAGCTCAGCCTACATTATGTTGATGTGGACCAATGTGTAACCGTTTGGCATAATCTGCAGTGTGTCTTGGGTTGGTTGTTAACACCAGCTCTGTAGTAATTTGCAACATAGCCATAGGGCGCAATCCTTACCATCTTTCCAGCACTGACATAGTCGTGCCAATGGGGCATGTGCTGCATCCTGCAGTGTAGTCGTCACAGAGGCCTCCTCAAAGTAAGAGAATATTTGTTCCCTTACCCCAAAGCTGCATTGCCCTTACCCCGGTGCTGGAAATTTGGTTAGGATTGCGCCCATAGTCTCTGTGTCACATCTCTGGTGCAATCACTTTCCTGACATTTGCATGGCTCCAAGAGCTTTGTTTCTTTGGTTCATGCAAGTTATACCATTTCTGACTTTAGGCCTGTAGAGTGTAAATTAGGGGGGTGGGGCAGTAAATTATGGTGTGGTGTAGACAGTTCTCTAAATGAAATTTCCCATAGGGAGACTTTGTAGATGGGTTTTGCTCATGCTCAGGCCCCAACCAATTGCCATATTTGGATAGACATTTTTTCCTATAAGATCAGATTGGCTAGTGTCCCTATTTGTTTTTCCCTTTCCCTCTATGTACGTTATTTGAATTAGTTGCTTGAGTCATCTGGAGGTATTTGCTCTGCTGGCATCTTTCTGCAGTGTAGTCACTCTCTGATTGTAACACACTGTGCTATGTGATTACATGAATGAATCAGGGAGCAGGATGGCCCCATCCTAGCAAAGCGGTTAGATTAGGTGGCTTTTAGATTGTGGTTTTACTTAAATTCTCGCCTTCCTTTTGCTTCAGAGCTGTGCTTTACACAGTGTCCAGTAGAATGATTATATTAGCTCTTTTCACATTGATCGTATGGTGGAACAAAAAAGAGGGAAACTTTGCCGCTGACACTGTAGCTGACTCTCTAGTATTTCTGTTCCTTTGTCTTAGCGAGGTGGCTTCTTGTAAAGGACTACGGTTGGTGGTTTGCCTAAGGCCGTGTAGCGGCTTTATGGTTGAAAGGATATCTGAATACAGAAAGCAGCCCTTGGTCTACCTAACTTAGAGCACAATTCTATTTTGACGTTCCACTGACACAGCAGTTTGCTGGTGCAACAGACATAAGACACCCCTGTCCCCGGCCTGGTTGGCCTTACATGGGCCACTCGGAGTTGTGCAGCAGTTTCACTGACACAGCTCCAAGTAACCCAAGTAATCCCATTGAAGTGGCTGGGGCATTACTTGGGGTAAGGAGAGCTATGTCTTCTTACTGAGTGCCGCAGCCACATCTTGACTGGGGCCGGATATGGCACAGGCCAGATGGCCTGCCTGTTCCAGGCCCAGGTTAGGATTGGGCTGTAAGTCTGATACAATATGGTTGTTTTTATGTTCTTACTAGCCTTTCACCGATGCAGACATCTGTCTTGCCAGTAGCGCCGACTTGGGTGTGGCACAGGGGCAAATGGCCCTCCCAATATTTTCCGGGTGTGGTTGTGCCATCCCAATATCTCACCCCCATGCTCCCGCTGCAAAGAGCAAAGCCAACCGCGAGCATGCAGCAGGGTGAGGGGAAGTGGTAGGGAGAAACATGTTTTTGCACTCTGAGAGATTTTAGAAAGTGCAATTTCAAGAAAGGGAGAAATTACAAAGAAATCATGTTTTTAGCGCAATGCATTATGGTTGCAAGGAAATGCAAGGAAATGACCTCATTTGTAGGGGGAACAAGCATGCCTTCCTTGCTTAGGGACCTGATGAAGTGCGTGGCTGCACCCCTGGTGTCATGATGTTACAATGTTATGACATCATGACATAGGGTGTGTCAAGCGGTGTGGTTGCATCAAGGGGCATGGCAGTGATGGCATCTAAATGATTTAGCAACAGGTACTCACTTTTGATTGGCACTTGTGTTGGGGCCCGCCCACCGGAAGTGAGGTCATAGCCGGAACCTAGGAACCGCCCCCAGGAACCGCCGCGCCTCCTTGGTAGGCCGCGCGGCGGCCCGGGAGTCCCGGGCCTTCCCCAGGGCCGCCGCGCAGGCTACCAATTCCCCCCCAGGAACCGCCGCGCCTCCTCGGGAGGGAGCCCCAAGCAGCCTACCTGCTCACGCTGCTGCCGCTGTCGGTCTCCCTCGCTCCGCTGCCTGCCTGCCTGGCTCTGAGAACGTGCAGGCAACTCAAATGTGCAGGCAATTCAAACGTTGCAGAGGGTGGAGCGGAGTGCCGATGGAGTCAACGAGTGGGCGGGCGAATGGGCGGGGCCAGCCCTAATCCTAGGAATGGGAACTCGCATACCCCCGCGTACCCGCTACATGACATGTCTGCTACAGCCCCCCCCCATGTTGAACACAAGTCGGCACCCCTGTGTCTTGCTAATACATTTGTGAGGATTTTGGAACAGAACAAAGAGCTTTTGTTTTCTAAGGGACGGAGAGGTATTGTTGGGCATGAAGGCCCTCAGCTGCCTAAGGGCTTACCTAAGGGTGCTTTGGGGAAGCAAAGGCTCCTGCTGAAATGTTACTGACTTATGATGCTGTTGATGAGCCACTTTTCATTATTAGTGATACATCAGGGGAAAGAAGGAAGCCTTGCTGCTAGTGCTGCAGCTGCCTCCTCAGGAGTACCTCCTCAGTACTGTCCCTGCCTGATGGGACATGCAAAATGCTGCCCCCTATTATTAGATGATGTGCTAGACTTTGATCCTCTCTCCAGTCTTTAGCTCAGCACTCCCCTCCCCTCCACGCTTCCTCTTCCCCTCTGCCCTCCTCCGTTTCTAATTCAGGGAGGAGGAGGAGCAGTGGAGGCAAGCTGGCAGACAGAGAAATGTGCCCTCCATCATCTGGAGCTAAGAGAGAGATGTGCACATTATATGCATGCATGTTCCTGTGAAATACTCTTATATACCCAAGAGTTGAATGCTGAAGCCATGCATCTCACTAAGTGGTGACTGGTGGCTGGAGAAGTTTTCCATGAAAGAGACCAAAACACACTTAGTGGGGATAAGAGGAAGGGAAGAATGATATATCTTCGTGAATATCCAAAAAAGGAGAGGTGTCTCTAACATCAGGTCAGACTGGATGATGAACATATGAAGCTGCTTTATATTGAATAAGACTTTTGGTCCATGTTGCCCAGAATTGTCTGCTTCAGCCGGCAGAGACTCGCCAAGGTATCAGGCAAAAGTACCTCCCAGTCCTACTCTCTGTAAGTAAAAATGCCAGAGATCGATCCTGGGACTTACTGCCTGAAAAGCCTGGATTCTATCACTGGCATTGGTTCCCTCCCCTAAGAAATGTTATATCAGGATATGTCACCCTTTGCTTCAGATTCTGTTGCCAAGTTGGGGCTAAGGCCTATATTCATAAGGAGAATGTCTTTTCCATTATTTCATTAGGTTAAGGTAAATGACCTTTTTGTGATGACTAATGGCCCAATTGTATTGGGGCAGTGGTTCCCAAACTTACCATGGTCATGGAGTTCTTCCGGGCTCTCCTGGGAGCTGCCATCTTGGAGATGCAATATCTGGTGCGATCCAGTGTGGTGGTGCCTGGGAGAGCTGAGAAGATGGGTGCCACCAACTTGGATCGCATGAGATCTCAAAATCACTGCGCAGGTCTAAGTAGACCCACTGGGCATGAGCTTACCCCAAGGCAAGGGAATAAATGATCCTTCACCCCGAGGAGGCCTCCAGGACCAAAACTCTTCTGTGAGATACAGTGTGTGCCTCGTCAGCTTGTATGGGGAGCTGCATAGGATTGGGCAGTGAGTTTATCCTATTGAAGTGCATAGATTATGGACCTTGGCATTAGTATTAATTAAATTACTGCCCTACTTGATCTAACCAATAATTTAACCAAAATCTTGATTTAACCAATAATCTAACCAAAAATCATTAACATAATAAATTTCAAAATAACACAATAAAATAAAACCAGGAAGCACGAAACAGCAGCAGAGGGAATAATCAGATGGAACAGATTCAATCATATCTGCAGAAACTGAAAAATCAACAGTAGTTGGCAAAACAGCAAATAATCTATATAGGAAGACAAAAAGACAGCAGAATTAACTGACCATGCAGGTCTTCTTAATTAGCCAGGATTTGCCCTAATATCTGGATATATGCAATGCTGTGGCCAAGGAGGAGTCCCTGGGGAAGAAATTCCATAGGGTTGGTACCCCCATTAAGAAGCCTTAGATTCCAGGTAGATGCCCATTGAACTCCAGTTTCAGAGGGACATATGAAACAGGACCTTAGAAATTGAATGTAATTCATGAGGGGGCACATTTTGGATAAGGGGGTCCAGGGTATTTAAAGCTTGAAAGGAAGAACCAGCACTTCAAATTGCTCCCAGGAACAAACAAACAGGTAGCTATTGCAGATTGATCAAAACTAACAGGCACTAACAACTCTGCTTACCTGAATGAATTTCAGTTTATTTGGTCTCATGTTATCAATTAGAGCTTTTAGATGTTGGTTAAAATATTGGTTATTGCCTCCTCTGAATCTGACAAAAAGGAGCTGGGTGTAACCAGCACAGTGATAATACAGTCAGTTCTCTGTAATGCATTTGTGGATTTGTCTATCCAAGGGAAGCAGTATTGCCACCTACTTCTTGTTATTTGTGGTCTCAACTATCTGTGGTATTCAGGTCCCCCCACACTCGCGGCCATCCTGATGCCATTCGTGGGCACTATTTAAAGGTCTCAGGAGAATGCCAGCAAAACCTTCAGAATGTAGCAGAGACCTTCAAAACGGCATCTTTGAATAGCATGGAGCCTTTTAAAATAGCCATGGGAAGCTTCAAAATGCCAGCGGAGAAGCTATCCGTGCTTTTTTGAAGCTTCCCATGGCCATTTTAAAGGGCTCCATTCCATTCATGGGCACCATTTTGAAGGTCTCCTGCTCCCACCCTGAAGGTCTGCTGCTGGCAGGTTAGTTAGCAGCTGGTCTCCTGATTGTACCTCCCCCTAACCCCATTGATCCCATAGGATCAATGATTTTCTATCCACAGATTTGGTATCCGCTGGGATTTCCAGGAACCTAACCACAGCAGATACCAAGAACTGACTGTATCTCACTTGAAATCTCTGGACAACAGCACCCAGAGGCATTATATGTGTGATAAATCACATTGGAGACAAAATTAAACTGTGTGAAACTTCACAAAGCAAATCTCATGGGGAGGAATAGATTTTCCAGCCATACCATCTGGTGTCTGCTTACCAAAACCTAGTGTTGCATATTCCCCACTGGAATACTTTTCTGCAAATAACAGAAGAGCAAATGTGCAAATCTTGATCATATTTTCAAAGTATGGGAGAGCTTAATTATCGGGAGATGGTCTAGACCGGAGGAGGGGGGTAGAGCCTGGATGTGGCCATTAGGCCTCATCCAAACCCCTGTCCCCAGCATGCGCAGCCCTGATTCGGGCCACATGGGGAACATGGATCTGTGCCTACTATATAGCCAGAGGGTTGGCTGGTGCTGTTCCAGCGCAGTTTAAGATTGCGCCCTCAATCTGGAATAAGACAGTGGAGTGAAAGTTGGTGAAGCAGGATATGTTCTGGGCAACTATTTTTTCCTATTATATGACCTGCTTTTGCAGGCAACGATCCCTTTAGACACAGAGCATCTCCTCCATCTCACAGTTGTGAGTATCCTCAATTGCTTACTCCTTCCCATAACCTTGAACATTTCTTGGAATGACAGGGATAGTATATATCCCTCAGTCAAGAAAGTCATAGTATGGGGGATATCAATAGACGTGTATGTGAGCAGTGAACACACACACACACACACACACACACACACACACACACACACACACA
>JAJKFI010000064.1:4571798-4620976 GCA_029204185.1 Lerista edwardsae
ACACACACACACACACACACACACACACACACACACACACACACACAGCAAGAGGAAGAAACTTCAGATACGGTTTCTTAGGCAATTCAGTTCCTGTGCATTCATAGTACCAAACATATAGCATGTTGATGATCAGATGATGGACAGGTGTGAATTTTTGTGTTGTATTTTGTGAGCACTTGGCCAACTACCATTTGCTTGTCACCCTGAAGTGTATTTGCTGCACGTCTGAGTACAGATTGCATAAAACCAGTTGTAGTGTGAATCTGTGTTGAGCTAATTTATGTTAAGCTGTTGACAAAAATTTATTACATTCTGTTCCACCTTTCTTGCATGATGGAACTCAAGGTAACATAAATAGAGTTTGTCTGAGATCTTCCATATAATCCACTGACCACACTCAGACCTGCTTCGTTTCAGTAAGATTACTGCAGCATGTGCTTCAAACAATGGAAACCGTGCAAAGACTGTGGCCCCCACACACTGTCCCTTTCTATGTCAGTGCCACTGTCCCAAGCACTGAGAAGAACATTAACAGCGCAATCCTATGCATGTCTACTCAGGAGGAAGTCCCATTATGTACAATGGGGCTTACTCCCAGGAAAGTGGGTATAGGATTGCAGTCTGGAAGTGTTGAGGACAATGGGACTGTTCTTACTTGCTCATAAATCCAGCATCATAAAGCTCAGCATCTGCTTGGCTTAAGGCTCTATAAATAACTTTCTTTGGTCATTGCTTCCTCATTCCTCCTAGAGGGAGACAGTAGCTGGAACATTAGAGCATCAATAAAGCATTGATTAAGTCAGGAAGGGTTTGGAGTAACGTGGCTGATACGTGACAGGTAGCTGCTATGGATACATTGACCGTTTACCTTAAATAGGTGCTTTACAGGCAGAACCTGGATGTGGGCCAGAAATAGTTGGCAACATTTGTGTATCTCAGAACAGGATGTGCTCTTTATGCAAAAGAATTTTCCTGTCTATAAAATTGTCACAGGTTGGATGTCACAGAGGGTTACAAAAAGGAGCAGAGAATGTTCCATGTTTCTGGCCTCTCTGCTAATGGAGAGAGACAAGAATACATTGCAAACCCCAAAATTAATTCGCCAGAAATGCTATCTAGTGTCAAAAGCATAGGGTGAGTGAACTGGTTATGCTGAGATTTTGTAGCTAGAGGTACAAAATGGAGGATGAAATATTGATTGTGTTAGAAGAATGTGAATTAGAATGTGAATTATATGTCCTGGCTGTCAGAATGTGCAAATAAACAAGTTGATTATCTCTTGTCTGGACTGCTTGAGATGGGAAGGTGGCCAAATTTCCAATTTTTCTAGATTTTGGAATTACATAATTATAATGAGAAATGCTTTTTCTAGCTCTTTTCACTATTACCCATTTGAGTGTTTGCTGGCCTCTTTGACATTTTTCAACAATGCCTGTATATTCACATACCGCAGAGCAAAGAATAGAACTTATAGCCTGTATGTGGGAATGAGCGTAAGACCTTTCCATAGAAAGTTTAAAAAAAAAGTCTTGGACAAAGTTGTCTGGATTTCGGATGTCCAGATAAGGGATCATCTACCTGTATATTCTCTTCTTGAAGAATTGATGAGAGAAGGCTTGAGACAAGGCAGTCAAGTTAGTCAAAGAGACAGAACATGGATTTTTCTGTACTTTTTTATGGTTAAGGCTGGAGTGGGAATTCTAGTTGATGTTAGTTTTTATGGACATGGAGCTGGGAATGCTTTTCATTGTATTTGGCATTTGGTTCCATATGAGAGCTGTTGTGGTACGGTAGCTAACAGCGCAATCCTAACCTTTGTCCATCAGGCAAGCATAGGACTCTTACCAAACATCATGAGATTAAGGATTTTCAGTAGCTGAAATCTCTTTAGTCCCAAGGCAAAACACACTGGAGTGTAAACAAAAAAATAATTCAAAATAAAAAGTGCAATATAGCAGCAGCACATAAAATAAGAACACTGGAAGCAAATTATGTACTCTTCAACAAATCTCTAGTCCAAAGAAAAGTTAAATCAAATTGCAGCATGTTTAAATTACAGTGGCAGAAAAGTCAGCTTTTCATGTAGAAAAACAAAGCCCTTGACATACTACAAGTGAGGCAGTCCTAAGGGTATATAATATGTCTCTCTAGTACTATGGAGAGCCCACCCTAGACCATTGAAGTACTTGTCAAGCCTTTTGATGTGGAAATAAGATTTTCTGCTCCTCTTAGTCCATTTGCATCCCTGTCAACAATGCTGGAGTTAGACACAAGATACTTGTAAGCCCGCACTAATTCCAGTGGGAAAACTAACAACATCCTTAAATCTCTGCTACTGGGTCCAATGCAATGTGGGTTTTTCATTAGGGTTACCAGATACAAACAGAGTGCCTATACCTTCAACCATTGTATAGAGGAGGGAATTTTGGCAGGTGCAACTTTTTCAACCTTTCCATGTTGAGCTGCACCTGCCAAAATTCCCTCTTCTATACAATGGTTAAAGGTATAGGCAGAGTGTCCCTATCTGTATCTGGTAATTCTATCTTTAATAAATATTAAAAATGAGGGGTATCCATATTAGGCTTAAACAGACACAAGAAAGAGTGTTGTAGTGCATCTTAAATACTAAACAGATTGTGGCATGAGCTTCTGTAGGTCAGAGCTCCTCCATCAAATGCGTGAAGGGTTGATTGGGAGGGGTTTTTAAAATTATAAATGCAAGGTATTTGCAGGTGAGAGTTTTGATTAGATTAATAAAGGAGAATACTAATTTGTTTGAATTATAAAAATATCTTTGGACATAGCTTCATAATTTGATAACTTCAGAGTAGTATGTGTAAGAATAGGACCTAGGAAAGGAGTGATAGGGTCATTCCATGTCAAATCATCACCGTTTCTGACTGACCTCCTCAGATTTTTATGAAATTTGGGTTCCTATGGCATAATGCAAAAATACCAATTTTTAGCAGCCTATGTTTATTATGTTAAATTTTATAGCTAAGTAAACTTTCAAAATTTTATCAAAAAATGGCATGCTGGTGATCCTTTAACTAGTTGTATCTCGGACACCGGTTGAGATATAGAGTTGGGAGTGGTCTTGTTTTAAAAACCTTTCCATGGGCTTTTATATGATATACAACACAATGGGTTTAATAATTTTTTTAGTTCTAAAAAATTCAATTAAAAACTTTAAAATCAATTTTTTCAAAAACGGACATTTTTAAAATTTTGAGAAAAATCTCAAAATTAGTTCATACTTGTGTCTAACTATGCTCCAAAAATTATTTTGGGACGATGATGGGCTCATAAGATATGAGAGATCACACAAGAGAAAATAGAATTTTCAAATTGAATTTAATTTTTTTATCTACAACACAATTATTTTACAGGATTTATGAATGTTGTTTCTTTGTGTATTACTTTTCTCAGTTTGTTCTGTTGTGACCCATTTATTTTTAGGTGCTGTAACGTTCTGCAGACCAAAAAATGCAAACTGGAATAGGCACGATCGTGTTCTGTGGAATAAAACCAGATCTTCTATTTTATTTATTTTTTATGAATATCACTACTGTCAATAACTGTGAATTGCAATTTGAGGCACTTTTTAAAATTAGGTTGCAACAAACTTATCTATACTATGTAAGAAATGGGCCTTAAATTGTTTTGCAGCCAATCTTAACTTGGGTAGGAGCAGGCAGGCCAGCTGGAATGTGCTGAATCCTAAACAAGTTAGGAGGTACAAACATCCCCTTGTCCCAAGGTAAGCTGTAGACAGCCTGACAGGGCTGCTCGGAACTGTGCCTGCTAAATAGCAGGCACAAGTTTGAGCGGGCTGCAGCAGCTTGAATCGGGGCCACACAACCCAGACATGGGGTGGTGGTGGATCTGGTATAATTGCTGGATCTGGATTCCTCCCCAGTGGTGGGATTCAAATAAATTAACAACCGGTTCTATATCCTTCAGGGTGGCCTTCAGGGCAGCCGCTGCCTTTCTTCCCTCTCCCAACCTAAAATTAACAATCGGTTCTGCAGAACTGGTGAGAACTGGCTGAATTTCACCACTTCTTCTCCCCCTGGTGTGCACCCTCAATCTATTTAAAAAGCCATCAAAGAAAGAAATTAAGTCCAGTGACAAAATTGATATGTTTCCTTTTTCCTGAAATACCAGTGATAGCCAAATTCTGTAACATTTGCAGGAAAGAAATTATCAAGATGAAAAAGATGAAATTACAGGTTTTCCAAGTACTAGACAGGATGTAGGTTACTATTGCAGTACTTCAGATGGTGACTCTGATGTATCATTCTCTTCAGAGGCTTTAAGAACATTGAATACATCCCTCCAAGACCTAGGAGAGATCCTATTGACATGAAAAAGCACCATATACCGTACATGATTTTTTACAGATCGAGAAGGAAGAAAACAGTTTTATTTTTGCGGATTTCAGTGTTTTCCAAGTACAAAAAGTAGTGCTCTGTTTTTTGTTCAAAATTTACATTATAATTATAATTGCTTTAAAACTGTACTAGATGGGAGTACGGTGTCAGCAGATGCAGCCACAGTCATTAACCATGCACCCCCCTCCCATTAAATAAAGAAAATCCCATAAAAGGGGGTGGGTTTTTTTTTTTGCAGATTTCGGGTTTCCTCCCACCTCTGTCTACAGAAAAAGTAAAAAGTACTGCCGTAAAACGCATACTTCATGTTGTCAATTGCCTCAAATGATTGCATCACTTTCACAATTATTGACAATTATTATTATTGACACTTAATATTATTGATATTTATCAACAAATAAACAGAAGCAAGTTGTCTTCACAAACTCAGCAGCAGACTGAGCCAAGAGCAGCAGCGTGGAGAAAAGGGGCAGTGGTAGTGTTGCCCAATGGCCAATATGATCCTGCCTGTTCCATTTTGCATTTTTATGTCTATAGAAAGTTACAGCATCTAAAAATAAATGGGTCACAACAGAACAAACTGAGAAAAGTAATACACAAAGAAACAACATTCATAAATACTGTAAAAGAATTATGTTGTAGATAAAAAAAATTAAGTTCAACTTGAAAATTCTATTTTCTCTTGATCACACGTATGTGTGATCTATCATATCTTATGATCCAAAAATTTTTTTTCAAGTATAGTTAGACACAAGTATGAACTAATTTTGATTTTTTTCAAAATTTTAAAAATGCCCGTTTTTGAAAAAAATGATTTTAAAGTTTTTAATTGAATTTTTTAAAACTAAAAAAATTATTAAACCCATTGTGTTGTATATCATATAAAAGCATATAAAAGGGCTTTAAAATGAGACCACTCCCAACTCTATATCTCAACCGATGTCAGGTACAACTAGTTAAAGGATCACTAGCATGCCATTTTTTGATAAAATTTTGAAACTCTAGACTTAAATATATTTTTTCTCTGTGGGTCAAAAACCTTAAAAATACGCATTCCTTCAACAATTATATAAGATCTTTAAGTATGCCAAGTTTCATCAAAATCTACGAATGTGAGGTAGAAAATTGCCTTTAAGAATGATGATTTGACACAGAATGACCGGATAAGGAGGAGTCCACAGAGGTATATTGTCATTTGAAAAAGCCCCTCTTCAAAATAGTGTCTACATTCATTCATTCATTCATTCATTCATTCATTCATAAGAATGCTATCAGTCTATGTACTTCTGTCTGCCTTGGAGGGTGTGATTCTTCCTTTTCTAGGAAGCAGAGTGGAAGAGATTTCTGGACTGCCCCCTTCATTAAACATGGATAGGGAAAAGAAAAATCAGTGAATTGCTTCTGGTATGTAAAGCATGTTGAAAAGAGTACAACCAAAAGGCACTTGTTCTTGTGAAATGTGGGAGGCTGCTTGGCCCATTGGATCATCATTGCTGTGCTTTTCTGTTAAGTATTGTGACTTCCTCTCATCAAACAAAGCCAGATGTTTACAAGTTTCTTTCCTTCTTCTGGCCTCTCTGTATACTTGTTCTTCTCTGACATTATCAGGGTTGGGATAAGAGCTACTGACAACACTGAGAGCGCAATCATAAGCAGCGCTGGAATGGCAAGGCCGATGGGCCAGCGCAACTTAGGAGAGGCTGGAGCCTCTAACCGTAGGGGAGGCTCCAGCCTCCCCTATGCGCTTCTCAGATCTGCGCCTGCTAAACAGCAGACGCAGATCCGAAGAGACTGTGCAGCCTGAATCAGGGCCACACGGCCTCCCAGATGGGCTTAGGAGACGGCCTTATGGCCACCTCCCAAGCCCATCCATGTCCTGGTCCCAACCTCCCCCCTCCCACCAATCCCATGTCCATATGGACACGGAGCTTCCCTCGCGCTGGCTGGCTTCAGCCGACGCAAGCGAGGCTCAGCGGGAGAGCAACAGGACCAGTGCTGCCTGCAGCGCCTGTCCCGTTACTCTAGCGCCAACGCAGGGGTGGCGATTGGTGCCCCCGTGTCAGCGCTGTGGCCATCGCGTTGACGCTATGACATAACGTCGACATGACCGGCAGTGTTGGATTGCACTGTGAGAAAGGATCGGTGTTGTACTATAGGTGGCATGTCCTATCCCACCCATTCCATTACATATACCTGACATATTTTAGAGCGACTTTTTCAGCTGGGCAGGGCATATTGTGGGCAGGGCATATTGTGTTATGCAGTTTAGTTTCATAATCTTTTGTGAGTGCTATACAAGAGAGAGAGATTAAAAAAGCAACAAGGCTCCCAAAACATAGGACAGATATCCAAAGCAGTGTTGAGTGCACACTGGATCCTGTTTTTGAAGGCACAGGGTAAGTGGAAACTGCATTGGAAACAAATATCTCTTTTTTAAAGTTAGTGAAATAATGCTTTTGTGACAGGGAGCCATTCAACTTTATTATTTGCCTGTAAACCGCTTTGTGAACTTTGTGTTGAAAAGCGGTATATAAATACAGTTCGATGATGATGATGATATTTTGTGATGGGATTTTAGTTTTGCAATATAGTTTTTGTCTTGAAATAGACACATGGAGATGACAGGGAGGGCTGGTGGTAAGGATGCAGGTAGAAAAAGGCTTGTGGAATAATTCTTGAAAGTTGCATCAAAGCCCTACAGTGGTTGGCAGCACAAGGGTAAATCGCTTTGTTTCTGGGCTTGCTTGCTGCAGTGCTGAGAATGGTATGCTTTGCAAGCACTGCACTGCAGCAGCAAAAGGTTGATTTTGCTTGGCTTTGCATGGCCTTGGAGATTCAAGTAGTGAATGGTTTAAAAAAAAAAGTACAGTGTATTCTGTGTACCTGTTTATGCATATTTTTGTAGCTGTCTTGTCCCTGTCTTTACTTCTCTGGGTGATCTTTCTGTCTTGCTCTCTTCTCCCCCTTCCCGGCATGGGTGATTACATTTTGGATGATGACAATACAAATTGCTGTCAAAGCAAATTACGAGAAATTAATACACAAGGTTTGAAATGGCTCAGATCTCTGGAATTGTTCAGCGCACAAATTATGAGTCATGCAATCCTGCCTTTCCCCTGCTATTCGAGATGCAATGAGCTGAAAAGGTCTGGGTGCTCAAGTGAGGAAAGGACTGCTTACTCCCTGCATATGATTGGCCCCATGTTTGTGGAAAGGCCTTTAAATGTATGCAATTTGCAAGACATGACCATAGTGAAGGGGGATCATTTTAACTATGGGTGTGTACACCCTTTGAAACATAATGACAGAAAAGGTCAGCATTCATTCCAATTCTTCCTGGCTTAACGATGGAATGTATTGCACATGTCTTTGCAGCAAGCACAGGATAGATAATACCTGTATAAAATATAAACAAATTTTCTGCACATTAGTTGTGATGACTTCCTGATTTTTTGTTAAGGGAACTTTGATCTCTCAGAACTGTAGAGCAAAAAGAGGCCTGCCGGTCTTTGTTCTACTACCCTGCAATAAGGCAATTTGGTAACTGTCAGCTGTACCCAACCCTTGCATTAGTTTTTTAGCTCCTATCATACTGGTTCTAATAGGCCATATGCAAAACTGAGTAAGGTGCCTGACAAATGTCAGTAAAACACACCTGAATTGTGAAACAAGCAAGATGGAGCTGGAAATGATATGTATTTCTTTTTGCCTGTAATCCTTGCAGCAGTTGTCAACTTGACAATGTAAACAACTGTGCTGGAAGTATAGGAGTTAACTTGTGAATCCTTCTGGGTTAGTGTTAAGTATTGAGAAGGTTATGATAAGGAAGACCTACAGCCCAGTCCAATGTTGCCTGACCACCCAGGTGGCTACCGCTGCATCTGAAGCAGCCCGGGAGGCTCGGCAGAAGAAGGGGAAGTTTGTCCTCTTTCCCCGTAGTAAGGGCCGACAATGAGTCTCCTCACTTCTCTGCTGGCTATTTAGCCACTGCAAAAGCGAGGGCCTCTGTGTAAGGACGCACAGCCTTACTCGGCGGTTGGGATTGGCGGCAAGAGTCCACCCCTCCCCGCTGTCCCAGAATGCACTCCCGCTCCTGAAAAGGCCTCCTCATCTGCGAATTCACCACTTGCAGGCAAGTGGTGCTCCCTCTGGGGCACGCATAGCAGGTGTCACCATGGCGCTGCCCCACTGCTGGTGGTAATGCCTGGAAGCGCTTTACGGCACCATTTGCAACAGAGATGTGGGCGGTATGAGTCCTGAATCACGTGAGGAAGGCCAACCTATACCACTGGGGCGTATCTGGGAGGTGGTCTGAAGCCTGGAGTGGTTGCAGATGGCCTCTCAGAGCGCAGTCCTAAGCTGGAGTTAGGCCGGCACAGTTAGGCCAGCAAAGTTTGCCTGGCACAAGGGACACCGTAAAGCGCATTTGGACCACTATAGGAGTCCAGTAGGGAGGATGGCGCATGTCTGTGTGCTGGCCTCTCCGAGAGTGGTCCAACCATATTTTTTCCCTTGTCCTGGCCAAATTTTGCTGGCTTAACAGTGCTGGCCTAACTTCAGGTTAAGATTGTGCTCTGAGTTACAGAAGGAAGGCCTTAAAGAAGGTCTTCCGGGTTTTGCAAAGCCTTCTGGGATCCTTCTGAAGAATTTTTATTTTAGCAAATTTTTATTTTAGCTTGTCCACATATTTTAGATTGTTCTGCATATAACTGTAGAAAGATTTCCCAAAAGAAAGCACAGAAATGAATATACACAAGGCTACTGCTTCAGTTATGCTTGGCAGCGGATTAACTTTCAAAATAATTCCTTTTGTGTTCGTGTGCTGGAGGCTTCTATTCTTACTGAGGAACACATAAGGAACAGCCTTCCCAGTAACCTGCATGACTCACTGGAATCGAAACCCTGTGCAGCTGAACAGTGTTGCTGTGTGCTGCTTGCTGCTTACTCCATGGCTGCAGAGCTCAGGGATAATGATGACATCATTGCTGAGTGCTCTAGAAAGCTGATGGCCATTCCGCACAGCCTCCATACGGCTGCGTGCAGCTGATCAGGAACTTAATCTGTGATGTTTATACATATGTACTGCACTCAAAAAGCATAAATGAAAGACTTCTTTATCAAGTGAGTTGAATGCCCAAACTATAGCTAGCTAGGTACATGGTGCAAGTATTCTAATTGGAGGGCCCAATCCTATGGGCCTGCTGCACTTCGGGAACTGCTGTTCTGCACAGCCTGGCTGCCACTGCAAGCAGTGAGAGGAACCTCTGGCATCTGTAAGTTAGAATAGAATAGAAATACCTTTATTGGCATACAAATACAAACAGAACAATACGACATAGAACATAGAGTCTAACACAAAAGACTCTCTAGCGACATTATACTTCACAATGGCGCAAAGGAATATAGCTAGTTGCTTCAAAAGTTTCGGATCAGACCACATAAAATAAATTTTAAGTCGGACATCGTCCGAAGACCCAAACTGCTGTGGTGGAAAAGAAGCATAAAAAACTTTGCGTGGAACAACATGAAGAGGACAATGAAATAATAAGTGAGGTAGAGGTTCTATCACTCCCAACTGACAGGGACAGGTTCTACCTTGTGGGGAATTCCTCTATATCTACCCTTCAACACCGCTGATGGAAGTGCATTGCACCGAGCCAATGATACAGCCCTCCTTTCCTCAGCATGGGTCAGTAAAGAGATATAATCAGGCATTTTCCCCACCACAATGGGTAAATTCCAGTACAGCGGGGAACAGGTCCTATTGGCGGCACATAGCAGGCCCTGCGCCTGAATATCTAACAATCTTTGTCTAACGATACTAAAGGCTGCAGATAGAGGAACTGTCCCCAATAGATCAGGATCTAAACCAATCTGTTTGATTTTACTTAGCCATACGCCAGCAGGAGAGTCTTTTGTAAGAGTGTAAGAGTCTTTTTTGAATTGATATAATAGACTGTTATGGGAGGTATTAAAATATATTTTCAGCCAATACTGGGACGTCCTAAGCCAGGCTAGTGTCTCAATTTTGGACTGGCCAGATTCGAGACAAAGAGCTGCGTATGATACACATTTAGGTAAGGCCAGAATTTTCCTAAGGAAAATGGATTGAATTACTTCCAAGGAATGATGGCATGCCTTTATCCATATCGGAATCCCATAGAGAATTTGAGAAATGGGTTTGGCATTAAATATCTTAAGGGTGGCTGGGATTAGACGGCCTCCCTTATTATAAAAAACCTAGTTATAGCCAACATGGATATCTTTGCAATGGCTAACACCATTTGACGGTGTCTTGTCCAGGAATAGTTGGCGGAAAATAGTAAGCCCAGATATTTAAAAGATCTAACCTGTTCGATGGCATGTCCGTTAAAGGACCACTTATAGGTTTTCATAGACTTTGAAAAGATCATTATCTTAGACTTCTGGTAGTTCAGCTAGAGTTTGTTCTGAGCTAAATACTCCAAGCATTTGTTTATCAGCTTTTTTAAACCCAAACGAGAACGTGAAATAAGAACTGCATCATCAGCGTAGAGTAGAATCGGCACTTTGCAATCCCCTAAAGTTGGAGGGTGGCCATCAACACCAGATAGTATGGGGGCAAGGTCATTTAAAAATAAAATAATGTGGGGGCCAGTAAACAGCCTTGCTTCACACCTTTATTTGAAGGAATCGCATCCGAAAGGATGCCATCCCAAGAGCATCTGATCTGCCAAGAGGTGTGAGAATACAAGCGCTTGATAAGGAGGAGTAAATTGGTATCGATCCCCATATTTTCTAACTTTGACCAAAGCAGAGTTCTATTCACACTGTCAAATGCCACCTTTAGATCGAGAAAGGCGACAAAAAGTTTAGATTTATTTTTAATAGAATATTTATAGATCAGGTGGGATAGAATTAAGCAATGGTCCAGTGTAGCGAAACCATGCCTAAAGCCAATTTGTTTGATACCTAAGATTTCCTTCTGAGTGATCCAGATGGTCAAGTGGGCCAATTGATATTTGGCATAAAGTTTACCAATTATCGAAAGAAGGCTAATAGGCCTATAATTCTCAGGTAGGCATGGATCACCTTTTTGTATATATGGGTACCACAATAGCTTGACACCATGCTGCTGGGAATATTCCCACCGAATTAGCAATTGTAAAAAGCTCGGCTAAAATTGGCGCCCAGAATTCAGGATCTGATTTTAGCCATTCCGCTGGGATCTTATCAGAACTAGCTGCCTTACCAAGTTTAAGCGAGGCGATCAATTCCTTCATTTCTCTTGGGGAGACAGGTGGCCACTCAATACAGACAAGAGGGCCCGTAGATTCCTCAAGTGGAGGGACTGCATTATCAAAAAAGAGGTTGGTAAAATGTTGCTTCCAGCTATAAAGTGGAACTGCCCTAGGATCATGACCTTTGCTTTTAAGTGCCCCCGCCACCATCATCCAGAAGGAGCGGGGATTAGGATGAATCACCGCCTGATATAATTTATCCCATTGATCTTTCAAGTATTTATCTCTCTTAAGATTAACTAATTCATTCAATTGGGAATTGAGTAAAACATACTGTCTTAACGCTTCCTGTGAGTTCATCTGTAAATTGGTGTGGGGGCAAGTAGGGGCGTGGATGGAATGGGGTGAGGAAGGAGAACCGGCAGATGGGTAGGGAGATGTCCAGACCAGGAAGGGGGCAATATCTGTGGCAGCAGTGCCACCAATGTCCTATCCCTTTTCCTGGCCTCAGTCTGCCTTCGTAGGTCCTCTCAGACTTGCATCAGCAAAATTACTGGCACAAGTCCAAGTAGACCTATCGGAGCGTTAGAGACCTCTTGGCCTGCCTCCCCCTTGCAGGATGCAATGCACACTCTGATGGCTGCATCAGTAGGGGTGGGCGATGAGATGCGATTGGGCTGTTATTCTGGAATTCATATTCCCAAATTGGGAGATATAGAATCTACATCTTGGAAAGATGTTAGGAAGCTTGGGAGAAGTTTTATTATACATTATTATATATTTATTATATATTTTATTATGTATAACAGCCCTTTTTAACCCCCCCCTCTCTATAAACTAGGGGCACAATCCTAATCCTGAACTGGAGTAGGCTGGGATTGGAGCTGTCTGCAACGCAGCCTGAAGAAAGGAATCAATTCCCCTTCTCCTGGGTAATGTGGCAGCAGTCTGAATGGGGCTACTTGGATCTGAGCTGCCGAAATTGACCAAGATCTTGTCTCCACCTCCACCCTGGGTCAGTGCACCCACAGACCCACCTCCCCTTGGCCCTGTTCTGCCTTCCTCCTGTCCACTGCAACACCTTGCACTGGCCAAGGTCGGCTGGCCATACCTGGATGCTTCTGGTCCCATGTATCAGCACGTGGAGGCCACCTCTGGATCTGGGACACCATCCAGCTCTTTCCCTTAAACCAGTGGTTCCCAAACTGTGAGCCGTGGCTCCCTGGGGAGCCACATAAACCAGCCAGGGTGGCCACGGAATCCTTGCGAAAAACCTGCCACAATATATAATGTACAGTTGACTAGAACCTATGAAGCCAATGCTGTGTAGCCAGGAGTGTATCTTGTCAAGGTTTTGGATAATGTGGCTGGGAAAAAAGAACTTGGATTGTTAGCCAGCGTGGTTCCATTGTGTCTGTAATTATTTACTCTTGACTTCAGCCCAACCAGGGTTATCCAGGCCTGGGACAGTTAGCAGAGTGACCTGAAAGTTGCACGTCTTTCTCCAGGAAACATCCTGGTTAGAACACAACTATGAAAGAGCAACAGGGACATGTCCTGAACCACTTAACTGGTGAAATCCAGCCTGGGATCAAAATGAGCTCAGTTCTACCAAAGTTAGAAAACAGTTCTTTTTTTTTTTCTAAGCCTGGTTTGGTAATCTCTTGTCACCACTACATAAAAACATGAAAGTCAAGTACGTGGGTACACATCTCTTTAAACAGCTGTTTGGAAATACGCCTTTATGTTTATCATTGTCCAACGTAGTTGTGTGTGATAATCAGTACAGCATATATATATATTAAGAAGAACGTGTGTGTGTGTGTGCGCCGCATAGGCTCTGCAATGCCTGAAGCGATCGGCACGAAACTTGGCACGCATACACCTTGCGGCCTGGCGACAAACACTGCGGGGGGCAGACCCCCCTAGCGCCCCGGGGGTGGGGGTACGCGGGGGTCCCCGCATGAAAACTGTTGAAAACGGCTGAAATCAGCGTCGAATCCGTAGTTTCTGGGGTCGCTGGGACGAGCGGCAATGGTCCCGATGCAGTCGCAGTCTCGCCAAGGGCGAGAAGGGGTTTGAGACAAAACGTCTGCCATGCCCTGCTGGAACACCTGGACCAATAGACACAAAACTTGGCACGCATACACCTTGTGGCCTGGCAACAAACACTGCGGGGGTCAGGCCCCCCTAGCGCCCCCGGGGGTGGGGGTACACGGGGGGCCCCACATGAAGACAGCCGAAAACGTCCGAAATCGGCTTCGAGTCCGTACTTTCCAGGGTCACCGAGACAAGCGGCGATGCTCCCGATGCCGTCAGAGTCCGGGTTCATCCCCCCTCGGCACGGGGGGCGAGAAGGGGTGCAAGACACAACGTCAACCACGCCCTGCTGTAATGCCTGGAGCGACACGCACCAAACTCGGCATGCACGTGCCTTGCGTCCTGGCAACAAACACTACAGGGGTCAGGCCCCCCCAGCGCCCCCGGGGGTGGGGGTACGCAGGGGCCCCTGCATAAATCGGTCAAAAACAGTCATAATTGGCATTGAATCTGTAGTTTCCGGGGTCGCCGAGGCGAGCGGCTATGCTCCCGACGCCGTGGGAGTCCGGGTTTGGCCTCCCCTTGGCGTGGGGGGTGGGAAGGGGTGCAAAACTCAAACTCTGGAAGATCATTTTGTTACCTGGGCAATGCTGGTTAACAAAAAGCTAGTGATGTATAAATGCATTCAAGCTATCAGATTTTTGTTTCCTGCAAGCATTTTGCTGGCTATAGCTCCTTCTTTTTTTCTTGATATTTCTGCAAAATCTCTGGAGGAAATGGTCTAGCAAAAGTGCCATCTCCAATTTTTCTGCCTGTAATTGATGTATAGCCACTAGCCGCAAAATGGAATAATAGCACCTTGCAGTACTGTAGTAATATTAATACTTTGGAGTGTTAAAAACATTTCATATACATTACTAACATTCAATAGATCAGTAAGCCTAACATCCACTCTGTAAGGTAATTCATATTGCTGATGGGGAGCTGAAGCTGCAAGAATGCCAAGTACATAACGGCTCAATCCTATCTGCGTGATACACTCGCATAGTGTTCTTCAAACTGTGGGCCAAGACCCACTTGATGGGTTGCAATCTAATGTCATGTGGGTTGCGGAAAGCTGGGACGGCCATCTTGGAAGCTGCAGACCTTACTTTTGCTATGTTCCTTTTGCAAGTGTTAATAGTTTGAATTTTCAAGTGAGGGTTTTTTTTTAATGTTGTTTTTAGTTCAGTGCTTTTACGTAATATCTTGTCCAAATCTTGCTTTCAGTCAGGGATGTTTCATGGTTGTGCAATTTCTGCAGTCCAAGATTGGCAGTTTGCATTCTAGGTGTGTCATTTGATTATGTCACAGTGATGGCATCTCCTGCTTGATGATGTCACTTCTGGCCATGACATCACTTCCCGTGGGTCCTGACACAAGTGCCATTCTAAAAAATAGGTCCCAGTGCAAAATATTTGAAAACCACTGCACTAAGAGATCCAAGGGTCTGCCAGCATACCACATAGTCCACCATCATGGCCACCACTTCGACTGTTCAAAGTCTGGCCACTGGTGCAAAGGCCAGGAGGTCATGCACCAGCAGCAGTGTCATGCAGACTGGTTATCAGGTGGCACTGGAGGTGGATTGAGAATGAATTGGGGTTGGTATGGGTGCAGATCTCAGCGTCAGTGGTGTCTGCCAGATCTATAATTCCTGGCTTGGCCTAGATATACAACCCGAAGGCTCCTATGACTACTACACCAACAAAAGGCCTGAACCAGAGGTTTCTTTGAATAGAATTTACATGCTGAGATAGTATCTTTTGCAACACCATGGAGAGAGGGAAGGTCCCTTCTAGGATTTGACAGGCAGTATGGGTAGAGGACATATGCATGGATTTTGCCATTCAGTTTTAAAATTAAAACTAAGAAGCAAGGAGAAAGGGCAGAACTTCAGTCCTATTTATTAGAACAGGATGATAAAAGTAAGCAGAGCAATCCTACACATGGAGATTTTCTTTTTCTTGCCTGTTTGCGTGTGCTCTTTCTGCTATAGTCCCCTGTAGCTCCCTGCTTGGCAAACTCAGCAAAGTGGAACAAAATGCTTTGTAGCCTCACTTATTGATTTTATTTTTGGCTTCGTCCAGCCTTTCCACACCACACTGTGGAAGTGTGTGTGCCTTCTGTTCCTCCATCTTAAATAGATTATTTTACAAAGGATGCATGTATGCAACCTACTGCTGAGATCAACAAGCAGAACCATGGAAGGTGTAAATCTATTTTTTTATGCCTGTCTGGGTGAGGATGTTCGTAAAAACACCTTAAAGCACTGTGTTGTTCTAAATCACTGCAGTGATTTGTTACTGTGTTTATGGTCTTGTGCTGTATCTGGTGGCAGAATTTATTTTTGGGGGGGTCATATCAGATTGACATCTGGGTGATGGTGGGGAAAGGATGTTGCCTTCTCCATCCAGGTGGAGGCTGAGGGATGCGGAGGAGATTGGGATGGATCAAAGCTGGGATCTCATGAGATCCAAGATGGTGATTCCCAGGGGAACAGGTAAGAGGGGGTCACCTGGGACATTCCACAGCACCCTGTGAGAGTGCTGTAATGCCCTAAGGCAGTGGTTCCTAAGGAGTTTGGGAACTGGAGTAAGTTGCTGTGTGGGAAATGGAAGGCAGTGATATGCTACCCAGGATTGTGCTGCTGCTGGGGCCGATTGGGTTTCCCCCCCCCACTTACCTGGTACAGCAACAGCCTCCTGGAGGTGTGGGGAGTCCCGCAGAGCCCTTGCAGGGCTCCCCAACTTAGGCTCTCCCAAGTAAAAAAAGCAATCGGAAATCACTTCCGGTTTCGCCATTGAAAACTGGAAGTGGTTTCCAATTGCTTTTTATACTTCTCAAAGATTTGAGGAGCCCTGCAGAGGGCTCCGTGAGGCTCTCCCTGGAGGCCAGCACTGCACCAGGTAAATGCACCCCCGATCAGCCTCAGTAGTGGTACAGTCCTGGGGATCATATCACTGCCTTCCCCCGGCCCCTTAAGGGGACAGAGGCAGGGCTTCCTAGGCTAGAGCATTGTGATGCCCCAGTTTGGAACAGCTGCCCTAAGGCATTGCCACATACACTTTGGGAGCCCTTGATTTAGACCAGCGGTCTCCAAACTGCTGTGTACAGGGAAAGTCTTCCCCATTGTGAGTGGCTCAGATTGTTCCATTATGCTGCTGCTGCTAAGGCCGCTTGCACTTCCCAGAGAGACACTCTGGGCAGTCGCATCGATTGTCACTCTCCCCAGTCTGCTGTTCACCCTGCTGTCCAGGTAGACACAACTGCCCAGAGCAACTCCTCTGGGCAGTATGGGTGGCCTTAGCAGTGGCAGTGCAACAGAACAATCCTTGCTGCTCACAACAGTGAAAGGCTTTCCTCATAACTGGATTCAGTCTGCGGGCCATAGTTTGGAGGCCCCTCGTTTAGGGTTAGGTGCAGTAGATACTTCTTAGCATGTTTGTTTGGGAGAAGGTGGGGTCTGCTTCCCCAACTAAATCATCTGTCTAATGCCAGTCAAAGAAGAAGAAAAAACCCAATAAATAAGCAATATTCATGGTTTAAAGTCACCTTTTGGGGCAATGTAATTCATTGAACTTTCCCTATAAATTATTGCTGCCTGGCTGGTCAATCAAGCATAGTCCAGTCATTGTTCTTCTTCAGTTGATCTACTTCTTAGCCCTCTGTTAAGTGAAACTGGCCAAGCCATTATTTTCATCTTCAGAGATGCATGCATTTTTGGTGGAAGGTTTCTCAGGTAAGGAAGATTAATTTGATTCCTAGAAGCTGGGATAAATTCCTCAGCAATTATTATTATGAAATGACAGATATGTGTGCAGCAAGTAACTGTAAAGAACAGTAATTTGCTTTTTCTGTCAGAATTTTGGCTCAATTTCTTTACTGAAATTGGTAATGGTTATATATTCTTAACCTTACCCTTCTCTTCCTGTTAAAGCTGCACATGAACTAGGCTATAGATAAAACAAACATAAATACTAGAGATATTTCTTCACCTTATGTAGGAACCTAATGTCATGACATTCATTCTCAAAGGATGTCTTAACTAGATAAGAAAGTGTACTTTTTAATGGAAGCAGTGGTTGGATTTTTATCTTGATGAGTTGTTTTCCATAAATACAAGTGTGCCCTGGTATCCATTGATTCTGTATCCATGGTTTCAGTTATCCATGGATACCATGTATACTGACCACCTATTAAAAAGATAGGGGAACATAAAACAAATTTCTTTCTTTTTACCTTGTTGCAGCAAAACTACTAGTGTTCCCTGATCTTTAAAAAGTTGTTCCCAGTATCCACAGTTTCAGGTATCCTTGTTGGGTCCGGAACGGTCCCTTTGTGCCTGCGCTATGCCTACCTTATGTTGGCCAAAGCCGACCAGCGCAAGGGAGGCGCCATGTTGGGACAGGGGAGGGAGTGGACGGTGGGTGGGCCGGCAAGTGGGCTGGCCTGGGAGGTAGGCGGACCCAGCATTCAGCCATAAGGCCAAATCCTAAACCCGTCCGGGAGGCTGTGCGACCCCGATTCAGGCCATGCGGTCTCCTTAGATCTGTACCTCCTGTTTAGCAGATGCAGATCTGAGTAACGCAACAGGGAGGCTGGAGCCTGGTAAGGGTGCAAATGTGCCCTTGCCGTGGGGAGGCTCCAACCTCCCTGATACTGCACTGGATTTGGCTCAGGGCCTCCGGCCTCGCTAATCCAGTGCAGTATAGGATTGCACTCTGAATGGCTTGTTTTTAAAATGATTTAGGGCCCAATCCTATCCACGTTCCTGGTGCCAATGCAATATTATTGGTAAGCTGCCTTGGGCGTTTGCTTTGGCATGGGAAAGAATTGGAGATCAGTTCTTCAAATAAACAATAAAATAAATGCAACTACAATGCAGCCCCAAGGTAAGCAAACAAATGTTGCCTTACAGGAAGGAGGCTTCCCTGAGCCCCCCTCCACCACAGAATGCAGCACACACCCCATTGGGACAATTTTTCCGCTAGGGCTGGAAAATTGGATAGGATTTGGCCCTTAAAGCCTAGTCCTATACCCAGTGATACTCAGGGCTCCAGCAGTGCTGAAATGGCAACTGCTGGATCTTGACCCACCGGGATACCACTGGAAGTTCCCTCAGGGGAAGGGTTTACTCCGTTATCCCAGGGAGACCACAGCTGTACCAATGGGTCTCATCAGTTCTGCACCAGGGTTTGAATGAGTGCAGAATCAAGGAGGCCGCTGTCAGGCCACCTGGCTTGGGAGGGGGTTCAAAATATGGCAGCAGAGGCTGCCACCATCTCCTCCCCCCTCCTGGGCCCAATCTTCCCCCCATTTTCAGCCCTCCCTGCCTCCTCCCTCTCCAAAAAAGCACTTACTGCTGGCCAGTGCTGCTGGAGTGCTGGCCAATCTCCCACTCGCTGCTGAGTCCCAGTGTTTATGGGCACTTGCCCAGCACTGCCACTTCCTCATCCCATGGTGCCATGAACATCTTTACAGCATGTTTGCAATGCTTTTAACCAGCAGTACATGTGTATCGCTGGTGATAGAACCCTGAGGATCAGGCTATTAGTAGATGGTGGACATTGTGAGGGCTAGTATTGTGCCCTAGCTATAGTGTTTAATGTCTAAAGCCAGTGTCATTGGACTACGTAGGATTAAACTATGTGAAAGTGCAAGGCCTGTTTGTTTAAATTTAGGTTTAATTCTCTAGAGGTTTGCCTCTATCATGCACAAATAAATCAGGATGGTGTCTCTGTTCTGCCAAATTCCCTGCTGGGCCTCCCCAAGGGCCCTGATGCCCACACTAGGTTAACTAGTTTCCCCTCCAGAGCAGCCTCAGAGATAGGCAAGAGGGAGGGGGTTCATTCACCTACTGGGTCTCCTCTCTTCTAGCAGCTTTGTTTGGGATCACTGGCTGGCCAGCCTCCTCCAGACTGCCCTCATCACTGGCTTGGCTCCAAACTACCTTAACAGCACCAACAAACGCCACCACCAACACTAGGCAGTCAGCTTGCCTAAGTCACAACTGCCTCCTCCACTTGGTGGCTCCAGGGGCGTGGCAGCCATATAACAGTTCCCAATAATTTTCCACAATAAGTTTACCTTCCTTTAGCAGTCCTTTAAGGATGCAGCCGTCCGTCAGCCAGCACTCCATCAGTCAGCAATCCATCCGTCCAGCACCTTCCCAGATCCTCTCCTACAACTCCTGCCTCTAACTTTATACTGAGGCCAGCCAATCAGTTGGCAGACTTTAATTCATCAGCCACACCCATCTGCACCTGTGCTAACCTCCCTTCATTACCAGGGGCCTCATCAGCCTACAGCTGTGCTCCCGAGGCTTGCAAAGATCTTGGAGGTTAACCCTATAATCCCTGGCTTATCTGGGACAAGGGGCCATTGCTGATACCACTCCCTAGCTCCTTGGGTCTCCTGTCTTTTCCAATACAGTCTCTCATGCTGTCATTGAGCCCAATAACAAGGACACATGGGTGAAGGGAGCTGCAACCTCCTCCGTCCTGAGGTTCACCTTCCAATAGGCCAGAAATTCTGAAACGTTTCAGTCTCTGGACCTTTTACGCTCATAAACAGACTCTCTGGAGCCCTACCAGCATATACAGAGAGGGGGGTTCCTCACCCTCATCCACCCACTCCATTTCTTCTTTGTATTGGCATACAATACAAAGCCTAGGTTTATACGGGATCGGGTCAGTCTGGGAGCCACACTATGTGTGACATGGAGAACCTATGGTTAATCTCCCAGTGTGTTGTGTGCTGGGGAAGGGCATACTTAACTACCAGTGGTTGGTTTTTGCAACCAAAGCCAACTTACTCCTAGCTGCTTTCCACCTTTACAAGGTCTCCTATCTTTTCTCCTAGAGGTGAGAAGGCAACTTGAGAAGGGTGTTTTGTATTATAAAAATGGCCAGCAGGTCATTAAGTACCCCCTCCCCCAAGACTAAAAGTAAAGTGCAAACAACACACTGAGAGCTCTACTCATTCATTTCACGTGATATGCTTAATGTGGTTTGTAGATTTAAAGAGGCAGGATACCACTATGTGCTGGGACTTAAAAAAAAATTTTTGTTTCTGATACACTCATTTTATATGAGGTTTTCCTGCGTTAATCATGCAGCCTGATCTTGTACATGTTTGCTCTGCAGTATGTCTGTTTTAATTCAGAGGGGCTTACTCCCAACCAAGCAGTAACCAACTTACTCGCAACCCACTGCATATGCTTACAATCTGACTTTTAACAGCCTGTCCTTGCCTTTGAGTGAGCATGCCAAACCTACAAAGCCTTACAAGCATTCAAACCATAATAATCTTGATGTTCTACAGAAAAGAGATAAGAGGATAGCCATCTGAAGAAAAAGAGAAAATTGTGCACAGACTTTAGTGAATTTTACTCCTTCCTGTCAGTGGATTCTCAGAAATCTGCTTAAGCACTGTGCTATTGGCAGCTATGGGTTAGAGGTCCAGTATGAAATCAGGTTATTGAATGAATGTCAAGCGTTGCTCCAGGGTGGTTCTGGGAATGGCACACGTTAAAGTCACCTGGGATAGTTTCTGGACCTATGAAACACCTCCCAGGAAATTGCTAGACAGATGGGAAAGCTCCTGCATTGAAGATCTGAGGTGCTAAATTAAAGCCTCTGGCAGTATTTTCAGCATCTTGTTTGATTTTTGATTGAGAGCTTCTTTTGGAAGGGAACTCTGGATATACCCTGGCAGATAACTCAAGCCAGTCACTTTTCTGTTTAGCACTGGAAAGAAAACAGCTTTAAAAATGCTGCCATCACCCTTGCTTCAAGTTGAGATTCTTCCATGTAACTCATTGAAGTACATTTCCTTGAACTCAAATTATGGCTGGATTTCTGCCCTACACCTGTGCCTAGCAGTGGATTTAGGACTATAGATGAGCTTCTAAGTAAATCACAGGGTTTAATCCTTCCCTGGTTAGAGGTTCAGCCCAATAGTTTTTAAAATTACAGCTTCACTGAGTACATGAATTATCTCTGCTACAGTATATTGTATAATTACAAGAATTTCCAAGGGCAAATGCCATCACACTATAATATTTTGGAATGTGTAGCAGAAGAGCAGAAGTTGATTTAGTGCAGTGGTCTTCAAACTGTCCATACAGTGATGTAGACAATTGCAGGGGAGCAGATATCAGGACCCCCCAAACTCTACACAATGTTGGGTGAAGATACAAAGTGCCGTGCGCTTAGAAACAGTCTAGCACAATCATCTGTGCATCTTATCCTTTGTGATTTATCATTCATTGCTACGGGCTGATGGAATTCCTTTTCTTAATATAAGACTGTTTTACTTTCTTGGGGCCTCTCTCCCAATTACAGTCATAGCATGATGTGGCCCCATATGACCTGGTTCTTTTTGTTTTGTCTAGTTGAGCCTGCCCCATTGAGTGTGCAAGAATGAGCTCTGGCAGGCGAATTGCCTCTCTTTGTTTGG
Organism: Lerista edwardsae; assembly: GCA_029204185.1. Lineage (NCBI taxonomy): Eukaryota > Metazoa > Chordata > Lepidosauria > Squamata > Scincidae > Lerista > Lerista edwardsae. The sequence continues at coordinate 4,593,958 of JAJKFI010000064.1, forward strand.
TCATAGAACATGAGGGAAAACAACTGGATTTGTTTTTATCATTTCATTTAGAAGGCTAATTCTGCTAAAGTTAGCTGCCCCTATCTTCCTCACCCTATCTGGATTATAGAACATTATCGTTACTATTATGATTATTTGGGTTACTGTTATTACTATTAATATTGTACGTTTCAACAAAAAAAGTTCTCAAAGTAGTTTTACATAGCAAACAGAATGAGAAGCTGGCTTCCTGTCCCACAGAGAAGGATTGGCCTATCCATGGTGCAAATGATGTGCTCACATCAAATGGCAGGTACAGCAGCAGACTCGGGGTGCCCCTTCACCCCAGTCTGCCACCCCTTGCTCCAGCTTACCGTGAATGAAACTGCATTGATCCTACCTCCTCACCTTGCTCCTTCCTTATGTGCTTCCTTTGAACTTAAAGGGACTTGACAAGGAAGGAGCTAGTTGGGGGAAAGGGAAGCAGCCACTTACTGCCTCCTTTCGATCCCTTAACAAAAACAGAAACTGTGAGGCATGCTGGGAATTCCTAGCACATGTTTTGTTAAAAAGGATAATGCAGGAAAGAGCAAGGTAAGTGGCTGGCTGCATTATTTTTGTTTTGTTTCTGAGGTCTTGTTTGTTTGTTCGTTTGTTTTGTGGGGATTGACCACAGAGTGGGTTGGGTGTGGTCTAGTTGAGCCATTCCTGCCAAAAGGACTAAAAACCTAAAACAAAACACAAGGGTGACAGCAGTAACAGCCACTGGGGAGGATGCTGGCCTGAAGTGAACAGTCAACAGTCACCCTGCTAAAAATAAGAGAACCATCACGTAAAAGGTGCTTCTTTGACAAATTAGCAGGAGAAGGTTAATGGGAAGGTTAGCATGTGACTTTTCTACGCTAGCCTGTTCTTGCACCAATACATTCTCTCAGGAATCAACTACATGTTACATAAAATATGTCGTTAGTCCTGATGTACTTAGCGTTTCTACAGTAGGTAGTGGAGGGGATTGACATTGCAATGACCGGAGGGGGGGCTTTTCTTCCTCACCCTACTGTGGTTCTGTCTAGTTTGGCCCTTATTCAATTGTTCCTGAGATATTTCTTCCAAATTGTTACATCCTCATCCCCCCAGTTATAATTTCAGATGGCTTAAAAATATATATGGTATTTCTTGCTATTTTTTTCTAGCTTTCACTGCAAGCACCATCCTTTGAACTGTAAATGAACATAGCACTGTTATAGCATCTTCTTTCAGGGTGTGGTTTGTGATATACTTAGTGACAGTGTATAACGGTGTTTCCCATTTTTGACCATGACTCTAAGTACAGTTTTTCTCTCAGTTTTTCTCTCATGGAGCTCGTGCATGTTGTTGTTAGTAAATAAATACATATGATAATGGTGGTGAAGGTGCTCTGGGGGTAAGGTAAAAAGGTAAAGGCAAAAACAAGGCAAAATGGACAAACCTCACACCATTTCCCTATCATTTTGCTTTCTCCTTCCATGGAACCCCTTCTTATGTGGAAGGGATAGGCAGGAGAATTCTCCCAACAACACCAGTTGCCAGGAACTCTGGTTTATGGGAAAGTGCTTTTTTTTTCCCCCTTAGAGCATCAGGAATGGAGACTGGTACCTGCGTGTGCATGTATTTTCTAGAGAAAGGCCTGCTGGCTGCACTTTAGTTCCTCTAGCACTGTTTGCAGCAGTGTGAGGTATTCTAGGGGCGCAATCCAACAGTGCCCTAGAGTGCAGTAAAGTGTGGCCCTAATGTGCCCTTAAGTGCATAAAGCATTTTTGTGCCAGTGCAAGGTGCTCAGAGCCAACGGAAGCAGTCATGTTGGCCATGCAGCACTGGAGGATGCCAGAGGTAGGCTGTTCCTGCACCAGCCGAATCTGGCTGGAGCAGGGGCTAATCGGGGGAAGGCAGGAGGGAGGGCATTTCAGGGGTGGGCTGATCCAGGGAGGGGGTGGGATCTGGATGCGGTTGTTAGGTCTGGATTCAGACCACTTGGTGTTCTTGGACATGCACCCGCTATATAGTAGGCACAGATCTGAGTAGCCCATAGTGGTAGCTGGCACCTGTCCCGGGGCAAGGGGATGAATGTGCCTTTGCCCAGTGGAGGCTCCGGAACTGCTCCCAGCCTGTGCTGGATACAGCACAGGCCTACCGGCCTGCCTGTTCCAGCGTAGTTTAGGATTGCACCCTAGATGACATTTCCCCAGCGTAGCTATTCCTTCTGAAATTGTGTGAGGGCTACATATTGTGCAGTTAACTGGATCAGGCTAGTGCTTGTATTGCAGCTGTTGTTTCCTGAAGGCACCTGATGTAAAGACTGCAAAAGCACACATTTGTTTTGGTTATGAGAAAAGCAGGAACAGCTTCCCTTCAATTAAAGGGAAGATAATTAGTGGCATTAAAACTGTCATAGGGACAACTACCCTCCTCTTCCAAACACATATCACAAAGGCCAGCAATTACTTTTAGTCACCAATGACCTTGACTCAGCTCATTAGTTCACTCAGGTGCCTAATCCAGTTAACAGGAAGGTTTCTGTACCAGGAGGGTGGCTGTGAGCAAAGAATGGAAACTGAGCTTTCTGCCAGAATGGTAAACATGGTTTATATTAACAAAGAATGAAACCAAATGAGACAGAGATTAAGGAGGGAGAGGTGAATCAGGTAAATAGTTTCATTGTCTGGGATGGGGGTGGTTTAAGGATGCATGTTGCTGGACTGGCTTCTGAGCTGAGGCTCTCACTCAGGGACAGACTGATTCCTGCGCTTAGGCATTTCACAATCCTCCTACCTCCATTTCTGCTCAGTAAAGTAAGAAGTATAATATCATACCTTATTTGGTTGTTGTTGAGAGAGAAATGGACAAGGCCACTAAAGTACGTGCACAAAATACAATAGGAAATACTCGTAGAAAGGAGAGAGGAGAAATTCAGCAGAGGCTGCCAAACATTGCAGCATTTAAAACTGACTTCAGAGGTCAGCAGCATTATTTTTACTGGAATTTATGGCTAGTTCAGAGGGATGAATGTTAACAGCCCCTCCAGAACAACAGTCTTCGTATTAAGCTACACATTGTGTAAATGTCTGTGTGCAGGGTACATGTGGGAGTACAAACAAAACAAAAAATAAGGTCACATTCATACTTGGTCAAATGACATACAGGAACACCAGGGCATATGGAAATTTGAAAATTCCTCCCAATTCCTTCTCTAGCAAGATCGCTTGTTAGTATTATTTGATGGGATGACAACTAAGAAACAATTTCTTAAATTGAAATTAAAGAAGAAACTTCTTAAATGCAGTAATAGACCCAATGGCAATGGCTCCCAAGCATGTGGGCAAGTGGGGGACAAGCACTCTGCTGTGCATTGAGCTGTATGAGTCACTTACCAGGTGGCTAATTAACTTCTAATAACCCCTTCTCCCACCCATCAGGGCTACCTTATTCAAACAGGGAGCCTAACAGGCCTGAAGCGCTTAATCTTAACCCTACTTGTTCTCCCCTATTCCTAGGTCTCTCCCCTCGCCTAGGTTGCGCACCTAACTATTTTAGTTTAACTAACTCAGATCTGAGAAGAGCCTCTATGCTTGCTCGTTTTAATATTTTTCCTTCGGCCATTCATGTAGGCTGTTTTCTTAATATTCCTCGAGATAAAAGGCTTTGTTTCTTTTGTCATGTGTCCCCTGATTCAATGTTCAGCCCATCAACGCCTTCGTAATGTTTACCTTGAACCTTGGCTTTCTTCTTTTCCTGGCTCTTCTGATGACCTTCTTCCTACCTTTATGAGTGATGGATATGCTCCCCTCACAGTAGCAGTAGCGAGCTATTTAGACGCGATTTTCAAACTAACCCCTTCCTCTATCCACCATCCTCTTTTACCTTGAGTTTGCAATATCTTGTTATATTGTTATGTATTAATTACATATACCAAAAAAGGTTTCGGGAAAAGGAAAAAAAAGGCCTGAAGTGCTTGCAACCCAATCCTAAGTAAGGCTGACATAACAGGGCTGTATCCTAAAGCTCATTAGGAGGCGGCGGAAGCAGCAAAATGTAGGCCAAGGGGAGGTTTTCCCCTTACATCCTAATGGGGGTGTTTGGATCTGCGCCTGCTGTTTTGCAGGTGCACGTGCGCAGGAGTGATCCGAATCAGGGCCGCCAAGGCTGAGGACGGGGTTTAGGATTTGGCACTATGTACATCCTGTGTCACAACCCCTGCCTCCGTCCACTGCGCCGCCCAGTTATGCCCCCAGCACGCCTCTGGAATGCCTCCTCAGCGAGGCCCAGCGCTTACTTTGCGCCGCCGACATTCGACCGGCACAAGGCTGGCGCTGCTGGTGGTTGCGGTGGTGCCCAAGCATTGGCACTGCTGCTTGCACCTGTCCAGCACCGTACTTGACACTGATGTACTTGACAGCATGTTTGCGACAGCATTCGGCCAGCGCATGAGCATAGCACCAGCGCAACGGGTATAGAATTGTGCTCTTAGTAAAACGATCAGTCTGGTGGATAGAGGAGGGTAGGGGAATGTTGGATATACAATCAATCAGTCAGTCAATCAACAGTATATATCACTTTTCAACACAAAGTGGTTACAGGCAAATAATAAAGTTAACTGGCTCCCTGTCCCAAAAGGGCCCACAATCTAAAAAAATCAGGACAATAGCCACTACAAAAGGCACTGTGCAGGGGTGAAGAGGGATAATTGCTATTATATCTCCCTGCTAAATATAAGAGGACCATTTGTAAAAGTGCCTTTTGCCCAGTTCGCAGGGGTTTCATGTACATGTACAGTGAACAACATGACCAACCTCCTGGAGTTCAAATCACATGTATTAGACCCTCCTACTCTTGCTGCAGCCATACATGTGTGCACATGTGAATGTGTGGTTGTGTGTGTGAGAGAGGCTTTTTCTAAACACAGTATCTGCCAGCTTGGGTCTTGTCAATGTTGGTTCATTCATCCAGTACCCTATCCCGGCTGTGCTGTTGCAGTCTGGTTGGAATACTGTCCCAATGAGTGGCTTGGTGCCACCCTCTGTGACGTGTTTACCCAGTCAGGATTCAATTGTTTCAGCATTATTATTTTGAGAGAACAACCTTCAGTCTACATGAGTAAGAATAGCACCTTTCAGCTAAACATGGTCTACTTTTTGCTGACCAGTCCAGCTCAGTTACAGATTATTCTTCCTCTGTGGTGATCTTCACAAATCAGAAGTAACAATTCTGATGTAGTTTTTACACTATCACTTTTCCCAGACTGAAAAAGAGGTGAGTCTAGAGTTCCTAACATTCTCATGGGCTGTTGGTTCTGTTTTGCTTGGATGTGTAAATAAATCAGAGGTTAAAATGAGTTCAGGGATTATTATTGCATTATAATGGATTCTAAAAATAGACCCTTTCATAGCCACAACCTTCCAGTCTTATTGTCACTAGGTACTCCGTGACTGGCATTACATTGAGTCAATAATAACCTTGATGCAGTTGAGCTACTTGCAGTACTGATGATAACAAATCCAATTCCCTGCCCTGCAGTGTTATTCAAACTATGGGTCAGGACCCACTTGGTGGGTTGCGACCTGATGTCAGGTGGATCGTGGAAAGCTGGGAGCAGCCATCTTGGAAGCTGCAACCTTATTCTAGCTATATTCCTGTTGTGAGTGTTCATAGTTTGAATTTTCAAGTGAAGGGTTTTTTTTAAAAAAAAATTTAGTTGCTGCTTTTACATAATATTTTGACCTAATCTTGCTTTCTGTCAGGAATGTTTCATGGTTGTGCAATTGCTGCAGTCCAAGAGTACCAGTTTGCATTCCAGGAGTGAAATTTGATTACGTTGCAATGAATGTACTTCCTGCTTGGTGATGTCACTTCTGGCTATGACATCACTTCCAGTTTAATGACATCACTTCCTGTGGGTCCCAACATGAGTGCCATTCTAAAAAGTGGTCTAAAAAGTTTGAGAACCACTGGTATAGAGAGTTCCAGATGGGACCCTGTTACCATCCAGAATCTGTAACTGAGCAAATTGCTCCTTAGAATATTAGAGCCCTAAACTTTCAAAATACCAATACCATGGTAGATGCTTCTAAAGCAAGATAAAACTGTAATGGGGAGGGAACTCTTTGTATATAACAAGAAATTTAGACTCTTGTTATATACAAAACATCATTTGCTTTTTGGAATGTCATCACCAGAGATGTTTAGCTACCTGATGCTTACTTTCTTGAGGTGTGGGTATTAGGTCAAAATTATTTTATTTGCCCATGCTTTTAATGAACAGTGTTGCTGATTTTAGTACTCCTTGAAAATATTGCTCTGTTGTTTTATTGTCTTCATTATTAAAGGCTGCGTTGTACTTTTTATTGATTTTTGTATTCTGTATTTTATTGGATTCTAACTTGAGGTTAGGAAGACCTAAAGAACCTTATAATGAGGGTGAAAAACAGGAATTTCTTACCTTCGGTAACTCTTGTTCCTGGTGGAGGTAGGACATACCTTACTATTGGGTATTCGCGCGTCATTCATGTCGGTAGGCAGGCCAATTCCTCCCGTGCGCAGGAACCTGCTTTCTCCAGACACTCTTGCCGAGCCATGAACCAGGTTCCTGATGTAAACTTGAATAAACTCTGCAACGACTAACCTTCAACGACTGAACTTAAACAATTCACTAAAAAATCTCATTTCAATTTCGAGTGCAACCCGAAAAACAGGGAAAGGAGACCCTAGTCCCATACATCCACACAGCCAAAAAGCACAGGACATGATGGTTGGTGATGGATCGAATACAGAATAAAGAGGCAGGTGGAATATCCCTGCCTTCACCAGGAACAGGAATTACAAGGTAAGATACTCCTGTTTTCCCTGGTGGAGGCGGGCTATTGGGATCTACCAGGGCAGTATCCCCATCGGTGGGTCGCTCCATCAACACAATCAGGTCCTAACAACGCTTTGCAGAACCTTAAGCCTCAAAGAAACCTCTGCCGAGGATGCCACATCAATTTTATAATGCTTTATGAATGTATGTAGGGACGACCAGGTAGCAGCCCTACAAATTTCTGCCAACTATGCCACCCCATCAAATACCGCAGACGTGGCTGCACTCCTGACAGAGTGTACCAGAATCCCTGCAGGAGGCGACTTACCCATCATAGGCAATCACAATGCATGATCTTAACCATTTTATTTGGACAACGTGACTGGAGGCACTCTCTTGCCCTTTTATCAATTATCTTAGAAGAAAAACCCAAAGGTGAGAGTCTCACTCTTTCAACTTCCACACTGTCAGATGAAACTTGTGAGATTGAGGGTGCCATAGAGGGCCCTGAGACAGCAGAGCTGGACGGTGAGGGATCTCCCACGGATCTCGCGTTGACAAGTTGACAAGATCCGGGAACCACGGTCTCTGCAACCAGAAGGGAGCTACTATTGTTACCTCTGCTTTGAGAACTCAGATTTTCTGTAACATCTGTGGCAAAACAGCTACTGGGGGAACAGCATACATTAGTACCTGTGGCCAGGAGGAGGACAGCCCATCTACCTCCTCTGCCCCTGGCTCCTATACTCTTGAGAAGAACCTGTCCAGCTGCGCGTTTAGAGCGGTTGCAAACAGGTCTACTCTTGGCTTACCAAACTTTAATGTTACCTCTCTGAACACATGAGGGTGTAGTTGCCATTCTGAGTCCAGTAGCTTCTGGAGACTGAGCCAGTCTGCCACAGTGCTGTGGACCCCCTGCCAGGTGCTGTGCCGAGATCGAGAGGACATTACATTCTGCCCACCTGAAGATCCTTGCCGCCTCTGAGTTGAGGGCATGAGATCTCGTCCCTCCCTTGTGGTTCAGATAAGCCTTGGCCGAAACATTGTCTGTTCTGACCAAGACCCTCTTGTTTTGGAGGTGACATTGAAAGCCCAATAGGGCCAGCCTGATGTCCCTTAGCTCTAGAAGATTGATGCTGAGTCAAGACTTCTGAGGCAACCAATGACCCTGCATCTCCCTGCCATCCAGGTGTGCCCCCCCACCCCGTCAGACTGGCATCTGTAGTTAAGATCACCTGTGGGGTGACCCAGAGGCTCACCCTTTGCTCAGGCGAGATGGGGCAGACCACCACTTGAGATCTATCTTCAAGCTGCGTGGAACTGACACTGGCTGGTGGATCTTCCTTTCTATTATATCAGGAGAATGGACTGGAGCTTCCTGGAATGAAACTGAGCCCAATCCACCAGGCGGTAAGCAAAGACAAACATCCCCATCAGGCGGGCAAGTGCCATCACATTGATCTGCTTTGTGCCCCTGACTGTCGGTAGAGTGCTCAGAAGCTTCAACTGCCGCTTCTGAGATAGGGATGCTCTGAACCTCTCCTGAGTTGGCACCAGGGAACTCTTGGAGAGGTTGATAACAAACCCATACTGCTGTCTGGCTACCGCATTAGAAGCCATGGCTCTGGAAGAAAATGGTACAGAATCCAGAGAGGAATCAGCCGTAAAGTCTGCTATTAAGGCTATCTTTTTTATAGTATTCTTAGCAAGTTTGGATAGGCTCGGGTCATTCTTTGCAAGATCCTCTGCCCAGAAAACAATGGCCCTGGCAAAAATAGAATCTGCTGCAGAAGTTCTGAGAGCAGATACACTGGCTTCAAAGGCCCTTTTTAGCGCAACCTCAGTATCACAGGGATTACGCGGACCCCCTTCACCTTCAGAAGGAATAACAGCTTTCATGGAGAGAGCTGCCACAGTTGCATCTACAACAGGAAACTTGAACTTGTTTAAGGTCTTCTGAAAAAAGGAATACATTTTTTTTGACTAGTTTAGAGTCCTTCTTACCATGTACTGGCAGTTGCCACTGTCAACCAACGCTTGAAACTCCTGAGGAAATGGAACTTCAGCCAGTTTCAGCACACCCTGAGGACACAGAAGCTTATAAGTTGATCAGATGGGTCCTTAGAATCGGCCTGAACAGAATCAGAAGGAAATTTTAATGATTTGATTACCTTCGCTAACCATTTTTGAAATAAATCCCTAGGAAACAACCGATTGACAATTGACCCAGATGTTGCTGTTTCATCTGCCGAGAGCTCACCCTCTTCCTTGGAAACCTCACCATCAGAAGACGTAATAATAAGCACTGATTCCCAAAAGGCCTGGGAGCCCAGGATCTTGCTGTTTCAGGCTTGACCCCCTATCATCCCCCAGGTGGCGGGTCTTGCATTTTTTCTTTTGTGGAACATGGGATTCATGCATAGAAGCCTCCTCAGAACTAGAAGGAGTCCCCACTGGTGCTTTGTTAGCCCCCTGAAGCTTATGCTTAACACTCACAGCGCCATGCTCACTCACAACAGATTCAGAACCTTGCACCTTGGGCTGGGCGCCAAGCCTAGATGCGATCTTATTGTCTACCAAGCTCTCCAGCCACTCAAGCACTTGCGCTCTATTAGAGTCTGCCAAGACAGATTGAACCAAACCTAGGGAGTGAACCACCTTCTTTGTTCCATGTACCTTACCTCTCCCAGAGGTGACACTTCCTGCAGGGTTAATACATGCCAGTTGATCACCACCCTCAAGTGCACCAAAGTGCTCTGCCTAACAGGGCTAGACTCTGAAGAAGTGTTGGAAGACATTTTACTTTTTTTTTTACCTTGCCTCAGACACTTGGAAACAAAATGGTGGCCACCTCCTTAGAGGAGGGAAAATGCTGGCTAGAGAGTGTGGGGCAGACTAGGGCGCCTCAGCTAGGTCTGCCAGGCCCTCTGAACGCTGCAATAGTGCCTAACTGGGCCAACACGGAGTCTACCACACTCCGGAACCTGCCGCCATCTCAGACCAGAGGTGCGGATCAGGCGCAGCTAACGGACCAGATGCCAGACGCAACTGCAACTCAAGCTGCCGGCAAAGCTGCGAAGTGCCTCAGAAACATGCACCAACGCGACCTCGTACACTGAGGCCGCCAAAGAATCCTCCCACACGGTTGTTGGAATGCCCGAGGTGGCGACGACGGCTGAAGAGTTTAAGCACATGCACCCGATGCGGCCCCGAAGACAAGACCACCGAAGAGAAAAACGCGCCCCAACACAATCGTCGAAAGCTGAGGAGGTGACAACTGCTGAAAAAACCGGCACTACCGCAGTCAAAGCAAAGTGCGCCGCAACTGGGCTCTTTGCTGTGTACTCCAAAAGACTAAGGGAAAGGCACTCAACATCAAAAACTCAATATGCGTTGAAGGAGGAGCTGACATTGTCAACCTCATGCGAGGCAGGAACGATCTGGAGATAGCAGGTTCCTGTGTGCGGGAGGAAGAGCCTGGCTTTTCAGCTGGCCTGTCTACCAACATGAATGACGGGTGATTACCCAATAGTAAGGAATGGCCCACCTCCATCAGGGAAGAGGAAAGTGCAAAAGTTGGCTTGAAGCTCCACATTAAAAAAACTAAGATCATGGCCACCACTCCCATCACTTCTTGGCAAACAGAAGGGGAAGAAATGGAAGCAGTGACAGAGTTTATTTTCCTGGGCTCCAAGATCACCGCAGATGGTGATTGCCGCCATGAAATTAAAAGATGTTTACTTCTTGGGAGGAAAGCTATGGCGAACCTAGACAACTTAATAAAAAGCCGAGACATCACCCTGCCAACAAAGGTTCACATAGTCAAAGCTATGGTTTTCCCAGCAGTCATGTATGTCTGTCAGAGTTGGACCATAAGGAACGCAGAGCGCCGAAGAATAGATGCTTTTGAATTATGGTGCTGGAGAAGACTCTTGAGAGTCTCCTGGACTGCAAGGAGACCCAATCGGGCAATCCTACAGGAAGTCAAGCCTGATTGCTCCCTGGAAGGACAAATACTGAAGCTGAAACAACAATACTTTGGCCACTTCATGAGAAGAGAGGACTCTTTAGAAAAGACCCTCATGCTGGGAAAGATTGAAGGCAAAAGGAGAAAGGGATGGCAGAGATGAGATGGTTAGACAGTGTCACCGAAGCAATGAACATGAAATTGGGTGAACCCCGGAAGCTAGTGGAGGACAGGGAGGCCTGGCGTGCTGTGGTCCATGGGGTCACGAAGCGTTGGACACGACTTGGCGACTAAACAACAACAACTGAAGTTGATTGTTGGGTTTGTCTTTAAATTAAAAGGACATAAGTATTACATACAGTACAAATAAATACATAAATGCTTATATGGAGAGGAAGCTACCATATTATGATATGTTATTCTATTTTATGTGTACATGGTGGAATCGTTTTAAGATACTACAAAAGTATAGTAGAAATCACTGAGTCAACGAATGTATCTCTCCTTGAGTGTGTTTTATTCATCTTTATTATATTGTTTGTGTTTATCTGTTAAATCTTTTGAAAGATTGTTTATGGAAAACCCCCTGCTAACTGGGCAAGAGGCACTTTTTCAAGTGGTGTTCTCTAATATTTAGCAGGGGGAGAGCAATTGTCCCTCTTCACCCCAGCACAGTGTCTTTCTTGTGGCTGTTGCTGGTGGTGTTCTCCATTCCTTTAGATTGTGAGCCCTTTTGGGACAGGGAGCCATTTAACTTTAATGTTGTTATTTGCCTGTAAACTGCTTTGTGAACTTTATGTTGAAAAGCGGTATATAAATACTAGTGATTGATTGATTGATTGAAAAATGAAGAAATAAATTATATTGTAGGGCACAGGGTTGGGTGGGTAAAGATTCAGCTGCTGATTGGTTTGAGCAAATGAGAGCTCTAGACTTCTTTTTCTGGCAACAGCCATGCAAGCAGAGTGGTTGCCTTGTGAGGTGTAAAATTACTGTTCTGAGAGCTGTACACAAATTTTGGCCTCTTGCCTCCATTGAAATTAAGATAGTTATGTGACTGTTCATTTTCAAGAGAGAACAAATAGCAGTCTGGATGTTTTACTGGAAATGTCAACCAAGTGCTGACCTCTAAGTGTTGATGCCAGTATGCCAAGACATGTCCAAATGTTGAGGATTTTCCTACTTTGTGATTGACCTGGAAAGCTGTAATAGCATAATGACAGTCAGCCCAATCCTAACCTGTGTTGGAGCAGGCAGGCCTGCGGTGCATCCAAGTGCAGATTGGGACTGTGCTGGAGCTCACCATGGGGCAAGGGGAATATTAGCAGGCGCAAGGCCAAGCACGCGCAAGGAGCCCATAGCAGCCTGGATGGGAGCAGTGCGGCCTGGGGACAGGGGCTAGGAACCGGCTCCTGGCCCCACCTGTGGGAATGCCCTCCCCTCCCTCCACCTCCCATCTGCCTGCCTCACTGGCCAGACTTGGCCAGCACAGGGTTGGCTTACCTTCGCCCATCCTCAGTGCGCCTGGGCTGACACCGCTGCCTGCGTCGGCCCAGTGTTGTGTGCGCCAGCGTCAACATTTGTGACAGTGCTGGGGTGACGTGCGTGACTTGTGTCAGCCAAGCGGCAGAATAGGATTGCGCTCAGAAGCACTTGAAAGTTGTAATTTGCACACACAATTTGCATCTATGAGCCTGGAGCCATCTAAAGTGGCCAGTAAAAAACAGGTGAATGAAACTTGATTTGAAGGATAATTCAGTCTCATGGAAACCTGGCTAGTTCAATCCTGTTGTAGTTCCATGGCTATGTTGTAGTTCCATGGAACATACAACAGAAATACAGGATATAGAAAGCTAGTATTAGATGACAATGCCTCAACAGTCAATCCTCTTTATATGCAACCTCACTATCTGTGAGGGGCAGAATTGCTACTTTCCTCATTATCTGCCGACCATATTTAAGGAGTCTATGCTGGTTGCAGTTGCCATTCTGAAGATCCCTGCAGACTCTGGAAGGTCTCTGCAGAATTTAGAGATCTTTTGGCACTTCCTGCTGCACTCTGCTGGCTTCTTGAGGGTCTTTGTTGGATTCTTCTTATGGCAGATAAGGTACACCTTGCACCTAACCATACTCATCCCATAGGATCAATGATTTGTTATCTGCGAATTTGCGATCTGTGAGGATTTCCAGGAACCTAACCCTAGTGGATAATGAGGATTGACACCTAGCGGATAATGAAGATTGACTTTCAAAAAAGACCCACAGGTTCAGAACCACTGATCTAGATACAATTAGCCCTTTGAGAGTGCAATCCTAGCCTGGAGTTAGGCCAGCAATGTTTGGCCAGAAAAGTGTGGTGGGCACAAGGGGCACTTGAAAGTATGTTCGGACCACTCTTGGAGTCAGAGAGGCCAGCACACAGACGTGCGCCATCCTCCCTGACTCTGAGAGTGGTCCAAACACGCTTTATTGGTGGCTCTTGTGCCCACCAGGGTTTGCTGGCCTAATTGTGCCGGCCTAACTCCAGGTTAGGATTGCGCTCTGACTCATTGAGTAGAAGATCTCAAGTTTGCTTCTGGAAATGTGATTTTCAAAGGTATCAACACTGATTAGAAAGATGTATCTTTTCAACTCCAGGCTGTCTAACTTGGATTTTTCCAGAAGCAATGCATTCAGCTTATTTTTCTGGGCATTCAACAGCTTAGTAAGGTTGCTGAAGAATACTGAATACATATAAAACTGTGTATGAAGAGGAGTCTTGGAAATCAATCAACCAACAGTATTTATATACCGCTTTTCAACACAAAGTTCACAAAGCGGTTTACAGGCAAATAATAATAATAATAATAATAATAATAATAATAATAATAATAATAATAAAGTTAAATGGCTCCCTGTCCCAAAACAGCTCACAATCTAAAAAAGAATGCAAACCACCACCAGCAACAGCCACTAGAAAAGACACTGTGCAAGGGTGAATAGGGACATTTATCCCCCCCCCGCTAAATATAAGAGGAACATCACTTGAAAAAGTGGCTCAACAATTTTAAAAAGCAAGCTAAAATTTGGTTGGGATTCTGGGGCTAAAAACTGGGAGATTGAGAGAGAACTATTTTCAACTACAGTCATGAGCTGCAAGAAGGCTGAATTTTAAGTTGTGCTCTATTGCTAGAGTTCACAAAGAAGTCCTGGCTTGTCAAAGAAATAAAATAGGATTGACACTATGTATATTGTATAATAGCAGAGGTATTGTACAACAGCTGAAGTATTCCAAGAATCATTTCTGGGAGCGAAAAGATTAATTTTGAGCAATATACTCGGGGTGGGTGGGAAATGAGTGTTTGTTTAGGTTTGTACAAAATGCTGAGAGATTTCAAAACAAAGGGAATTGTCCTTTAACAGCAACCCAGTGTAAAATCTGAAGCCTCCTAAACCAGCCTTTCACCCCAGTTGCTTGCCTTTCTTCCTTACTCTTCCAATTGCTTTTGTCTTTCTTCAAGTTATAAAGCCTCCCCCTCCCTCCCTCCTTGCCCCCCTCCCACTTCGTTGTTGGCTGATTTGTTATTCAGCAGCTACAGGTGTCTGGCTCAGCGGGGGATTTAGAATTCAGGCATCTGTGACAGGGTAGAGAAACTGTGCATAGAAATCGTCAAGGCTTTTTAATGAGTATCTTGGCTGGATATGAGGCATGGGCACATTCCAAACAACTGTGGCACTGAGGATGTCACAGTTAACAGATTCTTTCATGTTCCATTTTAAAGATACTGGATTGAATAGCATAACATGAATCCCATGAAAAAGTAACATGAAATGTTACAAAGCTGTATATTGTTTGAAGAGAAAATCCATGAATGTTGCTGCTTTCATAACCATCATTCTGCTGTGTGTCGCCCTTTACACTTCCAAATATCTTTATATATGGTTGTTGCTCACTAGAGCACAGCTGTACGTTTTGAGGAAAGAGATGAGACAGGCAAGATGGTACATAATAGAAGAGACATCTTGTGGCCACCTAGGAGCAGCATATATGTGAGATGACAGATGTATGTCAATTCAGTCCTTACAGCCAAGGCCAAGCTGATGGTCTTGATGTAAACAGAAGGATTTCACTGGGTTAGGTTAACAATGAATGTCCAAAATTTGGTGACAATCAACATTTACATGTGAGGATTGGCAATCCCAGAAAATTATTTGACTTTGATTCGTTTTAATATTTGTCTTTTGCTTTCCGACAAGCAAGTTGTGTTCAAAGCAGCTCATAGTGTCAATGTCCAGAAACTCAAGACACATACTGGAGTATGTAGAACGGGTAACGTTGTTGTTGTTGTTGTTCAGTCGTCTGACTGTTCGCGACCCCATGGACCACGACATGCCAGGCCTTTCTGTCCTCCACTAGCTTCTGTTCATTGCTTCGGTGACACTAACCATCTTATCCTCTGCCTTCAATCTTTCCCAGCATGAGGGTCATTTCTAAAGAGTCTTCTCATGAGGTGGCCAAAGTATTTGCGCTTCAGCTTCAGTATTTGTCCTTCCAAGGAGCAATCAGGGTTGATTTCCTGTAGGATTGCCCAATTTGATTTCCTTGCCATCCAGGGGACTCTCAAGAGTCTTCTCCAACACCATAATTCAAAAGCATCTATTCTTCGGCGCCCTGCCTTCCTTATGGTCCAGCTCTCATAGCCATACATGACTACTGAGAAAACCATAGCTTTGACTATGAGAATCTTTGTTGGCAGGGTGATGTCTCGGCTTTTTATTACTGAAATATAATTGTCAGCATGCACTAGTGTTTGTCTAAGAATTGTGCGTGACATTTTCAGATTTGCCCAAAATTTAGCTGGAATAATCAGCATTCTTTTATGTGTGTCCTACAAAGTTTCACACATTCAAGATGCGATCCTAACTTGCACTGGAATAGGCAGGCCGGTGGGCCTGCGCTATATCCAGAACAGGTTAGGAGGTACCAGGAGCCTTCCTAGTGCAAGGGCACGTTCATGCCCTTATACTAGGGGAGGCTCCAACCTCCCTTATGGGTTCCTCAGATCTGCGCCTGCGAAATGGTGGGTGCAGGTCTGAGAAAGCCGCATGGCCCAAATTGGGGCCGCTCGGCCTGGCTCAACGGCCGCATCACAGCCCCTCCCCACTCCCCAGGCCAGCCTACTCATCGCCCACAAGGAACGTCTCCTGCCTGCCCTCCCTCTTCCCAGAACCTCCCTTGCGCTAGCCAAGTTTGGCTGGTGCAAGGGAGGCTCTCGGTGGGCACTCTTGGGCTGATGCTACTAGTATCATAGTGCCAACAGAACAACGTTGCGTCGGCACAACGTGGGTGATTGGATTGCGCCCTTACTGTAATATGCGCATGTACTTTTGTTTCCCTTTTTGGAAAAAACTGTGAAGGCCAAGTGCTGTAACAATTAAACCAACTGACCAAATAGACTTGAACTAGACATGATGGTGAACATATGGCTACTACCAGAAATGGCACCGCGTGCTCAATTTCCTAGACCCCCTCCAACATCAAATAGAACTTACTGCATGTTGTGACATGATGGCATTCTGCATTTCCTTGCTCCTGCTGGCAGCAAAAAATGATGTGGAGTGGGAATTGGAAATACA
This sequence comes from Lerista edwardsae, assembly GCA_029204185.1. Lineage (NCBI taxonomy): Eukaryota > Metazoa > Chordata > Lepidosauria > Squamata > Scincidae > Lerista > Lerista edwardsae. The sequence continues at coordinate 4,610,349 of JAJKFI010000064.1, forward strand.
TGATATCATGAAATCACAGTATTGAATAAGTTCCACTGTATTTAATCAAGGGCTATGGCTATGGTTACCATTTATTTTATTTTATTTTATTTTGCAATCCTATATGGACATACTGTCCTCCTGCATTCATCACTTTGTTCAGTCTCCTCCTCCTTCACTCCCCCCTTTGCCATTCTGCTCCCCTTTCCCTTCCCTCCTTCTTCCTCTTACATCACACACCGGCTGACTCTTTCCACTGCCTTTATGCCCAGTCCCTGCTCCCAAGCCTTGCCCAGCAACCAGCCCCCTCCTCCAGAGGCCAGTTGGCGTCACTCAGCTAAACTGTTCAGCAATGAAGCCACAGAGCAGTGTGCCACAGAGCCTTGAGGTCAGGGTAAGCTGTGGTGCATTAGGTGAGCAGCAACAGTGACAGTGAAGGCAGGATAATCTGATCTTGTGACCCAGTAAAAAGCATCTTATTACCCAATACTGGGTTACAACCCATACTTTGAAGGATACTGCTCTAAGGGATGTACATACACTGTAAAAAGCCAATGAGAGTGAAGACTGATAGAAGCAGACAGCAAAGACCTTCGGTGGGGTTTCGGAGTGCAATCCTACACCCCCGTTGTGCTGGCGCTATGCTCTTGCGCCAGCTGAACGCTGTTGCAAATGTGCTGTCAAGCACGTTGGTGGTATGGCGCTGGACCAGCACATGCAGTGGTGCCATAGCTCGGGCACCGCCACAACTGCCAGCAGCGCCAGCCTTGTGCCAGTTGAGTGGCAGCGGTGCATGGTCAGCGCTGGGCCTCGCCAAGGGCATGCCGTGGGCATAACTGGGCAGCGCAGTGGGTGGAAACGGGTGTTGTGATGCAGGACAGCCGTGGTGCCAAATCCCAACCCTGTCCCCAGCCTTGGCAGCCTCGATTCAGGGCACTCCTGTGCATGTGCACCGGTGCCTGCAAAACAGCAGGCGCAGATCTGAGCAGCCCCGTTGGGATGACAGGGGCTTATGCGGGTGTACATGGAAAACCTCCTCTTGGCCTGCACTTCGCTGCCGCCGCTGCCTCCTAATGGGCTTTAGGATACAGCCCTGTTATGTCGGCCTTACTATGTTGGCCTTACTTAGAATTGGGCTGCCTATTTCTTTTCCTACACAGCTATCACCTCTTGTGCTGGAAGCAGGAAGTCCTGTCTCTCTGGCATAGTACAGCCTGAAAAACAATGGCCTGTAGTTCCTGAGAGATGTGCAGAAGGAGCAGCCACCCTTAATAGTGTGTTGTTGAGATGCATTTGTGCATTAAGGTTAGCTATTCCTCTTTCTCCCCATTGCCTTCTAGAAGTGGCTGCAGGAGAGCCAGAAAATAAGCAGCTGCCTGAAACACTCTTGCAATTCTTCTCTTGACCTTTTGGCTTCCCTCATCTATTATATACTAATGGGTATTGCTAAAGTTAATGATTGTGGGCACACCTCTTGCTTGTGCTCCCCAATTTCAAGTCCTAATACGTCTCGCTATTGCTATTCTAGGGAAAATTCCATCTTTCTGGCTCTGCCTTCTAACGCTTTCTGGGGTGCGTTGGTAATGAGGAGATGAAAAACTAATTGGATGTTACGAAATACAGGTTAATACACAGAAATAAAGAAAAATCTTTTCGGTTGGAGTTTCAGATGTAAAGTGTTTCAATTGGTTCAGCTGGGCTGCTTCACATGCCTTACAAAGAGGTTGGCGTTCGCTTCATTATTGCTAGGTTCAACCACAGAGCACTTAGCAAGAAGATGAAAGGGTGTTTCAACTTGGCTGACAATGAAGCTTGAGTAGAATCTTTCTGTTGCTATTGCTACAAGCAGCTATCTTTCTTTGCTTGATGTGAGTGGAGAGCATTGAACTATGTGGCTGGGGTCCATTCTGAAACGTGTTGGGACTATCCTTTCACAAAGGAGGGGACTTCTACTGAAAACAGCCAGACAGGCTACCATGTTAAATATTTTGCAGCAAAAGACTGTTTACTGGCTGTACCTATAGCAACCAGATCTATAAAAGGAAAGAGGTATACTGCAGTTTTCCTCCATAACTCTTCTTAATCATCAAGGACTTGAAAGATTATGTAGTCGACTTAGGAGTCAAAAAGAAATGAGAAGCTGTATTCATTAGATGAGTTGCAGCCCAATCTTATGGGCATGCTGTGCTGTCAGAACTCATGTTTCAGTAACACAACATGCTTTACAGCTGTCGCAAACCGTGACATGCCATTTTGTGCAGCCAGGCAAGTGGTGAGCAGCTGTGCCCCAGTGTCCTTCTTATGAAGTCAGCTAGTAAGTCAACATGGGGAGAGACAGTAAGAGGCAGAAGTGGGTGGAACAGGGCAGAGTGGGGATGGAATGGGATGGGGAAGAGGGCATATTGAGGCCAGGGAGGGGACTGTATTGGTGACAATGATGCAGTTGACAGTGATGCAGTCCCTTGTCCTGGCCTTCATTTTCCATCCCATGTCCACTAGGACTTGCGCCAACTAAATCGTTGGAACAGATTCAATCAGACCTATTCAGGCAGCAGAGGTTTACCCATGGGTAAGGGGACGAATGTTCTCTTACCCAGAGGAGACCTGCTCCCCCACATGATGCAACATGGCAAAGCGTTTTTTGTTATATAGGATTGATCTGTTCATCCTGTTTCTTTCTATTTTTCAACATTCATTTTGCATCTTTTTCAGGTTTTGTTGACCCTGAGAAGGGGCAGGAAGCTGTAGGATATAACATGCAAACATAAAACATCAATTGAACAATTCAAAATTTTGGAAGATCCAAACATGGATCCCTGTGTTTCTTTTTCTTGGTTAAAGCAGCATTGAATCAGAACTATTGCACTGGAAAAGAAGAGGTTAACTCTTTCCCTCCATACGGCTTTTTCCCAATTTACATTACCTCCAAAGCTACTCTTTTCCTCATGCTAAAAACAGGAGCTTCAGGTGTGGAGCAAATTAAATAAAACAATATGGGGGAAATGTTGAACTCTCCTTCCCTGCGTCATAGTCTTGATTTAATTTAAAGATAAAACATAGACATTTTGAACATTTGGAAGATCTCACCACAGATCTCCCCCACCTTATTTGATTTGGCCCTCAGTCAACCCAAATTCATGATCTGCCCTTGTCCATGGTGCTGAATTTTTGATTGTCTTTACACATCTCTAACCCTAAAAGAACAATGGAACAGTTCCCATCTTCTCATAGTGTAACTTGGCATTTAGTGTTCCATGAAAGTGTTGTTGTTGTTGTTGTTGTTGTTGTTGTTGTTGTTGTTGTTGTTTTGCTTACTGTGCAGCAGATAACCCAGGAATTTAAGCCTCTGAATCATATATTTTCTCTTCTCACCACCAGTTTTAAATAAGGAGACTCCTATGGTAATTGATTGTGGCTGCTTGCTAGATCTCATGGAGATACATTTCATCCACTCCCACCACATGATTGGGCATATTCATTTTTATTAGCTTTTTAAATTGATTTTTTTAAAATATACCCTGCCTTTCCACCCTTGCAGGAGCTCAAGACAATTTACATAAACAGATAAAACAAATGCAATAAGAGCAATAAAACAATCAACAGAAATTCTACCATACAATAAAAAGCAGCCATAAAACAAGTCAAAAGCCCAGACCAAAAGCAAGCTGAAACAGAAAAGTCTCAAGACCTGTACAGGTCTTCAAAAATATGATTTTTAAAAAACCACCTACACTGAGGGTACAATCTTAAATTCCAGGGAAATAAATTCCACAGGTGCTACAACAGAAAAAGCTGTTTCATGGGTCACCAGCACCAGACATCAAAAGTTGAACCTGTAGTGGCCTCACAGGAGGGTCAGATTCATATGGAAAAAGATGGTCCTACTACTTGGGTCCTAAACCATTTAGGGATTTTTAGGTCATCACGAGCCTGTTGAATTGTGTCATAAATGAACAGACAGGCAATATAGATAAATTGAGAAGGGTGTGGCATAGTCATGGCCCCTAGCTAGTCATGGCCTAGCACCTTGAAATTTACAGGTAGTCTTCAAAAACAGCCTGATGTAGACTGTGTTACAAGAGTCCAATCTATATGTTATCCATGCATGGTTAATTGTAGTCAGACCCATTCTCCTTCAACCTCTTTTTCCTTGCACTACCTTATGGAGTGCCATACTTAACACTGTGTTGTAGAAGGACTTTTCATTTCAGCATCAAATGAAGCTATGCCAATGGAGTGTGTGCTACATCCTGCAGTCATGGATGTCTTCTCAAGGTAAGGGAATGATGCATTGAGGCTGCATTGGTGCAGAAAAATTGGATAGGATTGGGCCCTTGGGTGCTTAAATAAAAAAAATTAGGCTGATTTATAAGCCCGGTAGTCGAAATGTACTCACTGTGGACACAGTCCTACCCAACATTCCAGCACAATGCAGGCAATGCAGCTTTGCAACATTTCAGCACAATGGGTAAAGGCAATACAGCTTTGAGGTAAAGGAACAAACTTTCTCTTATTTTGAGGAGGCCTCTATGATTACTACTCCACTGCAGAATACAGCACGTGCCCCATTGGCCCAGCTATATCAGTGCTGGAAAGCTGGTTAGGTTAGCACCCTGTGACTGCAGTTATTGTCTTATGCAACCTGTGTCTGATAACCCTGAGTTCTGCTGTATTGCCCAGTAGAGCCATTTAAACAAATTGATTCTTTTTGGCTGATTGAGATGGATCCTCAGCTCCCACTAATGGAGCAACACAAAATAGGAAGAAAGCAATGTACTAGTACAACAGGGTGCTGGGCTGTGATTTGTACCATAGAGAAATAGAGACCCCTGCTAACTGGACAAGAGGCACTTTTTCAAGTGGTGCTCCTCTTATATTTAGCAGGGGGAGAGTAACTGTCCCTCTTCACCCCTGCACAGTCTTTCTAGTGGCTGTTGCTGGCGGTCTGCCTTTTTTTAGATTGTGAGCCCTTTTGGGACAGGGAGCCATTTAACTTTATTATTATTACTATTTGCCTGTAAACCGCTTTGTGAACTTCATGTTGAAAAGCGGTATATAAGTACCTGATTGATTGATTGATTGATTGATTGAAATAGATAGAAATAGTTTTTTCCCTGTGATAGAATGGACAGTGCTACTTTAAAAAGAGCTTTTCTTGAGAGCAATTCTTCTGTCAGTATACATGCCATTACTCAATTCTCTGTTTCTATAATTTCTTTCTGTTTGTTTTGCAAACAACGTCATTTGATTAGTGCAAGGGTGGTTGCGCCCTTCATTTCATGCCATTTACTCCTCACTGGAAGTATTTGGCAATTTTTAAAAAAGTCCATATCTTGTACCAAGAAAGACCAAATTATTGCTTAGAGCAGCAGTTCTAAAACATTTTAGACTGGGACCCACTTTTTACAATGGCACTTGTGTCAGGACACACTGGAAATGCCATAGCCAGAAATGCCATCATCAAGCTGGAAGTGCCATCATTGTACTATAATAAAATGATTCTCCTGAAATGCAAACTGATATTCTTGGACTGCAGCAATTGCACAACCATGAAACATCTCTGACAGAAAGCAAGATTAGGCAAAAATTATGTAAAAGGACTGAAGTAAAAACATTTTTTTTTAAAAAAAAAATCACTTGAAAATTCAAACTGATCCCAGCTTTCCACAACCCACCTGACATCAGGTCGCAACCCATCAAGTAGGACCCAACCCATGGTTTGAGAAACACTGACTTAAAGCAAATTTTTTCTGATTTTGCATATTTTTATATGACTACAGAATTGCATGCGTAGCTCTTTTTTACTGTGTTGGGATTTTTACAGTTCTAATGGCCCAATCCTATTCAGACACGAAGCTGATGGTTCACAGACTAGTGCAACCTCTGTTGTCACCTAAGCTCGTCATGGCAATACCACCCCAGTGTTGCATTAATGCCAGCACTGCAACAAAGGCCACATTTGGCCTTTGCCAGCAGAGTTGTGCTGGTGATGGAGTGACATCTACATTGACACAACATTTTTTTGGCATTGCACCAGTATCTGTGCTGTGTCCATTGACAGGTGGCTTCTACAGTGGCAGAACTGTTGCATTGGTACACATGGAGATACACTGGTCTATCTTTAGGATAGGATTGGGCTGAAAACACTTTAGAAAAGACAGTTCGGACAGTGGAAATCATGGTCAGAAGGAAAAGGAGAATCTTTTGGATTTTTTTTCCTGAGGCATCAGCTGGGCACCATCTATTTTTTCAAATGTTCCTCTGCAACAATGAGGTTTACGAGCCTGCCTGCCTGCCTTTAAAACACAACAAGCCAAATTTTGTCCCTGATATAATATGCCAACTGTGCAGCCCAGATAATGATCAAGCCAAGTAACCTGTAGCTCTTGTTATATTAAATTGATGTAATGGTGTCAGCTGTTCTTGTGTAGCCAAAGAAAAATATTTCTCCGTTGCTGAAATGAACATTATGATCCGATCTAGGGCTTATACCAATGGATCTTGTGATCTGTCAGCGCAAATCCCAGATTGATGGTGGGAAAGCTGCTCTACCATTCAGTGGGCCACAGCTGCCGAGGCAAACGGCTCGAGGCCCACTGAAACTTGTTTGTCTCCTGTCGCTGCCAGTAAGTCAGCAGCTGGGGCATTTCAGGGGAGGATCAGGTTAGGGAAGGGAGGAGGGGGGGAGGAGGATCTCAGCTGCAGCCATGGACTTTCCTTCCTGGCCTGGACCTACTCCCAGGAGTCGTCACAGAGCTGGCATAGGTCCAAGGAGACCGATTGGAGTCCAGGTGGTCTTCTGCCCGCCCCCCAGCATATAGCATGTGCTCTGTCAGAGGTGCTGCATGGTCTGGCTTGGCAGGGGGTAGGTTTGGGCCCTTAAGTCAACTAAAGTTTCAATTGTTTCAATTTCAATTGCATCCTGCGGGTGGGAGGCAGTCAGGGAGGCCTGACATCTGTTCTCTTTTCTTGGCACTGCATTGTGGCTGCACCAGCACTGGAAAGTTGGATAGGATTGGACCCTTGGTATTTCTAAGGAAAAATGAGCTACTGCCTTCACTGTGGACTCTAAATGCCTATGTGGGTAGCAGTTTTCGTGTAGAGTCTATCATATATTCACCATGCTATCATTCTTCTAAAAGTCGTGGCAAGTGAAAACTCAAGGTAGAGTTAAACAAGGCAGATTTCTTTTAGTTTTCAGATTATTAACCATTAGGGACAACTGGTTTGTGTGGTGGTGCTGGGGAGTGCTCTCATGCATATGCATTACATATAGTTTTCATTTGTTCATTTGAACCATGATCAAATCTTGATTTCTGTGTGGAGTATCTTCGATGTCAGTAGAAATTGACAGTCATGGCACAATCCTCTTGTGCCTCTGCAGAGGTAGAGCAAGTGCTCTACCAGTATGGACCGATGCAAACATGATGTAAAACATGTTGGGATAGCTCAGAAGTGAGCAGTCCCAATGGGAAGGCCTGTGCTGTCCCACTGACACCATTGCTGACCTCCATGGAGTAGGTAAGCTTTGCATCATTGATTTAGCAGGTGCTGGTCCTAGTAAACCCATTGCTACAGATTTTCCCTGGGGCATGGGGACAAATGTCCCCTTTCTTGGAGTCTGCACTCCAGACAGCAAAATTCCCCTGCAAGATACAGCACAATCCCCCTGCATCAGCATGGTGGAATTTCAATAGGATTCGGATGCCTGTTTGCATTTTCCATCCGAGTATTGCCTGTATTTTAAACTCAATGCATTTAGAAGGAATGCTGACAAAGGGGAGAATACAAATGAGATAGCAGAGCAATGAAAGACAAATGAAGAAATAGGCCCTTATAGTCTTGAGTTCAGTGCTTGATCCAGCACTGAGAACAATATTGCACAGAATGCATTGTGGCTTCTCTGTGCCATTGTTGATCAAGGTGGTAAAGCCAAATTTTAGATAGTCTTCAGAGTATTTAGGTTTCTGTTCCCTGTGCTGAGACTCACATAGGCATGCACATGGAGGGCACGACATGCTCGCTTGGAAAAAGATCCAGAGAAACTTCATCACACGCATATGTACACGCCAAGATGAACCCATAGCAAGGCTAATTTCCTTTGCTGCTACAAGCATTGAGGAAGTGGCAGTTGAATAGAGAAGTCTCTCCCCTAGCCAAATTGCAGCTTCCAGGATAGCTTTTTAAGATGGCTGCCCCAAGCTCTTCAACCCCATGATTATTGGTTTGCAACGCCCTGGGGGGTCCCGACCCCTAGGTTGGGAACCATTGTATGTCAGTGCTGACCAACTTACAGCATCACAATATGTTCTAGTTTGCCACCAGGCCACTGATGGAAACAGTGAGTGATGCTGTCCGCTGGATCCCCTCAAACTGGTAAATCAGAGGAACAGACTATGGGTAGGGAGTGGGAGGATCAGGGCATTCCTGGAGAGCACCTGATAATCGTGTCAGGAGGGAGGGGGTGGATTTGGCAGCAGTCACTCATGCCTGATCTTACCCCCTCTTTTTAAAACTTCGCCCCCTTTTCTTTCTTGGACATACACTGCAAAATTGGTGGCATATGTCTGAGGAGACCCATAGGCAGCCTGAGACCTATGCAGAGGCAAGTAAAAATGTTACCTCCTGTTGCTTTCAGGTCGCTCCCTCTTAGCAAATGGCCTTTGCCTTTTTGGCTGTAGTGTGGTGCGGGGAGAGGATTGGGCTTTGAGTTACAGGCAGTATAGAAATGCTAGAGCTTCTGAATCCCCAGGACAAAATTCAAGAATGTTTTTAAATGATAAGCTTTATTCTGAGATGGGGGGCGGAAAGCATGTGAAAACATGTAATGCCTATGAGAAAATAAAGACAAGGAATGGTATGGTTGTGAATTACTTTAGTGTAAGTATTATATATGTAAGCATAAAATATTGAAAACCTGTCCTTTGATGATTACATTACCACTAGTTCATTTTAAGTAGGTATTGGACTTCCTCTGATTATGTAAGCTTGGATAGCAAAACAGTCCTTTGCTTAGGCATACTAGATCACCACTAGCTACACCCATCTTTTATTGAAGAAATCTCTCATTCCGTTTTATCTCCTGACTAAAAAACAATTACAGAATTCAGAATATAATATATAATTACAGAATACAGAAATACTAAACTGGAGTTAGGCTGGCATAAGCTAAGCCAGCAAACTTTGGCCAGCACAAGGGCCACCGTAAAGCATGTTTGGACCACTTTCAGAGTCAGGGAAGATGGCTCACGTTTGTGTGCTGGCCTCACTGACTCTGAGAGTGGTCCAAACATACTTTACAGTGTCCCTTGTGTTGGCCAACCTTTGCTGGCTTAGTTTATGCTGGCCTAACTCAGTTTAGGATTGCGCTCTCATTCACATATCAGAGCTCTGCAACTGGTACAATTGTATCTTTCCCAGAAGTGGAAGATGATAATCATTTTATAAGATGTTTTAGCAGCAGAGGACAAAGAGATGGGAATTCTATGTAAAACCTACAAAACATGATAGTTTATGCAAAACTAAAAGACATGATAACCCACTGAAGATTGAACTTGTTCGACCTATACAGTTATGAATAATATGTATATATCCCTGGTATTTAATACATTTTATAGCCTAAGTGCAGCTTCCTGATTTATGTACTTCATTCTGCTTCCCTCATTCTTGGTTTCTAGACCTTAAGAGACAATCAGCCTAAATCTTTAACAGATGGCATTCCATTGAAAATTAATTGTATCTTTCCCAGGCTTTTTCTCTTTCACTAAGTGAGAGCGGAATCATAAAAATGAGTGACCACAGCTGAATTATAAAGAGGCTTTTAAAATATTGTGGTGATATTTCCTTGAAAATGCCAGATTTCACAATTATGAAGAATGAAAAATTTGCCAACAGGTCTAAAAAAAGCCACATTATTCCTTATGCTAGCTAGAGCCATGAAGAATGATTACTGTACCTATCTGATTTACAGCGCAATCCTATACTATGCCAGCCTAGTAAGGCTAACATAGCAGGGCTATATCCTAAAGCCCATTAGGAGGCGTCAGCAGCAACGTGCAAGACAACAGGAGGTTTTCCCCTTGCACCTGCGTAAGCCCAGGTCACCCCTATGAGCCTGCTCGGATCTGCACAGGAGCGGTCCGAATTGGGGCTGTCCTGGCCGGGGCCGGGGTTTAGGATTTGGCATTACGGCCGTCTTGCGTCACAACCCCCGTCTCTGCCCTCTGCGCTGCCCAGTTACACCCCCAGAACACCCCTGGCCAGATTTGATGCCCTGCCATCTGCTGTCCTTTATGGGAAATTTCATAAGATTCCCCATGCAGATAGATGCTGCCCTTGTGGACAGGGGTATATTGAGACAATCACTCATTCTCTTCTCTACTGCTCTTTCTATGCTGAGATCCGCCAAAGTTTCCTGGTCCCCATTCTGAGAACAAGACAGGGGCTTTCTGATGTGGCTAAATTATGCTATCTCTTATCGAACTCTTCGGTTGAAATAACTGAAAGGGTGGCAACTTTCCTGTGTAAGTTAACTGATTTGCACATTCGAAAAGCTGAATTATGCCCTGGATGATTTAATGTGTGTGTTTGCTTTTGTTCTTGTGTGTGTGTGTGTGTGTGTGTGTGTGTGTGTGTGTGTGTGTGTGTGT
>JAJKFI010000064.1:4620986-4640837 GCA_029204185.1 Lerista edwardsae
TGTGTGTGTGTGTGTGTGTGTGTGTGTGTGTGTGTGTGTGTGTGTGTTTTCTATGTTATGCCTGTCTTATGCCAATAAAGGATCTATACTACTACTATTAAACCAAATCCCAAACGATGAACCAGTAGTCTATTTTGGAGCTGGGATTCTTCATCTTCTTAGCAATACAATAAACTTTAGACTCTTATGATCTTGGCATGCCAGTGTGCGCCGGGTTTATTTGGACCCTATTCTGACCAAATTGGCCGGTCTTCCAGATCAAATTAAGCTCAAAATTTTAGTTGATAAAAGGCTCACTTGAAATCTTGGACAGGGTTTCTCGGTTTTTGCTTCAGGTAGTCCACATCCAAGCCCAGGATGTAACAAATTAGGGTCCTCTCCTAGTAAATGGTTATTTATTCAGTGCATAGAGCGCATAAGTTAGGAGATAGGCAAGTTTAACTTTATTTAAGTTCTGTGTTTTAGTTAAACTCTCCTGCTCTATTATTTTTACTGATATTTGGTTTTTCTTTTGATGTTGTGATATTTATATTTATGCCAGTAAAGGTTTTACTACTACTAAAAAAGAATCTTATGAACTAATTTCATCTCCTTGCTGTGGAAGGTTTTGAGTTCCCAGTTGATGCTCAGAAAGGTTAGTGGTTGTTACATATGCTAGGTTAAAAAATGCTTGTTTACTCCCTAGTGCCTGGTGGGAATAAAGTAAAATGCTTCCGTTTTCCTAAACAGATGATCCCCAGCTGTAGGTTTCCCTCAGGTAGGCAATTGTAGCACACCCATTCCTTCAAGTTTCCTGGCGTAATAATACTTAGGAAAGTACTGTTCCATGACAAAAGGAACTTAAATTACCATTCAGTAACTATATTTAGTCATTACCACCAGTGCAGCAATCTCCATTAGTGGAAATGGAAGTAGTTATTTTCCTGTGTTTACAGGAGTGGCAAGAAAACCCAGGGGGGCTGTTCTCATGCCACTGGTGGTGTTTGATCATGTACATTGAACCTTAGGGGGCTGCCTTGCCTAGTGATACAACACTATGGAAGTAATAAAGAATTTGATGGCTTCCTTTATAAGCTGAGTACATTTAATTCAGACTTGTAGGTTTCTGTTTCATCTCCTTGTCTGAACAAAATGTAAGATCCCGCAGTCTACAAACCACCTATGCTGGATACAGCCTTGACCAGAAGTCATTTCTGGTTGCATCCCGGAGATGTTCTGAGATGTGGAGATGCTCGTGGCCCACACCTTTTTGAAAGGACCGGAAGTCACTTCCAGTTCAAGGGGGCGACTTCTGGTCACACCTAGGAAGTGTTCTAAGGTCAGGGCTGGCCTGTGGAATGACTAGAAGTCATATCTGTGAACCAGAAGTGGCTTCCAGTTGTGTCAGAGGAGTGGGCTGCGGGCCCAGCCTGGCCTCTGGAGGGCCTGGCGCAGCCCTAAGGTGAGTAATTGGGCTCCATACCATCCCCACCCCACAAATTCTAGCATCTGTGGATTTCAGTATCCTTAGGGAGTCCTGGAATCGACCCCCCTCAGGTTGCAATGGCCCACTGCCTTTGCATCTTTTTATTCCTTTCTGTGTCTGCCTCGACTGTTTCTGCCCATATCTGCAGCTGGGCCTCATCCCTCCACCTTTAGCAAGCCTAACAATTTAGACGCTTTGATTTGTGCTTCTTGACAATGCATACAGCCATTCGTTTGATTTGGGGAAGCCTAGGTCTACCCACCACCTCCCAACTTACTTTGGAGAAAGGGAATGAAGTTGCAGTGATAGCACGAAGGCCACTTCTCCATTCCCCTGATGCTTTTATAGAGCTCAAACTGGCATCTCTCTGCCTAGCTGCTGCTGTCTCCTGCTCCCTCCTGCTTCCTCCCACTCTAAACACTTCATTTGTTGTGAGAGGTTCTGGAACAGCGTAGTGATAGCCCAGCTGCAGCTTCTAAGGCAGTGGATCTATGAGGGGAAGCAGCCCAATCAAGGGCTCACAAAGCAGACTCACAGCTGAGCAATAAAAGCTATGGACCGCGCTCTCTGCAGGTGTTCATCAACACAGCTTATGAAGGCCCTTTTTGTCAGGGATCTGTGCTATTCTTAATGCTTCCAGCCCAGCCCTCCTCCCCCCTTTTCTTTTTAAGGGACAGGTCCCTTCTATTGGTTACAAGAAGAATATGTGCAGCAATTTAATTCAGAGAGTATTTTACTATCAACAAGCACTGTCAAAAACGTGAGATCCTTTCCAGTCCTTTCCGCGAAAATGAGTTTAATAACACAATAAATGTGCAGGTATTGCTTGCTGTATGAGATCCAGATATTTTCTCACATTCAGGTTTTTCTGGAGATACTGCGTTTTCCTAGTACTCAAAGATCAATTGTTGAGAAAGGCTTCATTATTTCCCCATCTCCATGGGTGCACTGCAGTTTGGAGAGCTGTGTAGGAGAATGTGGCTTCATGAGTTGAACCACACAAGCAAACCTTACCTTGATCCAACATCACACTACAATCCTAACACCAGCATTCACTGAAGAGTCCTATGTCCAACTTGAACGTGACTAGGGTGGTGAACCCCCTTGGAGAGCAGCTTCCAGAAGGAGGTGCACAAGTTGCTTGCATAAGTTGCTGACTTGAAAGGAAGAGTTCATACTGTGGGTGCATGAGCTTTCCTTTCAATCAAGTGCCCATGCATTTGGTCATAGGTGAGATGCTCAGTCAGTATCACACTGAATGAAGACATCATCTGTGTTCCTCTTCCTCTTTCTTCCCCCAGTTTAGTTCCCTGCAGTGACTTTTCAGACTTCTCCTGAAACTTTAGCTGTACTCATTCCTGAAAGGTCTTTTCCTTGAGTAGTCCAGGAGAGCCCTGTGTTCTGTGTGTGCCTGTTGTCACCATCCTGTCCAAGCACAGAGGCAAATGGCTGCATGATCTCTTCACCAATGATTTTTCATGGCATTTATGACTACTATTATTATAGCAATAAAGATTCTGAATTGCAACATATGCCACCCCTTGGATTCTAAACAAGCCAGGGGGTGAAAAAGAACAATAGCAGAGAAGTGACACATTTGTCACTTAGTAGTTCAAAGTGAAGTTGGTGATAAAGTATGTACAGTAATCTAGAACCAGACTAGACAAGATGGCAGGAGATCCATGACTAGATTTCCAGTGGGCTTTTTAAAGTTAAAAGCCGCCATGACTATTGGGAAGATTGGATCTGGGCCATGGTGCTGCGGGGTCTCTCTCCAGACACACAATTTTTCCTGATCTGAATTTTTCCCGACACTGCTGTTTGCCCTGGAAGGGTACAATATACATATACGTACCTCCACATTTCCCCTCACTGCAGGCAAATAGCTTAGGAGAGCTGTTGAACGATTTAAATCAGGAAAACTGGGAGCGGGGAGAATTAAAAACCTTTTCCCCTAACACCATGGCCCCAACCAATTTTCAACATGCGCACCATACATCCTTTAACGTAAAGGATGCTGCCTTTAATGTAAAACCATGTGTGCTGGACATCCAACCCTAAATCCCCCATGGTCTCATCTTGTTCTTTTCGCAGTAGGAAGGAAGGGTGAGCTTCCTCCCCTCAGGCAAGCTCCCAGAGGAGGCGGGTCATGAGGCTTCAGATGGGCTGAGTACCTCCAGGATCCCTTGAGTTGGAATAGCAGGATTCCCTGGCAGTTTGGCCATCTCTCAAGGGCCACAGCCAGGCAGGACTCTGCGGATGTGGCAGGACGCAAGCAAATGTTGCTATGATCTCAGCGGTGCATCCTAAAGGGGCTCTTGGGCAACAGGGGTAAGTCATCGAGAAGCTCTCCTCAGCCTTTATGGCTATGGGGCCAGGTGTTCCAGAGGTTTATCCCAGGTGTGGCAGGATCAGCCCCAGCGCCTCCTGAGTTGGCTGACTGGGCCTGAAAAGGGGTAATTTTTGGAGGAAAAACAGCAGATGATGAAAGCGTTGACCATTCTCTCACTCCACTGCTCCAAACAAATTGGCAGCCCTCTCCACTTTGGTGGCTCCATTTCAGTAAAGCAAAGCAAACATTGGCCCCTTTCCAAACTCTGTCCCTCCAAGCACAGCATACTGTTTCAGATCCTCCTGGCTGCGTCGTAGTTACTCCTTCCTACCCTCAGCAGGCTTGACTTTCATATCATTACTGCTGAGTCCTCCCCTTGAAAGAAGAGGTGTGTGGATTCAAAGGGGGCTTTGTTCCTGCTTTGGCTAATTTGAAGCATCTCTTGGGAAGATTTAGTTATTATATCCCAGTTTAATTATTTTCCCAGCCTGGGGAATTATTCCAGATCTAACTACACCCCCAGTGGGAATAAGGCAGTAAAACTCTCTGCTGAGGTTCTCCCTCTTCCTATGGGAGATGAGGAACTCTGTGTAGGTCTGCATTGGCCAAAGCAGGGAGGAACATTTAGAACCAGGCATCAAATATCCTAGGCACCTGGCTGCCCATGCACCCAAAAATATAAAAATATTTTATGTTGGTGTCTATTGAGGAAAAAATGAATACAATGCAGAATTGGTGCCTTGGACTCCTGATGCCCAGGAATTCCAAACATTCCTTCAGCCAGATATGGAACCCAGATCATCCCATTTTATCCCCAGTGTCTCCATGATACCTTAAATGCCAGTGTACAGAAGCGTTTGGCTCTTGCCAGTGTTGATTCTCATTGCAGCAAAAAAGTCAACGGGAAAACTGATATTATATGGGTGTTTTCTCTTTGCTGATAGAAGGAAGGGCTCCATCCTTGCTAAAAGTCAGAAATCTCACTGCTGGGGATGAGGAGTCAGGGAAGACATGCTTATTGCCATGGCAATGATGTAGTAGCAAGTTATTTTGCTTCATCTCATAGCGTGTGTGGGATTAGAGCAGAGCACAAGCATTTGTGAGTATGCATGCATGCCTGTGTGTACCATCTACTGTGTAATTGCTAACATGCATTTCACTTGGCACGTAGTCACAATATGTTACCATACATTTTCATGCTCAAATGTGCGTGTGCTTTCATACGCTTATCCGTGTATTTGTTTGTCACTCTCATATATGTATATGCTACTTAACAAATAATAGAAGCCATCTGTTAACTGAGTAAACAAGGTTAAACCGGCAAATTAGCTCTATTGAATTACAAAGCACCTTGCACACCATGAAATTGCCTTTATTTGTTTATTGACATTCTGCCCTTTTGCTGTGAAATTAATTTTCATCACTCCTATTGTCCTATCTTCTCTTTAATTTTTTAAAAACCCATATCTCCATTATTTAAAAGGGATTGCTGTTCAGGCCTTCAGGATACAGCAAGTGTTTCCTCTCTCCATCTTCCATCTTCTTCCTCCACCTCCTCCTCATTTTAGAAAGTAAGCCACTTCTGATTTTAATGGGGAGGAGGATGCCCTCCCTTCTTCCACAGCCAGACCTTTGTCAAAGCACCAGGTGTCAGAAGGCAACATGACAAGCTGGCCAGCCACTGTGCAGCTATCTTTTGCCCTCGGTGGATAACTGCATTTTCTGCAAGCAAAGGTAGCTTCTTCTTCAGGCTAATGGAAATGACTGTTTTTCAGCAAATAAGTATATTGGAAGAACTGTGTGCACAGCCGAGTGCTGTGGTTTGAGACTGAGAGGGACTAGGCAGTACATTGTGTGTAGACAGAGCAGTGGGCAAAGAGTCCAGGAATCAGATGGATGGGCAAGGCTGTGGGAAAGGAGGATAGCACTACCTAAAATCTGTTGTTAAATCAAAATAATCAGTCCCTCTTTTTACATGGATGAACCTCACATAGAAAGAAGTGCACAGAGCACACCCTTCCCTTGAAAATATTTTATTGTGTTTACTGACCAGTATTTCTATCCCAATTTTCTTCCCATATGGAGACCTGAACATATTCTTGCTTCTGACCTCCACTGGTGTTCTTCCTTTTCATGCTGCAATGAGCATGGGACCAGTTCAGGCCAATCAATTAATCAGTCGTGGTAGAATAGCACTAAAAGTGCTGTCACTGGTTCCTGCTGGTCTGATTTAGTTCACCAGGCCTGAACAAAGACTAGAGGAAAAGTAGCGGCCTTGTGAGACTTCTGACTTTGGTTCTCATTCCAGGAGTTGGGAGGATGGCACTTGGGAGTCAGAATTCTTAGAAGAACGTTTTTTTGTTTTTGTTTTTTTTTTGTAATCTGGAAAGGGCATAAAGTGTAGAAGTTGGAGCAGAGGATAGAGTAGTGTGGGTAACAAGAGATTATCTTAGAGCTAGAGCCTCTGATGCAAGCCTGTAAGTAGGAAATTGAAACTATATCAGATTTGGTTAGTTGGGAAGTCTCCTGAGTTTTGCTCTTGGCTGTGGGTGTTCAATTGGATCCTCTCCTTTTAATTATTATTATTTTTTGCTTCTCCAGCCTCTGCTTTCCCTGTACAGTACTTCCTTTCTAATACTTTCTTCTTGCTTTGTCTGTTTATCTCCCTACAGATGGCACTCCTTTGAGTGAGCTCTCTTGGTCCTCTTCTCTGGTGGTTGTGGCCGTTTCCTTCTCTGGGCTCTTCACCTTCATCTTCCTCATGTTGGCCTGTTTGTGCTGCAAGAAGGGGGGCATTGGCTTCAAGGTAAGCACCAAGGGATGCTCTTGACCCAGGGTGTGTGTGTGTGCTGCATTGCAGGGCTGGAGTTCAGTAGAAAGAGAGTGTGGTTTTTTTCTTCGGAGTCAGGGCTTACACCTTTGCTCCAGATCTTCCCTAGTGCTGCTCTGCAAGGAGAAATGAATTAGTGCAGGGGGCACTTTCAAGTTCTTAACCTGAACTAGGGATAGCCTTATCATCCAGTAATGGCAGGTGACCAACTAGGATAATGAGGAAGGCAGGGTTCTTACTAAAGCAGTATGCACTGCCATAATGTGAAACTTCTCCTTGGGGAAAGCACAGGATGGAGAGGAATATGTGTGAGGGAGGGAACTGACAAGCAAGGGATCCCAGCAGCATCAACAGTAAGAGGAACAGTCAAGCAGTGGCTTGAAGATGAGGTGTGGATGGATTTAGTGAGGGATAGATTGAGAACTGCACTTCAGAACACATCAAGGGATGCTTGTCTGGCAATGTGAAGGTACAGGGAGGACGAAGGAGACTGGTGGAGTCCTAGCAAGCCTAGTATAGAGGAAGATGTGGTTGAATAAGGCTATTGGATGCTAAAGGAGTACAATTTAGGGCACAATCCTAACCTGGAGTTAGACCAGCACAGTTAGGCCAGAAATGTTGGCTGTCACAAGGGCCACCTTAAAGCGTGTTTGGACCACTCTTAGAGGATGTCTGTGTGCTGGCCTCTCTGACTCCAAGAGTGGTCCAAACATACTTTACAGTGTCCCTTGTGCCTGCCAAACTTTGCTGGCTTAACTGTGCTGGCCTAACTCCAGGTTAGGATTGTGCTCTGAGAGAAGTATATATGTGTGGATATCATGTCCTGAGGGGATGTGGTGGTGCTACGGGTTAAACAGTTGCTGCTGGGCTTCTGACCGGAAGGTTAAGGTTAGTTCAAGACCATGCAACAGAGTGAGCTCCTGTTGCTTGTCCCAGCTCCTGCCAACTTAACAGTTTGAAAGCACCTAAAAATGCAAGTAGATAAATAGGTACCACTTTGGTGGGAAGGTAACGGCGTTCTGTGCACTACGGCGTATAGTCATGCTGGCCACATGACCACGGAAGCTTGTCCTCGGACAATAACAAGCTCTACAGGCTTAGAAATGGAGATGAGCACCGCCCCCTATAGTCGG
Organism: Lerista edwardsae; assembly: GCA_029204185.1. NCBI lineage: Eukaryota > Metazoa > Chordata > Lepidosauria > Squamata > Scincidae > Lerista > Lerista edwardsae. The sequence continues at coordinate 4,628,747 of JAJKFI010000064.1, forward strand.
TCACGACTAGACTATTTGGTCGTGGGGAAACCTTTACATTTATCATGTCCTGACCTGGCTTGCGCTGCAGTGGCCTTCTGGGTAAATAAACATTCTTTCTGTGGCTTGGGGGCAGGGTTATTTGGTAAGCACTGTCTTGCTCACAAACTCATTGTAGTTTTAAAAGACCCCAGTCCAGAGCTGGGTGTTATTCACCCTGGTGCTACCTTAGTTATTGTTTAGGCGATGGAGAATAGTAGCACAGTAGAGGAGCATTCCTTCTGACGACCGGAGTAACTACTTTTTCCTCAGCCTGACAATTGCAATGCTGTGCTGTGAGGCCCAGGTAAAGGCTCATGAAAATAGAAGGCACCGGCACAGGAACAAACAGAGGAGCATTTAAAGAATGTACTCAAAGCCTTTTCATATGAAGGCTCACCATGTTTCATGGTGGAGCACACTCTTCTTCTGGGATAGCCGAACTATCCCACAATAGTCCTATCGTGTAGTAACTATCGAACGATAGAGAACAAACATACTTCCTGCAAATTGTCTACTTTAAGAGAGTGTTTTATAAACTGTTGCACCTTTTGCAGGTGAGGAAAGGATCAACTGCAGGGAGCTCTCCTCTCTCTGACAGTGAAGCCTTCATTGTCTTCATGTGGTATTATAGGGCACTGTTGGGATTGAGTTCAGTGTTGGCCCAACAGGAAGGGGTTGGGGCTGCCTCTCATTCTGAAGAAGGCACTGAGAACTTGGTTTGCATGGCTTTTGATTGTTGTTGTTGTTGTTTGTTCAAATTTATAGACCACTTTCCCATAAAATACACAAACCGGTGTAAAATAATATAAAATCAATCAACGTGAACAAATAAAAGAAAACATAACAGCTGTGAGCCAGGAACAAGTCTCTGTCACTTCTTAGCAGAGTTGGTCCTTCAGGAGGGGCCTCCTCCTAAGTTCCCAATCCCTCTCACCCAAGCCTGGCTTGGTCTGCTAGTCTGCCCTGGAATGGCCCATGAAAGAGTGGGCAGCAATGTGACGTCACAAGCACAGAATGTGCTGAAGAAATATGTTCCCTCATTGCTGAGATTCTTGCGGAGGCTCTTGGCAGCCAGACCATGGTGGAGGTGGGGCACTGGCATTGAAGTTATAGGCAGGCCTGTGGGTTAATGGCTTATAGGTTTATGGCCAGGTTTTGCTGTGGGAACAATGAAGCACTTCTGACCCCCTACGCTGCCTATATAGGGGCACAGGCGAGGTTTGTGAGCAGCTTGCATGCTTTCCACATGGAAATGTCGCCTTTGCGGTGGCAGAAGCACAAGGGCACCATGGCACAAGACCTACAAGGGTGATGCTCACCCTTTCCTACCTTATTGCGGGGGCAGCCTTCAGTGGGAAAAAGCTCATCCAGGTAATCGGAAATGTCTGCTAGTGTGTGACTGTCTGAATGGGGCTAAGCTGCTGTAGCTTTAGTGGTGGGAAGGCTTGTTGCATGTGGTGGGAGGTGGTCTAACCTTGTGGACAATCTCTGGGAAGCAAGGTACGTCAGGATGGTGCATTTATTAACACTCTTTCTCTGGGCACTCTTGCCTAGAGCTGGAGAAGCGAATCCCGGGAGAAGAGGCTGAGGATGGTTTTGAGGTGTCTGCCCTGCACGGGGGCCAGCACAGTGCCCAAAACAACCTGTAATGTAGAACTGGGGAACCCTGGGCAGCCCTCCCCCTCCCCTCTGACCAAGGTGAGGCTGCTTCTCCCTCAACTGTGTTTCTGATTATGTCTCTCACTGGGGGGCAGGGTGGAGGGAGCAGAGCAGCCGCCACTGACCACACAAGTCCACAACCATCAGGGGGAATCAGAATACAGCAGATAGGTAGGGAAAAGGGCTCTTGCTGTGTATTCATATGTCCCTTGGGTCTTGCCAGCTACAGCATGCAGAGATGAGGCTGGAGTGGGGGCAGAGGGAGGCTTGGAAACAGTAACACTGGCCATTACCTGCCCCCAGTCCTTCAGTACTTTGCATGATAGGTGAGCTCCTCTCTAAGTCTGGAGAGAGTCCTGTTTCACCACCCCTACTTGTCTCCTGCTTTTCATAGCTTTCTCTCCAGCCATAGTTTCACGAAACGTCCTTTTTCTTTTCGAAGGAAATTCAAAAATTGGCTATTGTTAAATAACCCAGGAGTTGTTACCCTCAACCCTCAGGGCCTTGTCCTGAAACTTAGCCTGAGTTCCGCACCCAATTAGGTGTGCAGAAAGAAAAAGAAGACGAGTGTGAGTGAGTGCACGGCTGTCTCTGTACCCCCCAGTTTCAGTGGGTGTGTTTGGTTGGGAGTATGTGAGTGGCTGCATACTTCATGTGCCTGTCCTGTGGCTCCGTTCCTATGTGCCTTGTGTTGCATGGGTGGCTGCTTGAAATGGAACCAAGCACAATCACAGAGGGACAAAGCTGTTTGCCTGAAGCGGCTTTCTACATGACTCTGCTCTTTCTTCCCCACCAAGACAAGGTTTACTATGGTGAGGTTGAAATTGCCCAAACAGTCTGGGCAGTTTGCTTCACAAAACTGGCCAGCTACGCAGAGATGCACTCATGGGACTCCATTTCAAGGGGCTACCCTTATAGTAGGAATGAATGTGGCCTGTGTAAGTTGTAAATATACTCATTGGTTGGCTGTGTTTACCCCTCCCTCAGTTTTTATTATGGGCACATCGGCACTTCAGCTAGTTTAATGATAATTCCTTTCCTTTGAATTGTAATTTGGGTGGTGGAGAGTGGAAGAGGGAGAGGAGTCTCTAAAGAGAATTCACAGCATCTCATCAAACCACAGCATCTCATTGGGAACAATGACAGTTAAAATGATATAAAATGAATAGAGAACTAGATAGCTCCTTTTTGTGGGGAGCTGTGAATGGAGATCTTTTCTGTTCCAAGCGCGTGTATCGCAAGTATGTATACAGGTTTGCCATGGGGAGCAGTGCGGACAATGGGGAGGAGAAATGTCTCTGTTCTTTTCCATCTGTCTGCCTATTTGGACTGCTTCAAGTGTGCAGTAGAAGTGTGTTCTCCCAACCTCACCCTGTGTGTGTGCGTGTGCATATGTGCGCTTCTGTATGCAAGATGGTGGTGGTGATCATACTTACAATAATAATATCCCTAGTGTTCTAAGTATGTTTCAATGATCCTTATAGGTCATGCAGAGGTGGATCTACAGGGAGGGCAAAGCTCTAAGTGTTGCAAGAAGCCTTATCCTGTCATGTAAATCCCTCCTCTCCCTTGCTGCTGTAGCCAGTAAGCAATGCCAAGATATTGCTTTTCCCTGTGAGGATTGGCTAAAACGGTGCAGGAGAGGAGTGATTTCCACTGCATGGTAAGGCTTCTTGCAAAACTTATAGCTTTGCCCTCCCTTAGATCTGCCTCTGAGGTCACGAATGGGAATTTGTGTCTGACTAAGGGTGACTGCTTGTTTCTGCACTTTCTACACGTGTATAAAAATGCCCTGTGCTGGGCCTTTTTTCTCCTTGTCTATTTTTGCCCCCAGGAATTTGATAATGCTGCGGGAGAAGAATATGCTAGTGAATTCTCAGCCCAGGGCTCACCAGCCACACAGAATGGCCCGGAAGTATACATTCTGCCTCTCACTGAAGTTTCCCTACCCATGTCCAGGCAACCTGGGCGCTCAGGTAAGCCCTCGAAGCTTCTGTGTAGCATACCAAATTCCCTGCCAACTAAATAATAATTGCTTCACAACATTCCCAAGATCATATTGTTGTACTCCCTGCAGCCGTAACTGACCTAAAATCAACTGCTAGGTTCCATTCTCCCAGTCATGAATTAGAAACCCTACTCAGGTGGATGAAAGACTGTCCTCTAACGTGGGCATAGCCTTGTGGTGCAATGGGCAATTAATCTGCATTAAGAGATCTGATATTCCCAAGAGAAGGCTGGCAGCAGTTCATAGAGCAAGTACGACAGTGGAAGCAGTAGTACTTCTTGTTAGCATTGCACCTCTTATTATTAAAGTGCTGCCACCTATGTAAATGATGCTGTACAGATTAGCAGAGGCAACAAAGACAGATCCCTCCCTGAAAGAGCTTCAGTTTAAATTTTGGCAGCAGAGGAGAGGGTCAGAAGGCATCAGCAAATGTAAGGCAGACAGTAGGAAGGCAGATGAATAGGAGATATGGAAATAAAGTTACATATCTTTAGGCTGAGTTTTGGTGCTTCAGAGGCAGTCCCAAGATGGACATTATCTTTGAAATAATTGGCTCACTCATGCATAACTAACTCAGATATCACATACGTGAGCTAATGCTTATTGCCTTTCGATTGTTTCTCTGGCTTATGACTTCTTTTAAGCGCTGGTTTTGTTATTTTGTTTTTATTACTGGAGCAATTGCAGCACATCCCTTTTGATGTGCACAAGGAAGGCACTTCTGCTACCCCATGAAGTTCTGCCTTATTACTATCTCAGCAATGGATTGTTTCACTAAGATTTCTGCCTTGGTTAATTCCCCCTTTACATTTAGAACTCACTTTAGTTCTTCCCCCTTCACTATCTTGTGCTGAAGTGCAAGCGCAGTAATGAAATTATTTTTTACATTTTTCATTGCTATATTTCATTGCTATAGCTCCAAGGAGAATGGGCTTCACCCTGTGACACTGACCTGCAGAAGAGTTTGCGAAGCTGCCTCACAAGCCCTTCCCATATTTCATATGAGTGAGAATGATTTTGCCTCCCCCTCCTCCATTTCTCCCACGCCACAAGATGGCACAGGAATCTCTCTTGGTCACTCAGAGGTGTTCTAAGCATAGCTCCATATGAGCGAGATAATTCTGTACCTTCTGAGTGAGATAATTAAATTCTGTACCTTCTGGCTTAGCGGTAGCAGTGATGAGGTCAGTTACTCAAAATTCAGGGCAGCTCAGTGCCTTAAGGTAAAGCTGTCACTCCTATCCCTTGGAGCTGTGGCCGAGTAGAACAGTACAAATTATAATGTAATTTTGTATTTCTGCATTTGCACTTCAGTGCAACAATGAAGTTATAAGGGGGGGGAACCCTGGTGAACTTTCTATGTGAAGGAGGAAGGAATGTGCCCTTGCAGTGGGGATGGGCGTTTGCGGATGCTAATAGAGATATATCATGCTATATTCAGTGCTGCATGAAACCACAGCTATAATTCCACCTTCAAATTACTGTGGAATAGCAACGCCTGAGTATTGCCGAAGGTCTCTGGTACGGAAAGGGCCCAGTATAGTCTCTGGTGAATAGCTGTAAGAAACTCAAATAAACGAGATATCTTCCATCAGTAGAGCAGTATGCAAACTATTGAGCTACACATCAATGTGTCAAATGCTCTGAGTAACATGGAGATGTTATATTTTTACTACAAGATGAATGATAAAAAAAATATGTAAATGCTGAAATAATAAGTTTCCTCTACATAGCAACAACTGTTTGTCAAGTAGCCAAAGTGAGGCAGGAATAGGTTCATGGTGGTATGGACTCAAAGATCACAGAGGAGGCAATAGCAGGGGCTACCTATCACCCTCCTTCTCCTTGACATAATCTTATCTCCAAAAGATACTAGTGTGCAGGCAGCCTACTTGGGTATCCACAACAATGAATTACCTATTGCAAGCATCCTGGCCTGTCTCCTCCTCCTTATGCATATTGAAGGAACGGAATCTCTGTCCCCTTGCCCACTTGCAGCTGCTTGCTTGATACTGTATCTGGGTAGCTCAAATCTTCCTTCCAGCCAGGTATTTTGGTTCCCCTCGCCCACATCTGTCTTGGGATGTGAATGCTTTGTTGCCAATGTCAGCAGCTGCAGTAGAGGAGGAAGTAGCTTTTCTGGTGACTTCCTTGGAGCATCTGATTGCTTGCTTATGAGGCATGTCCCACCATCCTCACCTACTGTTTGTTCATTATCACAAATTCATTGGTGGCTGTGCCGGTCCATTAGAAGAAAAATCCACAATTCAGAGCAGGATAATGCCTTCATTAGGACTAACTAAAGCACAACAAATAGCTAGTTTTCAAATCCTATAGGATTTTTCATTAGGCTGGTAAGCAAAGGATGGGGGTAATATAAAGGAGACTTGTCCTGCAGCTTATAAAATCAAAAGATGGAGTTTATAAAGTTTCCTTGCAGACTTGAGTTGGCTTCTGAAGAGTGTGAGATGGTTTCAGTACATACACAAGGCTGCTTCCCACCATTCTGGAAATACAAAGTGAGTAAATGAATTCAGGGCACAAGCCTAACCTGGAGTTAGGCTGGCACAGTTAGGCCAGCAAAGTTTGGCCGGCACACAGGGACATGATAAAGTATGTTTGGACCACTCTCGGAGTCAGAGAGGCCAGCACACAGACGTGAGCCATCCTCCCTAACTCTGAGAGTGGTCCAAACGCACTTTACCTTGTCCCTTATGCCAGCCAAACTTTGCTGGCATAACTGTGCCAACCTAACTCCAGGTTAGGATTGCACCCTCATTCCAGCCTCCAGTACTAACTTGAAACTCACCATTATCTTCTACAACAAAGACGAAAAATGTTGGGAAACGTCTAGCATATCTTCCCAAATCCCCTCTTTGCTCACTCAGTTGTTTCCAAACCTTTTTGAATGGCAGCTCTGTTGTCCTTCTGGGCCACTGGCCATGACTCCCCATTAGGCCTAAAATCCTATACGTAGTGTAGGGCAGCGGGTTTTTCCATAAGGATTCTGTGACTTCCCTGAGTAGTGTCTGTGGCTTCCTGGCGAGCTATGGCTCACAGTTTGGGAAGCATTGCTCTAGCCTGAAGAAGAATCCTATAGAATTTAAAAGCTTTCTTTGTTACCTTTTAGTGGCCCTATAAAGGCACTACCCTTCTTTCAATTGTGGATTACTCACAGACACACTTATACATCTAAGGGTGCAATTCAAGGCCCTGTGTTGGGTCGATGCTAGCGCTGGCCGAGCCTTACGGTGTGACACTCTTGCACCGGCCTAGTTCTGCTAATGCAGGGGTGTTTCTGGGTGGGCTGGAGGGAGGACATTTCTGGGCAGGGGTGGGTGGTCTGGGAGGCGTGTTGGCACAGGGAGGGGGGCAGAGTTGGCATGTGGCTATTAGGCCGCATCCAAGCTCCCGTCCCCAGTCCATGTGGCCTTGACTTGGGCCGCGCGGCGTCCTCGGCTCTGCGCTTGCTAAACAGCAGGTGCAGAACTGAGAAGCCCATTGGGGCGGTTGGCACCTACCCTGGGGTAAGAGTGCAAATGTGCCCTTGCCCCATGGAGGCTTTAGTCTGCTCCCAAGCTGTGCTGAATACGGTGCAGGCCCACCCGCCTGCCTGTTCCAGTGCAGCTTAGGATGGTGCCCTAAAAGAGTTTGTATGATGGCACCTGCCCGGAATGTGGTGGGCACCTTGTCCTCTATCCCCCAAATAGTCAGAACGATATACTGAATTCAGTGCTGAAAACTTTTAGCACAAGTATGCCAGATGGAGACTTGAAGAGAGAAGTGGCAACTTTCTTTCTTTCGTAAGCCCCAGAAGCTCACATCTCAGGTGCTGGAGATTTGTGTCTTCGTATTCGTGCTGTGCTGTGCTGTGCTGTGCTGTTCTTCCAGTCCTCCTCTAACTAGTATCTTCCGGATTGTTCTGGCTTTTCAAATGGATGCCCTGGCCTGCAACTCAACAGTGCCATCTTGTGGGGTCAGGATGGCAGGGCATTCTCACTTGGGCTATGAAGTAGATTTTACTGAAAACTTCCCTCAGTACAGTGGGAAACCTAACTTGGAATAGTCTTCTTCCTCTGTTAACAGGTGAGGCAACAAGGCAAGGCAGGAAGCAAAGAGCTAGAGGAGCTCCTGACTTCCCTTTAGGAGACCTGACTGTATGTGCCCTTTTCACCTCAGCAGAAGTTGCTCTCTGCTGCAGGCCTGAGCATTTCCTTCTCCTGCCACTCCAGAGACAAAGGGTCTTTGGTCCCCAGCTCCTACTAACCCTGCATTCCTTCCCATGTGAAGTGGATGAGGAATCCAAGGCGTACTCTACTGGGTAGGCTGGAGAAGGGTCAAGCCAGCTAGCCATGCAGTTGCTCCTCTCTGTTCTGCCCACTCGTATTTGCCTGGTGCAGCCCTGTGTGATTTGATTGGGCCTGAAGATAATGGGCCTAGTGTCCAGCTGTAGCCTGCACTTCTGGGCTCAACAATAGGTCCTTTGCTTCTCAGTGTGATAGAACAGTGGCGTCTGGCACTAAGGGGGCGAAGGGATGGCACCGCCTGCTTTCTGGGACAGGGGACTGCCCGGTGTGGTGGGGTACCGCACAGCAACTTTCTGTTGCCTGAAGCTTGGAAGTACAGCTGCCTACATCAGAAGCTCCTTGTGTATACAAGTGTGGGGGTCTTGCCCATCTTCTGTCTTGGTCCTGCTCTTCAGTGGGCAGTGCAGAGCAGTGCAGCAAGCTCTGATAGGCTGAGCTGGGTTGTCTGCTACACTTTGTGGACTCCTGTATGTCTGGTCTTGTAGGCAGCCTTCTTCCCCAAGTCCCTCTCTTCAATGGAAAGCTAGGATGAGACAACAGACTAGGCTCAGGCTGATGGGGCAACAAGTTTGCCAGAAAGGACATGCCAGTGCTGAGGCTGCTTTATGTGTTCCTTTACAGTGCAGCTGCTCAAATCCACTGACCTGGGACGCCACAGCCTGCTGTATCTCAAGGAAATTGGTCATGGATGGTTTGGCAAGGTAAGTGCTTACCTTGGGACTGTTCCCGGATCACTGATTTGCAAATCATGACCACACAGGAGGTGGGGAAGCTGCAGGTCTCTAGAGGTGTAGAGGTGTGGAGAATGGGGTTCCTTTGATGTCCTGAGTGATTCCTGCCCTCCCTAGTGCTGCTATATGGGTGTGGGATTTGAATAATGTGTTTTAGTTGTAGGCTACCAGGGGAGTTTTGAATAGGGCTTGCAAATGAGGAATGTATGTAGTGGAAAGGGCAGGAAGAAGTCACAGTGCAGGTTGGGTTGCCAGGGCAGGAGAGGCGCAGGGTGGGACAAGGAAGTTGTTAAGAGTGGACACCTCTCCCCAGGACAATAATGAGACAACAAATGATAACTTATGATTGTTATATATTTAAATAATACCTTGTCTATCAAAAGCCAGTTTGAGAACTGGCCATGTTACAAAGTACAGAGGTCATATGATATTTAGAAGCTGGTGCAGTGCAGGGTGCTTGCTAGTGGAGAAGTACTAGGCCTGCAGGGTTAGGTTGAGGTTCTTATGATGGTGCATTTTAACCCTGTGTGAGCTGCCTTGACAGCCTATATTATGAGCCTGAAGTCAAATATACATTTAAAGATTAGTACATGAAATGTTCTGCATAGATTCAGACCAGACAGAGCAGAAATGTAGGCCTGAAATTTATGGTTTATTCCGAGTCACTTTTTTGGCTTACAAAAGCTGCTCTTTTTCATGGGCACAAGAACCTTGCAAAGTGCTTGTTGTCAGAGACTAAAGAGGTTCCTTTGGCTGTTGTTTGCCAACTACTGTCTGATGCAATGGCTGAAACCCCCCTGCATGAAAAAGTATATGAATTGTCACAAGTGAAAACCCTTAGACGACGAGGAGGTGTAAGCTGCATATTGTTGCTGTAGTAGGCTGGCAGGTTAGACCAGGTTATATTACATTGCAGCACACATGATTAGACTGCATTTTTTGTTTAATTAAACGAACATAAAGTACATAAGAATATAAAGAATTGTTTCTCTTTTGTTTGGGAGGGGGGTTGACACACCAGCAGAGTCATGCTAAGCATTTTCCTAAGTTCTGACACACCAAGCCCAAAAGGTTCTGACATGTGCAGAAATTACTCCCCTTAGCCCCTGCCTGACACAGCTCTATAGGAGACCAAGATACCTGGTCTAATTTCTTTCTCTTTCTTTTAGGTCTTCCTCGGTGAGGTGAATGCAGGTCTCAGCAGCACTCAGGTAGTAGTGAAGGAGCTAAAGGCCAGTGCTAGTGTGCAAGATCAGATGCAGTTCTTGGAAGAGGCCCAGCCATACAGGTGAGTTCCTGATCATTCCTTCAGTAGGGAACAGGTAGGATCTGGGGCATCTCATTCCCATAGGTCTCAAAAGAAGATTCCTTGGGACTATAGCTGTGGGTACTCTGCTTGATTCAGAATGCAAGGGTAGCTCCACCAATGGCCAGCCCCAGCTAGATGAAACATTTGGTCTGTACCCTTTCATCGTGCACTCAAAAAGCCAGGGAAATGTCAAGTGAGAGATGGATGGAGGGCAGGGTTTGTTCAGGCAGGGGGCATAACATTTTTACACTGGCCAACATGATGGATGTTGATTCACAATGACCCACATGGCAATGAGAAGAGATCTTGACCATAACATCAGTACTTCTGAGCAGCTTCAAATCATTGTGGAGCTCCAAACTTGGACTGATTGCATGACTTTAACATGAAGTGGGGGAGGAGGTAGAAAGAAAAGAAGGCCCTGAATTCTGTGAGTTGGAGGTTTTATATTTCCATAGAAACTGAGTTGAGAATGTATTTAAAAACTATGTATACAACATGGCTGGGAAAATCCAGTTCCCTCAGCATTCACAGTATATTTTTATATACTGTGCAGAGCTGACACCAAAAAACTTGCTTTTTCTTCCTGGGAACTGAGGCCCCTGATATACATGATTGTAATTAATAAATTGAGAACTGATATATGCTGTGTGTATTAGCACTCAACGGAAAGAATTCACTACTTTTTTTTTTTACAGCCTGATTGTGTGTAACCCAGCATATGCCATTTAACTGGAAGGCGGGTAGGAGGGTCCCAGCTTGAAATCAAGGGGCATTGACAGAGGCCTGGGAGAGGACGGGTGGTTCTCGAAAAGCAAAGAATGACTGTACTGACTCATGAACAAACAACACCCTATTGTTTTCAGCCATGCTGGGGTGGCTGGCACAGCTTAAGAACCATTTATGCATTGTTTATACAGGCTATGTCATAGGAACCCTTCCCTCTGTCCCTCCATGAACCTATTGTGTAGGAAAGAGAGAGAAGAAAACACATACCAAAACAGGGCTCTTTCTCACTTAACCTGGTTAGGCCGTCACATTGGGGCCTAGTCTGCTCTCTGCCAGCTGTCCTAGCAACGGCCTTTTTGCTTCTCCTTGGTTTCTTAATATAATGGCAGTTACAAGCTGTTCTCCCATCCATTTGCTATCTTTCTTAGAGTGCAGTCCTAACCTGGAGTTAGGCCAGCACAATTTAGCCAGCAAAGTTTGGCCGGCACAAGGATCTGGACCACTTTCTGAGCCAGGGAGGATGGTGCACATCTGTGTGCTGGCCTCTCTGACTCTGAGAATGGTCCAAACGTGCTTTACGGTGTCCCTTGTGCCAGCCAAACTTTGCTGGCCTTGCTATGCTGGCCTAACTCCAGATTAGGATTGCGCCCTTAGTTTCTCTAGCTCTACCCACCTCAGTTCATCCTTAAATGCCCTGCCAGCTCTGCAAATATCCATCAGCCCTCCCCTGTCCCTGCTCTGTACTCTTTGCCTCTTGCTCTTTTCCCTCCCATTCCATTATTCTCTCTCCCCTTCAGGGCACTCCAGCATACCAATCTCCTGCAGTGCCTGGCTCAGTGTGCAGAAGTGACACCCTACCTGCTGGTGATGGAGTTCTGCCCACTGGTGAGTCTTTAATAAAGGGCAGTCCCATTGCTTTCCCTCCTCTCTCTTCCCACCTGGCACTCCTGTCTCAGCCCCTGAATTCTGGGGCAGGCAAGTGTGTATCAGTATCCCCTTTGGGGAAGGGGAATCCTGCTGTATCGCCTCTACTAACTCTTGCTTGAGTTGCCCGAAGCTGTTTGCTCTGGAGATACCTTTGTAGAGGGTGCCAATTCTCTCCTCAATATTATCTGCATTGCAGATGTTGATCTGTGGGGTCAGATGGGTATATAAAAGAATATTTCAGTCTTAGGTAGAGGAGTTGGGCTAAGAGACCTTTGCACTTTCAAATTCTACTTTGTCTTCTCAGAGGTGATGGTTCAGCATACAGGATACCCTCTGTCTAGTCCAGTTCCTTACCAGCGCACTTACCATATCAAATCAAAAGAATTCAAACGAAAGCCCT
>JAJKFI010000064.1:4641237-4676311 GCA_029204185.1 Lerista edwardsae
AGGGCTTTCGTTTGAATTCTTTTGATTTGATATGGTAAGTGCGCTGGACTAGTCCCCTAACCTGGGGCTTGTCATCACGCCCCTTAACTGCATTGCATGCATGCTCTCTTCCTCATGTTCTGCTGCAACCTGTCCACTGATGCCTCACAAGAGAGTTCCATAAGCAATGATAACTGTGGGTAACACTGCTGCTGCTGCCACTCTGACAGGGTGACCTGAAGGGCTACCTGCGGAGCTGCCACGCAGCTGAGGCATTGGCACCTGACCCCCTGACGTTGCAACGCATGGCCTGCGAGGTGTCCTGTGGCTTGCTGCACCTTCACCGCAACAATTATGTACATAGGTAAGAGTTCTTATCTGATTGTTTGCTTTCTGGTAGGGTGTGTGTGTGTGAGAAAAAATATTTGAGAAAGGGTACAGTTCCTTTCTTGAGTTGGCAACATTTAAGTGTTGAGCCAGGGAAGGCACATGAAATGGGGAGAAGTGTTCCACATTCTCCATGGAGCAATAGCTGTAGCTTTTAGGGCTACCCTGTGTGTCACCAGGAACATCTAGAGCTGTGGTTCCCAAACTGTGGGTCAAGACCCACTTGGTGAGTTGCAACCTTATGTCAGGTGGGTCGTGGAAAGCTGGGATCATCCATCTTGGAATCTGCAGACCTTATTCTTGCTATATTCCTTCTGTGAGTGTTAACAGTCTGAATGTTCATGTTTGGTGTTTTTTTTAAAATCGTTTTTTGGTTCAGTGCTTTTACATCATATTTTCCCCTAATCTTGCTTTCTGTCAAGGATGTTTCATGGTTGTGCAATTGCTGCAGTCCAGGAATGCCAGTTTGCATTCCAGAAGTGTCAATTGACTATGTCACAATAACACTTCCTGCTTGATGATGTCATTTCCAGCTGTGACATCACTTCCAGGTTTTATGATATCACTTCCAGTGGGTGCTGACAGAAGTGCCATTCCAAAAAGTGGGTCCCAGTGCTAAAAGGTTTGGGAACCACTGATTTAGAGGCCTTCATGGACAAGATCTACTACCAAGTTCTGCCAAAGAATGGCCTTCAAGGTCAGTGTTGTGGATATGTGCAGAGGTCCTAGAGTGGGCCACCCCAGTATGCCTGCATGCTTATGAGAGATGAGTGGGATGCCAGCTGCAGGTGAGGTGCTCAGACCCGGTGACGGGGGCTGGAAGCATTGGGCCGAGATATGGGAAACTTTGGCTTTTGGGGCGGACGTTGTGGTCTGAGGGCTGAGCTCTGAGATGTTGGTTGAGAGTGTTTCGGCCTTACGTAGAAATTGATGGAATATGCTATGTGGAGGACATACTGTATGACCAGCCCTGCGACCTTCTTTTTCTTCCCTCTTGTCCTGCCTGGACACCTGGATTCCTGTATATGGCCTACGGCAAGAGACCAGCCCCCCATGGACACCTGCAGCTCCTGCTCTCCTGTCACCACCTGCTCCTCCTCCCCAACAATATCCTGGTGCTGAGTGAGTGGCACGCAAAGACTCCAGCATCAGTGATTTTGTTGAAGAGGGTGGGCTCTGCCATCTCCTGATGATGGACTGTTCCTTTAGGGAGGGGAGGAGGGAATTTTAGCTGGCTCAGTTGTAGTATAGTGGCGAAGAGGATAAGGTACAAATTAGGAATCCTTGGTTTGGGATTGGGACCATAAGTCAGAGCTAGAGTGCAAGCTTTGTATACAGAAAGTTCCAAGTTCAGCCCCCTGCCTGAAATCCTGTAAAACCACTGCCAGTTAGTTTAGTCTGAACTATGTTAGATAGTCCAATGGTCTGACTTGGTGTGAGGCAGTTTCATTGGTTTAAAACTTGCCTCTGCCAAGATCTCACTGAGAACACAATTCTAACCAGCTGCAAGGCTGGCATGACTCCCTTGTGCTGGCCTCGGCTGTCACAAACGCATAGTAAAGCGCTTTTGTGCCATTTTGGAGGCATAATTGCGCAGGCCCAGGGGCCCGTAAGGCCGGCCTTTTGAGGCTGGCACAGGGAACGCCGGGCAGGCAGTAGGTGGCAGAACAGGGCAGGGGAAGGGCAGAACAGAAGGGGGTGGAGAGCTGGTGGGACCATGAGCAGGCCTGCCCATGAAGGGGGGTAAAGGCAGGATCCAGCTGTAAGGCCAAATGTTAACCACCGTTCCCAGCCTGGGCAGCCGTGATTTGGCTGCTTGGAGTTGTGCCACTGATTTCGGTGGTGCAGCTCCAAGTAGTCCCATCCAGGCTGCTGTGTGCTACACAGGGGGAAGGGGAATATTTCCCCTTTTCCTGGGCAGCTCAGCAGCACCTTCAAGTCCCCAGCTGGATGTGGGGCAGGTGTGTCAGCCTGCCTATTCCAGTCCGGGATTTGGATTGCGCCTCAATGGCCTAAGGCAGTGTTATTCAAACTGTGGGTCAAGACCCACTTGGAGGGTTGCGACCTGATGTCAGGTGGGTTGCGGAAAGCTGGGAGCAGCCATCATGAAAACTGCAGACCTTACTCTTATTATATTCCTTTTATGAGTGTTCATAGTTTGAATTTTCAGGTGAGGGCTTTTTAAAAAAATTGTTTTTAATTCAGTGTTTTTACATCATATTTTGTCCTAATCCTGCTTTCTGTTGGGGATGTTTCATTGTTGTACAATTGCTGCAGTCCAAGAATGCCAATTTATATTTCTGGAGTGTCATTTTATTATATTACAATGACAGCACTTCCTGCTTGATGATGTCACTTCCTGCCACAACATTACTGCCAGGTTAATGACATCACTTCCGGTGGGTCCCGACACGAGTTCCATTCTAAAAAGTGGGTCTCCGTCTAAAAAGTTTGAATACCACTGGCGTAAGGCATCTCTCTCAGCTTCATGCCTCCACCGGCAATGCAGGAATAAGAATGAAGACTTGCCCTCTAGAGGGGTGGTTAAGATAGTAGCAATATGATGTCTGTGCAGTGCTTTGAATGATGTGAAGCATTGTAGAAATTATTTATCTAGTTGTGTGAACTACTTTAAATAAAAAGATGTTTATCTCATTTTTCACAAAGAAAAGGTGTAAGGTGGCAGTAACAATACAGTTCAATAAATGCATGCAGTATATGTGCAATAAAACTACAATATAAAAATACAAAATTACCCTTATAAATTCAATAAAAATTTAAAATATTTTTTGTTGAAAGCCTAGAATTTGTTGAAAGAATGTAAGTTATATAAATGTGGCCTCATCTTTTCTTAAGGTAGCCATGCAAAGTAAAAGGAACATGGCTGTGGCTGGTTTTTAGATTCCCTTCACCAGCAAAGGAGGTGGCAGCAGCCAAGAGTTACCCCTGCTAACTGGGCAAGAGGCACTTTTTCAAGTGGTGTTCCTCTCATATTTAGAAGGGGAAGAGTAATTGTCCCTCTTCACCCCTGCGCAGTCTTTCTAGTGGCTGTTGGTGGTGGTCTGCCTTCTTTTTAGATTGTGAGCCCTTTGGGACAGGGAGCCATTTAACTTTATTATTATTACTATTTGCCTGTAAACCGCTTTGTGAATTTCATGTTGAAAAGCGGTATATAAGTACCTGTTGATTGATTGATTGATTGATTGATTGATTGATTGATTGATTGATTGATTGATCGATCGATCGATCGATTGATTGATTGATTGAAGAGTAGCAAATGGACAGGTATCAAGGGTAACAGCCCTGGCATTCTCAAGTAAAGTGATGAAAAGGTTTAGGCTGGCCCTGGACTGGGAACTATGCTGAATGTAGATGTCCTGTGCCTGACTAATAAGCTCTACCAAGATCAGGTTGCATGTAGCTGCACTGTTGCACTGTAGAGCAAAAGTGTTTGCTCAGTAATTACAAAGTCCGTAAAATGGCAAAAACAGGCAAGCACCAATATTCAAGATTTCAGGGCAGGAAAATGGTCCTGATGCTTTCAAGCATGTCTTTGCGACAGTGAGAACTGGAAACATGGGCAAAGAAACTGAGATAGGCCTTGCATAGTTTCTCTTGGCTTCTCATTTCACTACTTTGCTGTGATGACAAAAGTTGTCCCTGGTGTAGTTCTGCTTTCCATGACATACTTGCAGTGGCGTCTCTACAGGGAGGGCAGAGCTCTAAGTTTTGCAAGGAGCCTTACCCTGTCATGTAAATCCCTCCTCTCCCTTGCTGCTGTAGCCAGTAAGCAACGCCAAGATGTTGCTTTTCCCTGTGAGGATTGGCTAAAACAGTGCAGGAAAGGAGTGATTTCTACTGCAAGGTAAGGCTTCTTGCAAAACTTAGAGCTCTGCTCTCCCTGTAGAGACGCCACTGCATACTTGAAGGTACAAGAGCTCTCTCAGAGTGGGTCTGCACTTTGCAACCCTAAATGAGATCAGTCCCTGTCTTGTACCAAAGTAGATTAAAATGCTGCACCCACCAAGGATACAGGTTACTGTAGCAACTTTTCTGGGAGGTCAGATGAAGGGAGAATGGCAGGCAATTGACCATGGAATTAGCAGAGGTTTTAGTGGGCTCAGGATGGTGTACGGCTACAGGTGACTTTCAGACTCTACTTCTCCTTGCAGGTTTATTGACACTACATTTCCTTGGATAGTCAGATGTTCATTATCCACGGGCCATGCTCATCTTGGTGTGCCCAGAAAACCTAATAGGGGTAGATTTGGGATTCTACCCCAGCACATCTGGTCAGTCCTTTCTCACTGCCTGTTCCTGCAGCCAGCCTGATCACACAGCCTTGCAGTGTGTGAACTCCCCTGTCCAGGCTGGTGCTTCCTGCTTTCTATTGTGTAACTTCAGCTGGGTGTTTCTTTTGTCTAGTGACCTGGCGCTGCGGAACTGCTTACTCACGGCTGACCTGACTGTCAAAATCGGCGACTATGGCCTTTCTCACTGCAAGTACAAAGTAAGTCTGCTTTGGGATAGGAAGTGAGGCTGGAGCACAGGTGTTGGCAGGCTTCTTTTGCAGAGCGCCAACTGACACAGCAGCTATCATAGCGGGGCAGCTTGGTTCTGGGTACAGACATCTAAGGGGAGAGGATGCAGAAAGAATAAGTGTGGGAAATAAATAAGGATTTTATCTCTGCGCACTTAAGCAAGCCTGAGGCCTCAGCATACCATGCACAGAGCCATATTAAGCTACATGTTGGGAATGGGATGACCGAGGCCTGCCCTCAGCAATAGTGTCATATGCTCACTGCCAAGTGGGGGAAATGAAGAGGTAGGAGCAGGTAGGGTTGGTGGAGTTGGCCATATTTGTCACCAGCAATGATCTTCGTTGGTGGGGAGTAGAGTTGAAATCAGGATGGTGAAGTGGAGGGTGTGTGGGCTGGGCTGCCTCTGCCTGATTACAGTTTCTGTTGGTACCGGTCTGACGTGGTCTTGCTTTGGCCCTGCATGCCTGGCAGGATGACTACTTTGTGACGGCTGACCAGCTGTGGGTACCCTTGCGCTGGGTGGCGCCTGAGCTGATCGATGAGGTACATGGCAACCTGCTTATTGTCGACCAGACCAAGTCCAGCAATATCTGGTGAGAAAAATCAGGGTGGGTGTGATCCTCAGGGTGGGATACGGGGCCATCTGAGCTTGAATGGAACTGCATCAGAACTCCACACAGACTGATCCATGGGCTGCAACTGATATGCCAGGACCTGAGCTGAGGGGATTATGGACCAGTCTAGCACAGTGTACTCTCCATTCATGACTAAGAGCGAAATCCTAAACTGGAGTTAGGCCGGCATAAACTAAGCCAGCAAAGTTTGGCCAGCACCACCATGAAGTGTGTTTGGACTACTCTCTGAGTCAGGGAGGATGGCTCACGTCTGTGTGCTGGCCTCTCTGACTCCGAGAGTGGTCCAGACGTACTTTACAGTGGCCTTTGTGCTGGCCAAACTTTGTTGGCTTAGCTTATGCTGGCCTAACTCAGTTTAGGATTGCGCCTTAAGCCAGGCGAACAGGAATACAACTTCTCATCACTAAATGAACTTGTGTGGATCCTGCTCTCTTGACTTTGCTCTCTAGGCCCAGGTGCCACACCAAGGTGTACACAGGTGTACTCTTGGTGTGGGTTGCTCTTAGGCAGAACATTCTCTGTGAGAATAAGGCCAGTGTACCAAAGCAGAGGAGCAAGGCAGCTTTGCCTCCTACAGAATTAAATGTGGCCTGCCGAGAGAGCTATTCTGGTGCAGCAAGGCAAATACTGTAGATATGCCTGCTGAATGTGCTCCTCCGACATGGTTTGGGCAGTGCATGTCCTGGTAACCCTCCTAACTAGCCAGCTGTAGCACACTCTGTGTTTGGGGCTGGTTTTAAAGGTTGTTCGGAAGCTGCAATTGGTTTGAAATACAACAGCCAGGCTTCTGACAGTAGACATAGAGAGCACAGAATATCAGTCTTAAATGAACTCCACTTAGGAGCAGTTTGTTCCTGGCTAAATTCAAGGTGGTGGCGTTCACCTTTTAAAACACTGAAAAACATTAAAAAGGATGATTGAAGGAGTATCTTCTTCCATGTGAACTTTATCACTTCTCTAGGTCTAGGATAGAGAACCTTCTGATATGTCTGCCTTCTAACAGGGTAGTGGCAACGATGAAATGGACTTTCTTGTAGTGACTCCCAAGTTATGGAATTAATTACCTATAGATTCTGGACCTTGGCCCTTTCAACTGGGTTTTAAAGACCTGTTTTAAGCAGGCTTTTTATGGTGAATGTATCTACTGTACTTGGTTTTATTACTTGCTGTATTTGAAATTCCCCACCAACGTTATCATCTCCTTTGCAAAGTTTTATTAGCGTTTTTATTGTATTTTGGGTTTAACATCCACCTTGAGAATTGTTTCGCTGAGAGGCAGGCTGTAAATTTTCTAAATAAATAATTGGGTTGCCCTGGCTTTTGTGATCCAGCACTCTCCAGCTAATATGTGCTCTGCCTCCTGTGTCTCTGAGCATTTTGACCTTCTCCTTCTTGGCAGGTCATTGGGTGTGACCATCTGGGAGCTGTTTGAGCTAGGCGGCCAGCCCTACTGCCACTACTCAGACCGACAAGTGCTTACTTATGCCATCAAGGAGCAGCAGCTTAAACTTCCTAAGCCGCAGGTCCCGCTCTCACTATCTGACCGCTGGTGAGTGAAAGTGTGGGGCACGGGACTTCCAAGGAGGGCATGATACCACCAAACATCAGAGACAGACACACGAGACAAAGCATAGCAGAAACTAGTCTGGGCATATAGGATCAATTAGGTAAGCGGATGTTGACAGCTACCTTCAAATCAAAGATCCTATCTTGCTTTCCCAGTTCAGCCCTTCCTTCGGTGACAGTGGGCATGTCAACCCACTAGGATGGGAAGGTTGCAAGCTTGCTGAATGTCATGTCTAACTTGTAGCAAGAAATCAGGCTCATCACAAAATATGTTTTGGTGAGAGGGCCTAAGTGGATAAAGTCTCATTTCAATTCTTGCTTCTGCTATGAATTCAATAGGTTGTCTTTGGCAACCCTCTCACCTAGCAGCAATATGGGAGTGATAATTAAGGGTGCAATCCCAACCAACTTTCCAGCACTGACATAGCTGTGCCAATTGGGCATGCTCTGCATTCTGCAGTGGAGTAGTAGTCACAGAGGCCTCCTCAAGGTAAGGGAATGTTTGTTTCTTTACCTTGGAGCTGCATTGCCCTTAGCCCAGTGCTGGAAAGCTGGTTAGGATTGTGCTTTAAAATACTGTTCAGGATTGTTGTCAGGGGCAACATCAAGATAACACAAGTCAAACACTCAAGTTATATAGCACTCAAGAAGTGCTATATAACTATTAAGCATGATTATTAAATCCAAGTAGCCTAATATGTTAGTTATTTAAGTGCATAATTTCTTACTGAACAATTAGGTAGAAACTTGCCTGCTGCTTATATCGCCACAGATAAAAAGGGTAGGGACTTACTTTATTAAATGAAAGCTGAACATTCAGGGAGGAGGGTTGGAATATCCCTGGGGGGGCAGGTGTCACAGGCCACCCTGTAGCCACAGCCTTGCAAGAAAGGGTTGGGGAAGGCAGAAAGATCAGGGTTCACCTAGGGTAGAATTGGGCCCTCTGACAGATTACATATATGTGGCTGATATTCTCCACACGCAAAGCTATAAGAGGATGCAGTTCTTCCTTCAAGGCTAATTGGGGTGTCAGGTGGGGACATGGGCTCAGGTAAGGAGGATGGGGTGAGTTTGCAAAGATGTTAGTCTTCCCCTAAGCATGTGAGCACATACATACATATCCCTCTCCTTCACTGCAGAGTATTTTGCAGTATTTGAAAGATGGACAGCCCAATCCTATTAACTTCCCCAGTGCTATTGCGGCCGCTCCAGTGGGGTGTGTGCTGCATCCTGCGGGGGAGTTTCGGATCACAGAGGCCTCCTTGAGGTAAGGGAACATTTGTTCTCTTGCCTTGGGGCAAGCCTCCACTGCCCTGATGGGTCTGCTTGGACCAGTGCCAGCTACTTTGCTGGCGCAAGACTAAATGGACCTGGGTAGGTGAATAGATGCCAGGAAGGAGGATAGGATATCAGAAGCTGCTGCTGCCGATACCTCCCTCTTCTTGGCCTCAACATCTGCCCGCTCCTTCCCCTTCTCTCCTTGTTCTCCCCACCCATAGCCCATTTACTTTGGCAACTTACTGGTTCTAGGGCTCCTGTGGTGGATACCATTGCATAGGTGTGGCTGCTGGCTGCTTGTAGCGGCGGCCAGGCTATGCCCTATGGCACATTGCCTTTTATGATGACCATAAAGCATGCTGCATCACTGAAATGCATGTTCCAGCAATGCAGTGGCCCAATAGTATTGGACTGTAAGTGTCATGCCAAGTGATGATGAGGGTGGGAAGGTGACATGAGATAGAGAAAGAATTGGGGCTGTCACATCAGATGGACTCTGATTAGGAGAAGTGACTAATTGGATGGCTGGAGGTGGGCCTAGGCTAGCTGCTGTATGGGCAGTACCTTAGGAGCAAACATTCAGACTCACCTCTGCTCTCTACTCACAGGTATGAGGTGATGCAGTTCTGCTGGCTGCAACCAGAGCAGCGCCCCACTGCTGAGGAGGTGCACCTCCTGCTCTCCTATCTGTGTGCCAAGGGGGCTTCGGAAGCCGAGGAGGAGTTTGAGCGGCGCTGGAATTCCATGAAACCTGGGGGTGGTGGGGGCTCAGGCTCTGGGTCTGGCTCCAGCCACGTGGGCGTGGAACTCTCATCCTTTCCCTTGCTAGAGCACTTCTCTAATGATGGTGACGACGTCCTGACAGTCATGGAGACGAGTCATGGCCTCAACTTTGAGTACAAGTGGGACCAAGGCAAAGCCGAGCATCTCACCGCTTCGGCCATGAGCCCTCGCGGTGCTGCCCGCTATCATGAGCTCTATTACTCAGCCAGCAGTAGCACTGGTGGTGGGGGTGGGCACCTCAGCCTGGGTGTTTCGCCCTCCTGCTACGAGTGCAAAGTGCAAGGCTGCTCTGGCCTGCACACGCCAGGGGTGGTGCCCGTCTTGAGTGCGCACAGCCCCTCACTGAACAGTGAGTACTACATCCGCATTGAGGAGGCGGCATCCGAGGGAAGTGGGACTGACCTTGATTACACAATGTGCTCCTACAGCCCCGAGTTTGGCCGATCCTCCCACTGGCAGACCAAGGAAGGCCGCTGTGAATCAAACAATAGCCCCACCGTCTCACTCACCATGGAACCTCTTCTGGGCCACCCAGCACATGCCGACAGTCACTGGCATCCCCCTGAGTACTACTCCTATGGAGAAGAAGGGGACAAGGAGGCCCCATATGATGAAGCCTCCCCAAAAGACAATGCTGAGAGCTACTTGCTAAAGGAGCCTGGGGGTTCTGAGTGGCCTGTTGCAGCACTGCAGAAAAGCATCTTTGCTGATCCACTGGGCGTGTCTCCATCAGTGGCCTCCGCTTACAAGGAAGCCACGGCAGACTCTGTCACTCTAGAACTAAGCAAGGAGACCTCATGTGGCAGCCCCAGGAGTGAAGTGGGTGAGAATGATGAATCCTCATCCCCATCCTCCAGCAAGCAATGGACATCTAACACTTCATCGAACAATAATAGCTGTCCCTCGTTGCCACCTTGTGAACCGCCTGTCAGTGACAGCTGGTGCTACCGGCGCATGATCACCTTCCAAGGCCTCATGGCAGAACCATTATGCACAGTGCCCCGGGATGAACCCACTTTAGGGATCAGAGACCTTCGAGCGGCACTGCTGGGTGGGGATCGTGCGACATCAGTTCTTGTAGGGTCACCATGTCCAGACAAGGACTCCCCTACAGAGGAAAAAACGTCAACGGATGTAGCTAGTATGGAAAGCAGCAAAGAAGACACTGCAGAGCCCTTTGCTGAGAGTGGAGAGGAGTACCACCAAGCCAGCCCACCACCATCAGAGGAGACAGGCTTGGTGACATCACCCACACAGGAAGAACCAGACAACACTGTCAACACAGGGGGCTTAACAGTGCTAGTTGAGTCACCAAGAGCTGAAGAAGACTTTGTCCTTGTGGAAGAGGCCCCAGTTGAGTGCCCATCCAGCGTGCCACAGGAAATCTACGTAGAAAGTGGCAAGAGCATCAACAGTGAACAGGACCGGACACCAGAAAAGACAGTGTCTAGCACTAGCTTTCCTGACTTGGATGAGGCCAGTGATGAGGATACAGCTGAGCTCTCATTTGGAGTCTTTACTGACCTCCCGGTCGATTGCCCCGAGCGGCAAGATATCATACCCACCTTCAAGTCCTTGCAGAAGCAGGTGGGGACCCCAGACTCTCTGGAGTCCTTGGACATCCCCTCCACCACCAGCTCCTGTGAGGCATTCAGCCCCACAACCTATGTGCCCTCAAGCCAGCCTAAGGCCCTGGACAGTGGCTACGATACAGAGAACTACGAGTCACCTGAATTTGTCCTTAAGGAGCCTCATGAGCCGCGAGAGCCAGAAACCTTTGGCCAGCTTGGAAGGTCGACGCAGGAGGACAAAGAGGACCAAGCCAAAGAGCTGAGCCTCTCCGAGTCCTTCAGTGCAGATCTGCAGGGCTTAAATGAGAAGAACCCTTACCGTGACTCTGCCTACTTCTCTGACTACGATACTGAAGGGGGAACTCGGGAGGATGGGGAAGGGGACAGTGATGGTTCTGAGGGGCAAGAACACGAGGCCTCCCATGCAGACACTGAAGGGCTAGCAAAGGTCTCCAGCCAAAATGGCAATGCAGGCGAGTCTCTGCCTCCCTGCCCTGAATCCACTTGCCCATGTGGGGACAGTGTGAGGGCCCTCTCTCCAGGGACTGAGAAACAGGCTGTGGGGGAGGGTCCTGTCAATGTGTCATGGGAGTTATTAGCGAATGGAGTTGGTGCTTCTGAGCTGGATTCGAAGTTAACTGTGGACAAGAGTGAGGGGACTGTTCCTGTGCCTCAAACGGTGGCCCCCACGAGATGCTTCTTCTTGTCACCTGTGGTCCAGAGTCCAGAGGCCCCTGAGGGAGATGTGGGGGAAACAGGGCTCCAGGACAGTGCGGTAAGGCAGCCCGAGCAACCTGAGAAAGTGCCAGAAACTGGCAGCCATGAGGAGACAGAGAGCAGTGCTGGGCTGTCCAGTCTGTCACTGGACCTGTCAATGGTGCCTGCCCAGCACCCTTCTATCCCTGCTGATCCAGAGGAAGAGGAGGATGACACGGAAGACAGCGATGAGTCGGACGAGGAACTGCGGTGCTACAACATCCAGGAGCAGAGTGAGGAGAGTGAAGAGGAATCGCCAGCCGTACCCATTGTGGTGGCTGAGAGCCACAGTGCTCGCAACCTGCGCAGCCTCCTTAAGATGCCCAGTCTGTTGGTGGAGTCCTTCTGTGATGATGAGCGCAAGAAGAAAGCCGTCTCCTTTTTTGATGATGTCACTGTCTACCTCTTTGATCAGGTGACTTGTTAAGAGTGAGGACGGGGGAGGAAGTCTAGAGAGGGCAACCTCATAGAAAAATGCTGCAGATGGTCCTACTTAACAGAGAATGTACCCTGTGCTCAAAATCCCCTTAATAAGCACTAGGGTCATCTTCCAGCTTCTAAATACAGCAAACATGAATATTCATGTGTGATTCATTTTAAGAGACATAGGTTGACAGTACGCCCTACCATGTACCTATAAGCCCAGACAAATGGTTAAATTAACCAAATGCCCTGGCCTTTTTTTTTTTTTAAAGCAACCTTAATTTGTAACATCTTCACTTGATTTAACAAATATGGGAGTAGAAGTATGGTAACAAGCAAATAAAGAGTGAACTGCTTAACCCCAAGAGCGAGTTTGAATTGTAGCAGATGATCTCAGAATATGAGATGCCTGTCTCCATTGTGTCTCCCGTGTGCAGGAAAGCCCCACAAAGGAACTCGCAGACCAGCCTTTTCCAGGAGTGGGGGATCCTCCCCTGGCACCACCCATGCAGAAAGACAGCAACACCACCACCCCAGGCCCAGCCAACAGGATAGATGCATCCAACAACTCCTTGGCAGGAAGCTCCTCTGAAGAGAGTAAGGGTAGGATTCAGATGGGGTACTGAAACTAATCAAGCTATGATGCGGGGAGGGCACATTGCTTCCTCTCACATGAACAATTCTCCTGCACTCATCCATTTTTCTCTTTCACTTTGGAGCAAGGCTTTCAATACCTCCCTAATATGTTGCTCTGCATTCATTAAGTAGAAGTGAGAACTCATTGAATTCCATTTGGTTGGAGCTTTGTCTGGATGAGTGCTCTGCTCTTGCCTGGCATGGGTGGGTGCGTTTCACACACAAACATTATCACACCCTCTATTGGGGACATATTTGTCACACCCCCTCAGAACCTGCCCTTACCTTTATTAGTTCATTCCAGCCTCAGACGTTTGTGTCCTCCTCCTGCTTGGCTCAAAACAGGTGGGATTTTTTTTTCACTTTGTCTTAACAGGTACATTATGAACTAGCAAGGAGAAAACAGCTTTCTTGTTCTATGGCATTTAGTTGTAGCATTGGAGGGCAGGCATTTCCATCCTCTATGCTTTGATTGAGGAAGCAGCTCACCATTTGAACACTAGAGGGGGGAAAGAGAATGATGTTTCAGGAGCAAACATCATATAGCAGTGGTATTCAAACTTTTTAGACTGGGACCCACTTTTTAGAATGGCATTCCTGTCGGGAACCACAGAAGTGATGTCATAAACCTGGAAGTCATGTTGTGCAGGAAGTGACATCATCAAACAGAAAGTGCTGTCATTGTAACGTAATAAAATGACACTCCTGAAATGGAAATAGGCATTCTTAGACTGCAGCAATTGTACAACCATGAAACACCCCTGACAGAAAGCAAGATTAGGACAAAGTATGATGTAAAATACTTGATGTAAAATACAATAGCTAGTGGAGGACAGGGAGGCCTGGCGTGCTGTGGTCCATGGGGTTGCGAAGAGTCGGACACGACTTAGCGACTGAACAACAACAATGATGTAAAAGCACTGAACTAAAAACAAAATTTTAAAAATCCTCACTTGAAAATTCAAACTGTTGACACTCACAAAAAGAATATAGCAATAATAAGGTCCGCAGTTTCCAAGATGGCTGCTCCCAGCTTTCCACGACCCACCTGACATCAGGTCGCAACCCAACAAGTGGATCCCGACCCACAGTTTGAATAACACTGTTATATAGCAAGAGACCTTTTGGACTCCAGGAATTAGGGGGTGAGTTACTAATCAGCATAGGATAGTAGGCCCACCATGGCTACCCTGATTCTTCTCCTGTGACTTTTTTCCCCCTCTAGGTGGTGGTTTTGAGTGGGTTGATGACTTCCCACTCATGCCAGTGAAATCATCCCTCATGTCATCACTGACATCGGCGGCACCTGAGCCTGCTCTCCCCGGACTGCCACCCACGCTATTGCCTGCGCAAAAGCAGGTGCTACCCATCCAGCTTTCACGCTTCACTGTCTCACCTGCCCCAGTGTCGCGGTTCTCCATTTCACACGTCGCTGACTCAGACACCAAATCCATAGGAGGTAAGGTGCATTTACACAGCGTAGGAACCTGGCAACCCTCAGACCTTTCCAGAACCTTTCTGCCCTTGAACTAACCGTAGCTGGAGAAATGCCGTGTGATCTGGTGTAATGTCACAGGACTGCAATCAAGTTACAAAGAAGCATTGAATGTGGGGGTTGGGGAGTTGACTGACTTCTGTGGGACCCTGCTGTAGTGCAGTTCCTTATGATGCTTACCCACATCCTAAACGTAAGACCATGGCCATGTGAGATTGTTTGAGTCAATCAATAAAAGGCACTTTTAAGCCACTTTTGCAGAAAAAGGGTAAAAGGAAAGGATAGGGATATGAACTGTTCTTTAAAAAGATCTAGGTCAATGATGGCGAACCTATGACATGCGTATCAAAGGTGACACACCACAACGTTCGGGGTGGTGTCCCCAATATATTCAGCAATACATTACAAAAACGGTTTGTTTTACTAATTTTTCATTTTTGTAATTATTTTATGTTCCTTTATGTAATACTTAACACCACACATGATCAGATTGTATTTTTTGTTTAAATAAATGACTATAAATAATTGTTTCTCTTTTGTTTGGGGTTGACACGCCAGCAGAGTCAAGTTAAGCATTTTCCTATGTTTTGATATATTGAGCCCAAAAGTTTCGCCATCACTGGTCTAAGTAGTCTTAATCCAGAATTGTTTGTGTGAATGGTAGAGGTCTAGACTGCTTCCATTCTTCCCCCCTGCCCTTTCCAAGGTGCCTTTGTCCACCATGAAGAATGTGTCTGCTTGCACTGTAGAAAGCAAAGCCAATAGGAACTTTGGGATATTCTGTGACTTCACTTAATTGACCAGAGTGGGAGTAGGGGGTGGGAATTGTGTGTTCCTGCTCTTAAAGCAGCGGTGTCATCCTGCAATGAGCTGCCAGAACGCTAGGCGGGACTTACCGCCTGATTGGCTGCCCGTCCATGACATGTCGCTGCTTGCCCGCCCGCTGCGCAGGCACCCCTGGCTTCAGAGGGGGTGCCCACTTGCCTGGGGGGCGCGCCAGGTGCCTGGGCAAGCAGCGGAGGGGCACGCAAAGGGGAGGGAGCCCGCATGGCGGGCGGGCAGGCGGCGACACGTCACGGACAGCCTGTCAATCAAGTGGTAAGTCCCACCTAGCGTTCCGGCAGCTCGTTGCCGGATGACACTACTGTCTTAAAGGGTACGTGAACAGCAGACCACCTGAAGGCAGAGCATCCTGAAACACTCTACTTACATGACTTCAAGCACTGTTACCTTACATTCATGTGAACACAGTTACCTTGAGAATACATTACCATTCATAATCAAGCGCACAATCAACAGTAGGCAAGTGAATGACACTATAGGAAATCCTGAAAAGCAGTTTTGTACATTCAGATATATGGTGGTCCATATGCAGAAAATAATTATTAACAGTTCCTAACACAGTTATTTAAAAGCAAAGGTTACACTTGAGCTTTTGCAGAAACATGCAGATACAGTCCCTGAGATTCTTAAAGTACTTTTCTGTTAATAGATGAGACTGTCTCTTTAGGGCAAATTTCTTTTTTACCAGATTTTCTGGTATTACAATGGAGAGTGTTAAACGTTTGTGCTTTGACAAATGCTAAAACTTAGAAGCACAAAAATATGGTAGATATAATAGTCACATAGTTATGGAGTTAGAAATAAGAGATAGTTTGGTTTTGTCAGCCTTCACAAAATTGAGTTTATGTTGTCTTTTGATGCTTGGTTATTATATTTATTCAGGCACCACATATAACGGGTTAATTCAACAGGGCTATAATCAGTGATGGGCAAGGACTCTCCACCTTTTTTGAAGTTTAAGAGAAGAGAGGAAGGGGCAGAATCTGGAGGCTGGTCTGGACTTCAGGGACCATTGCTCAATTAATTCACTGCCTGAATACAATGCAGAATTTTGTGGTGTGGTGGATATGAGAGTGCAATCCTAAACTGGAGTTGGGCCGGCATAAGATAAACCAGCAAAGTTTAGCCAGCACAAACACCATAAGGCGTGTTTGGACTACTCTCGGAGTCAGGGAGGATGGTGCATGTCTGTGTGCTGGCCTCTCTGACTCCAAGAGTGGTCCAAACATACTTTACGGTATCTTTTGTGCTGGCCAAACTTCGCTGGCTTAGCTTATGCCAGCCTAACTCAGTTTAGGATTGTGCCCTGAGTCTGCGACATGCTAGGAGAAGGGGTTGCTAACTTGGCCTGTTTCATTTTCTAGGCAACAGTGAAGATGACGACAGAGAGTGATCTTGGTCACGTGCTCCCTTTTGGACTTCCCATCCTGCCCCCTACAGCATCGGATTCTGCACTGGGGCAAAGGAGTAAGGATTGAGGCCCGGAACATGGGCGGAGATGAAGAACTCCGTGGGGCTTCACTCTTATTTTTTTAAGAGGCAGATTTTATCAGACAGATCATGACTGCTGCTAGGCTGGAGCTGCCCCACAGTGAGGCGGTTTGTGACGAGCGTGTGGGCATGAGCGTGTGTTTGTGCGCGTGTGGGCGTGCTTGTACAGATAGACCATATAGACATATAGAACCTATAGCATTTAAAGGGTAGAGCTGTGACCTCGCTAACATCGCTGCTCCTTCACCCAAGCCATTTTGATACCCTGCTCTAGCTCACGCCTCGTGATGTCTTGAACCACATCAGCTTCCCAAGTTCGGGCACTGCCTTGAGATACCACCTCCTGCCTGTCCTGTAAGCGTGTCACGTGTTCTTTTCAGGCCCAGTGTAACATACAAAGAGAGCACGTAGCCTTGATCTCTGTACCACTCAGAATGCTTCAAAATGGCTCTCCAGCACTTCCCCACCCAGTGACTACAAGCCCTCCTTGCCCTGCTGCATCAGGAGACCAGCTGGGGCTGCAATATTAACCTGTGCAGCAAGAAGGGGAAGGCAAGTGAGCAGGAGAGTGTGGTAGGCCAAATGCAATAGGCATGTAGGCGAGCTGGCCAAGATTAAGGTGGCGGGGGGACGGACGGGGGATGGACGACGACACACCATTTGTGTGCAAAGCCATTTCCCTTTCTGCAGTCTGGTTTTTCACAGAAGCATTCTTGCTACAGTCTGCCCCTTGCACCATTTCCATTGCACCAATGTGGGGCACTTTTAGCTGGAACTCAGGCCCTGCATTGTATTGGCCTTCGAGACCACGTGCTTACACACCTTGGTGACTCAATACCTCCACCTCCATTTGGGACAAGACGAGCCTGAGCCCTGAGTGGCGCAGGAGTTGTGCCTTAATGGCCTTAGGCATGCTCGTTCTCCATCTTAGCCTCGTGGAAAGCAACACAGCCCATTGATGCATTTGATGAGGAGCAAAGAGAGGATGCATGATCATGTACATCAGTTTCGGACTTGTAGGGATACTGTGCTGTTGGGATCCCTCTGAGGCTCCCCTGCCGCCCCCTAACCTTCATTTTCTTCCTGCCACAGTATTATTTAGATACTTCTAGAAGGCCAAGAACTATGCTGCTGTCAGATGGCAGGGTAAAATTGTGTCAGGCTGCCTTGCCTTGCGTGGGGTGGGATTCCAGCTTCCCTCTGCAATGCTTGGACTAATTCATATGCTGGGGGCGGGGGGGAGAAGTCTCCTGATAAGACTTTTACTTATTGTGTAGTAAAAGCAGGTCGAACTGCCACCAGGACTATTTTTGTATAAAATTTACCCATTGCTGTGGATCACCTGTCCCAACAGAGCAATGGATTTAAGTTATTGTTGCCAAAGAGGTGTAAAGGGTTATCTTTTTATGAAGGCATCTTGTGGGGAGGGAAAGGAGAAGGAGGTGGGATTGGGGAGTGTCTTTTGGTTTTAATTTTGATCCATTCAAGGCTTAGGATAATTGTGCAATCTGAAGAAGGAAAATACTGAGAGGAGGGTTGCAGTTGGGGGATGGGAATTGTAGCCTTTTGGGTTACAGGCCAAACACCAAAGCTAGGACTCAAGGGCCAGTGTGGCACATACATACAGCTATTCTGTAGGAATATTCTGTAGGCTTTGAGGACTTGCAAAGCGTCAGCCTAGGCAGCAAGCAGCAAATAATTTTTCTTAGGGTATTTGGGAATGCGTATTCTATGGTTGTTTTCCTGTACTCTGCTGGCATTTGATACTCCCACTTGGCATTGGGGCTGATCACTATTCCCCCTTCTTTGGTTCCTGACCATGTGGGGCACAGTGCACTTTAACTTTTTACACACCTGTCCATGCCCCTTATCAGACGGTGCATTCGGTTTCCAGTGGCGAAGGCGCCATCAAGATTTTCCTTCTTCTTGTCTCCCCCCTCCCCAGCTCCCGCATACCAGTTTTAGTCAATTGGAGGTTTGTTTAGCAAGGCTGCATTCCTAGGCATACTTTTAAGTCCCATTGAATTTATCTCTTGAGTATTGCATAGGATCATGCTATTTGTTTCCAGTAGTCCTCAGTTCGCTGCAGCCAAAGGCCAAGAACTCTTGGGAGTCGGTGAGTTTCAGGACTTATATCTTGCCACTTTCCAGTTGCCTCCTGTTCTGTGTAACATTTCTCGCTAGGAACTAATATTTGCTCAGTCTTCATTGAACTTGCTATTCGTGCAGAAAGTGCCACTGGCCATGGTAGAAAGTGCCACTGGCCATGCCACTGCCCTACATGTACACTGGTCATGCAGCAGCAGCAGCATTGCTGCTTCTGTAGTTTCCAAACACTGCCCTTCCCTGGAGCCATGCATCTGTTTACCTCTAGCAAGGCAAGGCTGCGGCAATGCTCTTGCTTGGCTTTTGCTTGGTGAAGGTGAATTTCCATCATAAAAGTAGCACACTGCAATGTTTCTAGCTCACCTTTCTCCTTGTTGTAGCTGGAAATTTGCTCTTTAAGTCTGCTTTTCTTGGTTGGGCCTCCAGATGCTGTGGCATTCAGTCAGGCAGCTGCAGTTTCACCCTGCCACAGCAGGCAAATCTGTGATCCCGCCTACACTTCTGACCTGCATGGCACTGACACTGAGATTGGCAAGGAGACATCGATAGGAAGTCATGGACCAGAGGAGAAGTCAGGAAACGGCTTGCAATGTTGCTCCATCTTTTCATATTACAGCTTGTTTGTACCTGACTCTGGGGATGTGTTCTTTCCTACCACATTTAATCTGCCTGATGTAGTGGACTTGCTTCCTACACAGTTTCCTCAACACCAGCACATGGCTGCACCCAGAGGACTAAGAGTGCACTGGGGGCTGCTGCTCATTCTGCTTTTTACATTTTGCAAAGTGACATCAGAAGTGGTTACAGCAGCTGTGCACCAGGGGCACCAGAGTGGTACCCTCCCCCACACCAAGCAGCGGAGGGGTTTCTTCCAGTGGCTAAAATGAAAGCCTCAAGCCAGCAGCGTAGCTAATGAAAGTGTAGACCAGTGCCAAGGGCAAAATAATGCCCCGGAAGTGACATCACAACAGGAAGTGATGTCACTTCTAGAACTGACAGCACTCCTGCAGGGCTTTTAAATAAGGTAAAAGAAAGAGGAACCTGCATTCCCCCCCCCCCCCCAGCAGCATGCCCCCTCCTGCTGCCATCAAGCCCACAGTCACCTTCTCAATAGTGGTGTAGATAGATCATTGACACTCGAGACCCATAATTTTTTTTAAAAAAAACCATATGACAAAATTATAGTTCTCATGTTTTTATACTACCTTTCTTCCAAAGAGCTCTTGGTGGTTCCTCCCTTTCTTTTGTCCACTTTATATTAAAAGTTATCTAAGCCAGCAATTTTAACATGACATCATTAATGTCATGTTATTATTATTGTATTTTCATTTTCAGTTTTCTTGGCCATAATCTTTGATAGAATGAAGGTATTACACGCCGGTTTGTTTCATTGCATTCTGCATGAAATTCCACATAAAATGGTATATAACATGACAGTATTGTTCCTAAAAATCGCAATTTTAACAAACCACAATTTTTTCATGACAGTTGTGTTTTCATTTTCTGTTTTTTGGGCCATTACTTTTGCTAGAGCACAGATATTACACTCCGGTGTGTTTCATTGCATTATGCATTAAATTACCTTTCCAATGATATATAACATGATGGTACTATTCATACATACCAAGGTTTTCACAATTTTGGCCACTACTGTCAAGCTCAGCTTGTTGCCCCCTTAAAGCTTGTTGCCTGGTGCAATTGCACCCCCTGCACTTCTTTAGCTACGCCCCTGCCTTGAGCTATTATTAAGGATCTAGGAGAAAGAGAGTCCCTTCTTCCTCCAAAAAAGTGCAAGGATAGGAATCGGCTATTCCCCAATTTAAGCAACGCAGCATGGGCAGCATCAAACATAACCCAGGTTGGACACTGATTGAAGGCTCAGGCTCCCCAGAGGCCCCTCTTGGCTCAGGGCTCTGCCCACTTTTAGACAGTAAGAGAGTAGTGCCCTCAGCCAAGTGCATCAATCCATTGCTACCATCATCTGCCCTTTGCTCCTGTAAATGGGCTGCCTCAGAACCTGCTGTGGCTATGCATTTAATGTTTTCCTATCCCATCTTCCCACGTAAACATAAGGAAAATTCTAGGCAAGGCTGAATGGAGGAAAAGGAGAGAGGAACGTTTCATTAGGCCCAGTGGCTACTCCTCTGCACATGCTCAGTACCTCATTTGGAGTGGTGGAGTGGAAACACATAAGTGGGAAACAACGTTGTAGCCTGCATGAGCCTGCATCAAGCTTGCATGAGGTAGTGATTATAGCCACACAGTATAGTTGCACTCTCATCCCACCACTACTTTAAAAATGCAGAAGCAGGCTATATAGGAACACCAGGCTTGAAGTGCAGGCAGAAGGACAGATGAGCCCACACAGTAAGCATTAGAAGAGCTGTTATGTTGTCCCCATTCCTCTTTTGCTATACTGTGTAAATAAGCTGCAGTGACTTGTATATGCATCACTGTAATAGTGTCTTCTGTGAACATGGGTACCAGATAGAGTATGGGAAGAACAGGAGAGCTGATCCTGAGGACCCCTTTAATTTTCATTTGCTTGAACCTTAAGACTTGCCATGTGGCTCAGGAATTCTCCAGAGCTGAAGTAACTGGAGATAATCTGCTAGTTACTAAACCGCAAGCGATATTCTGTCCTATTTCTAATGTCTAGGAATAGGCAGACTGCAACATTATAAAATCAAGGTATTGCAAGGTCATTTTGGTGAAGTTTTGCAATGGGATAAGGATCCCTGTCTTAGCATGTGGTTTTTGTTTGCATAGTTGTCCTGCCATTTTTTATTTTTTTTGGCTTTGCAGAGCTCTGACTACTCCATGCTTGGAGATCATAAAAAAAGGTAAAGGTTTCCCCACGACTGAATGGTCTAGTCATGACCGACTGTAGGGGGCGGTGCTCATCTCCGTTTCAAAGCCTGTAGAGCCGGCGTTTTTGTCCGATCTTGTGGCCAGCATGACTCTACGCCGTAGCGCACAGAACGCCGTTACCTTCCCACCGAAGTGGTCCCTATTTATCTACTTGCATTTTTTAGGTGCTTTCGAACTGCTAGGTTGGCAGGAGCTGGGACAAGCAACGGGAGCTCACTCCGTCACGCAGTCTCGAACTCCCAACCTTGCTGTTGAAAGCCCAGCAACAGCAGATTAACTCGCTGTGCCACCATGTCCCTTTGTGCCACCACGTCCCTTAAGAGACCATAGGATGTTGCTAAATGCAGATGTTGCCGTTTGCATAACAAGAATGTGGCTGGTATTCATTCGCCAAATATTCAACTGCACTGTCACTATAAAAACAGCCCTTGACATGAAATCTTGCAGATTCATGTATAGCTTCTGCTATATTCTTGCAGGTCAGCTTAATTTACATTATTCACTGGATATCCTTAGCCTTGACTACTTCCATCAGTTTGAAGAGGATACGCCACTCGTTTCCTAGAGCTTCTGTTCCAGTGCTGGCTATCATCTTGTGGTGCTACCCTTATTTGCTTACCTCAGTTTTTCCATCTTTATAACAGACTTACTTGAGGCCCAGCCCTGCTGAGCCAATTTGTGGCAAACAAGGCTTATTGTGTAAGCTCCCAAAGCTGCAGGCACAGCTTGGGGGGGGGGGGTTGCATGTGTGTGCGCAAATGCTCATGATGGTTTCTCGGGTCCTTTCTCTTTAGCAGAGCAACATTGAACTGTTTCTTACTTCTTTAAGCGTGCAGCCATGCTGTGCAGAGGTGGCACAAGTGCCAGAGTTCTAAAGTGGCATCATGCAAGCACAAACATTGTCAGTAGTGGGACCAAGTAGGATGCCTAGTAGTCAGGGCTTCCGGGTTCATCACAGGTCTTTGCGTTATTATTATTAGCAGCAAACAAATAATTCACAAACAAATGTATGCAAATAAAGTACATTTGCATATGAATCCAGCTTTTCTTGGTGCATTTTAAGCTTTTGTTCCAAGAGTACAGGCTATATTTGGTCCTGGTGAGCAGGAAGGTAGAGCAAACAGTGCAGTTGGCCATGAAGCAAACTGAGCCATGTGGGTGTTGCAGTAGCTTAGTTCCAATGAGAGCAATGAACATGTTTCAGAATAGTTATTGTAGAAACTCTTCCCAAGTAACTACAAAGCAAACAGATTTACAGTGCAATCTTATACATGTCTATTCAGGAGAATGTCCCACTGTATTTAGTGTGGCTTATTCCAAGGAAAATACAGCCTTGCCCCTTGTATCCATGGGGGATCTTTTCATGGGACCCCCTATGGATACAGAAACTGCAGGTACAAGGGTGTGAGTGTATTAAAAATGCCCCCCCCCAGTTCACATTAGCATCATTTGAAAGCTTATTGGTGAAGTGTTTCTTGCTTTAACAGGTCGCTATAAGCATTCAAGCTTATAGCATGATGTGCGCAGGCTGCTGGCAGCCTGAAGACAAAACTAGATCAAATTGTATCAGGAAGCAGGAAGTTAACTGCTTCCTGTTACCATTCAATCTAGATTTGTCAAGCATTCAGGCTGCTGGCAGTGTGCTCACATTGTGCTCTAAGCTTGAATGTTTATAGCAACCTGTTAAAGCAAGAAACATTTCACCAATAAGGTTTCAAACAATGCTAATAGGAAAGTGGGGGAGCAAGAGCCATAGATAACTAAGAACCTTATCCTGTCCAACTTTCCTCTCCCAATGCAACCATGCCAATAGGACCTGCGTGAGGGGAAAGTCATGGAAGCCTCTTGAAGGTAAGAAAATATTTGTTCTCTTACCTTGGGGCTGCATCGGCGCTGGACAGTTGGATAGAATTGGTCTCTGTATTAGACAACAGATCTGCATATATGGGGGCCTGCCTATATGTATAGGATTGCAGCCTTAGAAAGCATCTGGTTGCATTAAGGCTTTTTGAGAAGAATTTGGCCATTGCCACTTGCATTGCAAAGTGCTCAAAAACCTTGATTTACTCCTAGGGCAAGTTAAATCAGATCTACTATTGATAGCAAAAATGAGCTGTGGGCATAAGTGAAAATGGGCACTGTATCAATCATAACTTGTAAAACCTTTGAGACACACAAAAATAACAGTGTTGCGCTGCAGATGAACATGCCCTCAACTGAGCAAGTACAACGGGCTATGCCTTGAGTATGGGGGCCCATGTCAACCTTGCTGCTCCACACCCCTCTACATTGGAGACAGTTGTCAGGTATGGCATCAGCAGATGGGCATATATAAAAGAGGCAACAGCATGGGGTGGTTGAATTCTGTGCTCTTGCAGTTTAGCGGAGCCATTTGTTCCACTCCCCGTCTTCTGTGTTGAATGATATGAAGTGGGAGTGAGGAATACGTGCCCTGCCACTTAAAGGCAGAAGCATACCAAATTCCCTGGAGGGCAGCAGTTTCGGGGATTGATTGTTGCCAGGTATTGCTGTCCAGCCTGGTGGAGCCAGTTGTGTTCCTTTCGGTATTGCAGCTGGACAGAAAGTTCCTCCAGGCATATGGTCCATAGCTTCAAAATGCTTTCAGTCCCTGAGAGGCTGCATGAGGACAGAGCTAGAGCTGTGTTTTGGATTATTTTTTTTAAGAGATAGAGGCTATTTACAGTGTATATTTTATAGATACGGGTCATAATTGCTGTATTTTTTATCAGTGCTGATTTCCATACAGCTCCCAGCATGTGTGTCAAATACCATTGGTCCAATAACAAATAATAATAATAATAAAGGTTTTTTCAAATAACGTAATATTTTCCTAGTCTCATCATATATCCATGCCACATAACTAGCACAGTAAACTGAAAGTATAGATGGTGGGAGTTAATCTAGATAGCCCCTGTTATTTGTTGGATGCAGGCTTCCGACCCCTTTCTTGACAAAGGAGAATTTGCCTCTGCATGTTTGCTTCTTGTTATGCAGACAAAGGATGCAGGATAATCTGGAATCCTCTATAGCATGTTCAAGGCACAGAAACATGGTGCTGAGGGAAGAGCTGCCAATGGCAATGAAGTGGTCTTTTTATGGCACAATCCTAACCAGTGTGGAGGTTGGTGCAGTGCAGGCTGTGTCACTGCTTGCCATCACAAAAGTGCTGTAAAGCGCTTTACAACAGGCATAGCAGTCGATTGGGCCATGCCAAGGGTCATGTGGATCCGCTTGCTCTGGCACAGGGAGCAGCACCCGCCACAGAAGGTAAGTTCTGTGCTGAGCAGTTCGATGCTGCAACAGGTCAGGGGAGGGTGGGGAGGAGGTGCAACAAGGTGAGGCAGGGGGATCAAGCGCAGGAGGGGGGTGGGATTGGAGCAGCTGTGTGCACTGAATCCTATCCCCCTTTTCAGGTATGATCTGCCAACATGGGACAATGTGGACTTGCACCTGTTGCAGAACTGAGTTGCGCCATTGTGGGTTTGGGCTTACCCTGGAGATAGGGGACCCCGTTGAGACCTCCAGCATGCAAAAGTCCCATTCAGGTGCTGCTATAGAGTGGGCTGAATCACTTTTGCTTCCATTCTGCCTTTGGGCCTAACTCCCAGATCAAGGACTGCACACAATGTACATGATATATACACAGTGCACAGTTTTTGCAGTCAGTTGGCTGAGGCTAAAATGAGGTGCTTTGTTGCATAAGGTTTCTGGAACATTCATTCCCTATAGCCTGGGCCAGGCCCATCACCTCAGTCTGCTTGTAAATTAGTCACACATGACAGTTCCCCAGCTGGATCAAGGATGCTTGCTTAGTATAAGGGTCATTCTTGATTTGGGATCTGCAAGCAGAGTAAATTACCACTCTCTTCTCTAGTTAGCTTAGATCACTAACTGCAGAATCCTATCGGTACTTACCCAAAAGTAAGGCCCACTAGGTTCAATTGGCTTACTCTTAGGTAAGCATGCATAGGATTGCAGCGTACTAGACCCTTTTGTAGCATTGTCACTCCTCCCCTAGAACTGTGCTACAAGATGAAAGTAAAAAGAGTTTGGATTCTTTTGATTCAGTTTCCCAACATGAATTCTTTTGCTACCAGAACATATGCTTTCTATGTTCTTGGAGTTTTCAGATAGGTTTTATGAAAGAAGAAAAGAAATATAAAAGGGGGGACTCAATATTTTGCAATGGAATTAGAACAAGTGTTTAATTTACAAATGCATTACAGGATTCACAAAACGCAGTTGTGCTAGTAGCAGCAAAAGGCAAAATTAGCTGGCGTGAGGAGGTAACAGTCCAATTCATTTATAGATACTGCCATGCTGTGATTTTGAATGTTCAGAATTCTTGACCACTAAATCTTAGATCACCTATAGCTACTGCAACAGTGGTGGGTATACACAGATCCTAAAGCTGATACTGCAGTGAAGTTTCAGGGCTTATGGATAGCTAGTACTAGTCCTCCGTTGTCTTCCAGGCAAGTGTTGCATCTCCTTCGTCAATGGATTTCAGGGGGTCGCAAAGAGCTTGTGGTAGCCGTCTTAAAAGGCTGGACACCACGATCTTGGAAGCTTCATTTTGGCTAGGCAAGAGGCTTCCCCATTCAACTACCACTTCCTCAATGCTTGTGGCTGCAAGGGAAATTAGCCTTGCTATAGGCTCGTCTTCATATGTGGTATTTTTCTAAGCGGGCATGTCGTGCCCTCCATGTGCATGCCTAGGTGAGTCTCAGCACACAGGGAAGAGGAACGCAAGTACTCTGAAAACTATCTAAAATTTGGCTTTACCAGCTTGATCACCAGTGGCATTGAGAAGCCACAATGCATTCTGTGCAATATTGTTCTCAGTGCTGAATCAATCACTGAACTGAACTCCAAACTCAAATGTCACTTTATATCTAAGTATTCAGAACATTCTAAAAAGGATGTGGAGTTTTTACTTTCAAAAAGTGTGATTTATTAAAAACAGTAAGTGCGCTTCCTGCTTAATGACATCACTTCTGGGCCTAAGTCTTACAGAGGCCTTGACTGGTTGTCATAACTAAAAAGGGGGTCCCGGTGCAATAAAGATTGGGAACCACTGGGTTAGTGTTACCACCTCATTCACAGACTCAGAGTGCAATCTAAACGGGAGTTAGGCCAGCATAAGCTAAGCCTGCAAAGTTTGGCTAGCACAAGGGTCACCATAAAACCTGTGTGGACTACTCTCAGGGAGGATGGCTCACGTCTGTGTGCTGGCCTCTCTGAGAGAGTAGTCAAAACATACTTTACGGTGTCCCTTGCGCTGGCCAAACTTTGCTGGCTTCGCTTACGCAGGCCTAACGCAGTTTAGGATTGTGCCCTCAATTGTTTTTATAACCACTATATGTTCTTATAACCAGGGGACATCCACTAAAATTGAGGGCTGGGGGAGTTAGAACAAATAAAAGGAAATACTTTCGTACCCAGTGGGTAATTAATATGTGAAACTCCTTGCCACAGGAGGTGGGGATGGCAGTCGCGGATCCAGGGGGTGCAAGGATGGCAAGCTGCATGGGTGCAGGGTGCCGGGGGGGGCGCTATTCTGCCGAGTCCGGGCACTTTTTGGCCCTCCCGCCCTCCCGTGCGCCTGGAACGCTCCGAAATGGAGCTCTTCCGGGCGCTGGGAGGTGTGGCGGGGGCGAAGTACCGGGGGCGCAGTTTCGTTGC
The DNA here is from genome assembly GCA_029204185.1 of Lerista edwardsae. Classification (NCBI taxonomy): domain Eukaryota; kingdom Metazoa; phylum Chordata; class Lepidosauria; order Squamata; family Scincidae; genus Lerista; species Lerista edwardsae. The sequence goes on from JAJKFI010000064.1 coordinate 4,668,305, forward strand.
CTTGCCATGGGGCGCGCTCCCGGCCCGGCCCGCCTCTGGGGGAATGGCACCTAAGATTTTGAGAGGAAAAATCCATCACAGGCTACAGGCCATGACAGGTGGTGCAACCTTTTTATTGTAGATATAGGCTACCTCAGAATGCCAGAATGCAGTATATTCTTATGTTCTTAATTGAAAACAGATTAGCAGATTGTAAATCTTTCATCACATTAATGCCAGAAGTTGGGGCTTGAGGTACAGATAGTGCTTAAATTTTAATTTACATGATCTGCTTCTGCATTGAGAGCCAATAAAATATTGTTAATCTGGGAGAACTCCTGATCAAGAAACAAGGCACAGACTACAAACAAAATAAAAATTTGAGTGAGGCCTCTCTCTCTCTCTCTCTCTCAGCCTCTAAGAACAGCATTATTTAAGGGGAACTTGTAAATTAGTCCAACAATGAGGCTTAAATTAGTGGAAACGAAATTTACAGCCCAAGACTATGCATGTCTATGCAGATGTAATGCCCATTATAGTCAATGGAGCTTACTCCCAGGTAAGTGTGGCTAGGATTACAGCCAAGTCACATTGATTTCAATGGGACATGCAAAACTGGATGGCATCAAAAGTGTCCTAGAGTGCAAGCCTAGCTGAGGCTTCGCCCGGTGCAGTGGTCCCTGCATCAGCGGAGGGTATAGGAAACATGCTGTAAGACACACTGTGACACCTGGAGAGTAAGCAGCACCGACAGGGAGGCCTGCACCATCCCACAGATTCTGCATCCAGCCCAACAGCCACCAGCAAAGATAAAATTTGTGCCTGGCAGTAGAGGAACAATGGAAAGGTGGCTTGGAGGCAGGAGGGTTTTTGGGGGGTGAGGAGGGCAGATCAGACCCAGGAGGGGGTCAGCATCGGCCTCCGCCATATTCTTAGCCCCGCCCCAGGCATCCTGGTGATTCTTAGCCCCGCCCCAGGCATCACACCAGACTGATTGGTCTTCTTCCCCCTATATAGCTTATGGATATCCAAATAGTCTGGGGAATTATTCAGGGTAAGAGGAAAAATCCTCTAACCTGCAGAGACCTCTAGCTTGTGCCTAAGCCACATTGGATGCAGCGGAGGCCATGCAGCCCAGCTGTGCTGGCGCATCTTAGGGGGCTGTCAGTTTCACTTGTTACTAGGAAAGGATAATCTTTCTCTGCAGAAGAGCTCATGTTCCTTTGCTGGAGAATTGTTCTTCAGCTAGTATGGCTCATGTAATCACAAGTGCTGTATGGAATGCGTTTGTGTGACGTAGGCACAATCTGCTCTGCCCCGCCCTGACCATCCCAGTAACTCACAACACCATTTTGAACACATAATGTTTTGAGAAGCTTTGCCTTATCTTGCCCTATTTACTTAAGAAGAGGAACATTTATGTTGCACTTAGTGATGGTCCAATTGGTCTTGTTGGCAGTGGTAAGGTACTAAAAATGTTTTTTTTTTGTTTTTTTAAAGGGTTCCCCAAAACCTCTTGATGAAACTAGACCAGTCTTTTATCAATAGCTTGTTGCCATTTTTCTGCCTATATAGCTCACACTGAGAAACCTCGTAAGTTCCCTGTGAACAAGGACCCTGAAGAAAAATATTCTTGAGGAAGGTAAAATGGATACAGGGCTCAATCTAGCGGGTTAGTTATGACTGCAGCCCCAATCAATGCATATTTACTCAAAAGTAAGACCCACCGAGTTCAATGAGATTCACTTTCCAGTAACTGCCTAGGATTGCAGCACAATTTTTGCACGATTGTTCCCATCTTGTGCTGAGATTGGGGACTCAATAATTGAATTATAGCTAAAATAGATGTCCTTTATATAAAAATATAAGCATTAACAGATACATGTGGCTTCTTTTTGTCAAAAAGGTAGCTTAGAGCACAATCCTAAACTGGATTTAGGCTAGCATAAACTAAGCCATGTTTGGCCAGCACAAGGGCCACCATAAAGCATGTTTGGACTACTCTCGGAGTCAGGGAGGATGGCTCACGTCTGTGTGCTGGGCCTCTCTGACTCCAAGAGTAGTCTAAACATACTTTACGGTGTCCCTTGTGCTGGCCTAACTTTGCTGGCTTAGTTTATGACAGCCTAACGCAGTTTAGGATTGCGCCCTAAGTAAAAATTCAAGCCGTTACTCATTTTCTTGTAACCTAGTGTTTTTTCAATAGAATTCTAGAGGTTCCAACCCACCCCTATAAACCAGGCAGCCATTAGAAGACATCAATATACAACTCTCACCTAGTAAGTGCAGAGAATCTATACACAGTGAAGTTTGTTGCAGTTTGTGCACCTGCTTTCTGCTATACATTGCAGGTGATTCTGAGTTTTTTTTTTTAACCAAAGCTGCTACAGGTTGACAGCTATACAACAGCTTCAGGTTGACAACTAGCAGAGGCTGGGGAAGGGGAAAGTGAGGGTATGTATTTCCTTCCTTGTTAGCTGTTTGGCTACTCAAAATTACCCAAGTTGCTTGCTTGCTTGCTGAGAAAAGGTTTGACTACATACCTCTTCACTATTAGAGAGCTGAGGGAGCAATTTTGAGCAGAAAATGGTCAGGCCCCTTCCACCCCAGTTGGACCTCAGCTGAAGTTACCTGTGGCTGGTTAACACCTAAAAACACAGTCATGGGAGTACACAGAATACGTTAAACCATATCCACACTTAATATGTAGTTTGGCCCTCACTTCTTTTCGGCTTGAACGATAACAAGCTATGCTGACTGGTTTACATCACCTTCAGAGGTGAAGCACAGTTATCACCCCTCAGTCAAAATGGCCACATGGCCATTCAACAGAAAGGAGTTCATTTCCATGCACGAACAGGCTTCAGCATAAGCCAGGCCAAATTTTGTCAGACAGCAGTATGGCTGGACCCCATCCGATTCCTTGAGAGGTTCCCTGAACAGCAGTTAGATGCTGGACCACTACGCACAAAACTCTCGCACTTTGGCAACAACCTGACCAAGACGCAAAGCTCAAAGCAAGTGCAGCACAGCTTGAGGGCTCTTGCTATATAAAGGATCATGCACAGACATTGGGGTAAATAGCTCTGTAGCACTGAATGCTCTAGCTTGGGGGAATCTTGACTCATACTATTGCATACTCCCCATTGATTGCATACTAAAGTTTTCTATGAACACGTTAACATCTATCTGACTAAAACAGTGAAGAAAGTAGGAACACAGTATTATTTTGGTCATAGAAGAGAACAGGCCCTTTCAGAACAGTACTGTCCTGCAATACTGTAATAACCAAGTTGCTGCCAGGATGCCTCAGCCAGTTTCTTTTTGCCGGTTGGGACCCCAAAACAAGATCCACAGACAAAATTTGACAGCAAGAGTTCATGGGAGCAGAGGGGAAATTAAGCTAGCTTCAAAACTAAGGGTTCTTCTCCTACACATTTAATTGACAGGGTGTAGCGGTGAGGGCAGGTGAGGGCAGCTTGTACTGTCTGAAAGCAGCACAAGCTGTTTTCCTTCTTACTACGTAACACCATAACATGGAAAAAAATGTGTACATGACAGCCATAATCAAGCACGGAATGACTGCTTCACTGAGTTAAATATGCATTTACTTCATTCTTCTCCTTGGGAACAGGCAGGATGCTTGTGCAGATCTGTTGGGGTTTTTTAAGAGAAAAGAAAAGCAAGCTTTTGGAATCTGCCTCGGCTAGGCAGAGAATAGAGTGGGCTACCCAGTGAGAGCCCAGCATGAGGACACAGAAATCCCAGTCTGTAGAGCAAGCTCCTCTGCCTGTAATGCTGTGTAGAACAAGCAATATGAGAGGCTAGGTGGTGTGCTTGGCTTGATGATCTTGCACACTGGAGCAGCACCAAAGCTTTTCTCAGCAACCACGGAAGTCCACTGGTTCGGTTTATTCAAATCCATGTGCTTTGATGATGCTGATAGAACATCCAAGAGAAATTCTACACAGTGCAGAGGTTACTGCAAAACAGCAAGTTCCATCCTGCCCACATTAGTCTTCTCTGCCTTATCAGAAGGTTTTGAACATCGTCTGTGAGGAGTGCAATGCAGGGCCTGATTCATTGTTCTATCTATTTCTTCACTCGGAGATCCCATGGCATCTTCATGGTATCTATCCCCTCCAAGGCCAAGGCATCTCCTTCTGTTCTAAACCACAAAACATAAAATGAGTGTGCCAACATCTGCTTTTCAAGCAGGGATGGGTGGGCTGAAAATCCAGCTACCTACAAAAATAGAGCTTTTGGAAGACAGGTCTGCACGTTTTACAAGGACATCATAGAAACGCAAGAGGCGAAACGGAAACAAAAAGGTGCGAGATACCCGCCGTTGCTCAACGTCTCTGGGATCAGCTGATGAGAGGAGCTGAACGATCATTCGTCACGGTGGGTTTGAGCTGGACATTGGCAAAAGGATTCCTGTTGAGAGAAAGCAAGGCAGTTTTACTGGGAAGAGACTTAGGAATCGAGTGCTTTTCACCAATGACAACGTTGGTGACAATACAACAAGGAGAGATGGCACAGACGACAGAACATCAAACAGTCACTAGAAACATAGTTCCATTTTTCAGTCAGGACAACAGACACCACTTTGTATAAAACATTGACAACAATGGTTTTGCTTGGAAGGTGCCTTGGCCCTAAATGACTATGTCTTCAAGTCAAAAGCATTGATTACACAATTATACAAAATAACATTATGAACAAGGACAGACACGCACAATATTTTGTCTCACACAGAGACCAACACATGTATCAGTGAGCATTTCTAGCATCTGCAAAGTGAATGGCTATCTGTGCTCTGGCAGGTAAGATGTCTGAGTTGGAGCATGGTACAGTTGCCATGGGGATTCTCCCCAAAATGCCCCCTTCCCGTATGCCAAATCATCCTCACCCGAGCTGTAATGGGCTTGCCATACGCTCTTAGACTAACATGTCATCAGTCTGCCCACTCTCAGGGTGATGGAGATTTACAGTACGTTGGCTCCAATCCATGTGATCAGTACTCCTACATGACACAGGTGGCCCGGGAAGATTAGCCAGAAGGGGACTTGTTTTCAGAGGTACACTCATAGCAACTGAGACAGGCTCCAATATCAGGTTTAGAGCTGTGAAAAATGTAAGTGTCTGGCAGGATCAGATTAACAAAAGCAGCTAAGACATTTACTGCAAGAATCTTCGGGTCTCAGGCTTGCATTTAAAGACCCACTATTTTTTTGAAAGCCTACTTCTATAAGTTATTGCTCCTCCATGTATTTTGTGATGGCTTTATGGGGCATTCATGTTCTAAGGCAAAACAACACTAAATTCTAATGGCTGGGGAGTCATAAAGAGCAATCGGAGAAAGAAGGCTGTTGCCTTCATGCCCTGCTTGAAGGCGTGTAGACGGTAGGATGCTGGTCTAGGCGGATCTGTAGTCGTACGCGATTCAGTCAGGCCCAACTTATGCTTTGGGGGAGCAATTGGTGTAAGATAAAAGTCTGAAATGAAAGTGCCAAGGAAGTAGAATCTTTGGGTTAGCTGCTCAGAGACAGCAGCTAACTGAAGAGTTGGAAGTAAGTCATCTTAAGTATTAGCCCAAGCCATCTGCAAAGACACACTCCCTAAGGGTGAACACACTCAACTGAATGGCAATTGTAAAGCTGATCAAGAAAAACGGCCTGGTTATGAAGGGAAAAGCAGCCTTCCTAGAACAGATTCTCTTAATACGGCTGCACACAAAACTGTGGAGGAGGAAGAAGTTGCCCTTGGATTGCATTCCAAATCTCCCGAGCAACCGGGCTATTTTCAGCTTATGTGGCTTTTACTCCTCCCTCCTCAGCCCCGCTGCAAGTCAGAGTCACATTTTATTGATATTTTGGTGGCACCCACATGCACAGCATCGCTTCCTCCGGAACACCTTGTGTATATCCAGGGCAAGCTGCTGCTCTGCAAACTCTTGGTAACAAGTTGCTGCTGTGCGCTTCTGCGCTCTCAAGTGCCCTCTCGTAGGCTAGGCCAGGGAGGGCTCTTTCAACCTTCAGCAAACATCATGCCTGATGTGTTTTGGCACCAGCTGATACAAGGGGGGTGTTGCATCAGCTGCTTGCGAACCTGCAAAAATTTGCTGAGCAATGCTCAGCAGCAGCGGTGCTTTTGCCAGACCAGTTGAGTTCAGGAGAACGTATCTCAGATTGTACATCCTTTTTTTGAAGACGAGGTCTCCAAACCTTGGCCCGATGGCCAAATAGGCCCTCTGGAAGATTTGTATTCAGCCCTTGGCAGGTGGTGAGGCCATCCCACGGCAACCTGCTGTGGTTACATAAATTCAGCGCCGCCTCAGTATCCACTGGGGTTCTGTTCCACAGCCTCCCATGAATACCAGGGTCACCATATAAATGCCCTTATATAGAATGTGGCCCTCAGGCTGAAACGTTTGGAGACTCCTGTAAGACAACAGGCAGACCGCTTGATTTGCAAGCTACACGTCCTATCCAAGACATGAGCAATGCACAATGCACACATGGATGGTACATGTCTCATACAATGAAGAAACCCCTTCCATTGAGATTTTCCTATTTGACTACTGGGAATCGTGTAGACTGTTCTCGCCCCTTTCCATGCAGGTTTGTGTCAACGTACAAGCCTGGAAAAAAAAGAACTGTGATTCACACTTGCAAAACTGCCACCTCCATGTTTGTGGACGATGGAGCAGTGCTGCAAATCATTCACCAGCATAAACGCAACTCATGAATATCAGGGGATTAATAAAACAATATATATACACGGGTGATTGGTGTGATAGCCAGACAGTTCCTTAGAGGAAAGGAGATCCCTTTTGTCTGGCACTCTTGGAGACGTTTGAGTCACCAATGCTTAGCTGACATCTGTCTAAACCAATATGCCTACATTTCTCATGCATATGCTCTAAGTCTTTCATGATCTATTCCGTGGCCCAGCTCATGTTGCCACAATTACTGTTCTGAAGAGGCAGCCAATATTTGTGTGCCAGTTTCCCCAACAATGCTACTGCACAGAACACACCAGACACACATACACACAGATAGACAGGATACACCACCAATACACACGTTCTCTTCCAGCTTCAGAGTATATCAGGGCACAGGGTGGCCACGGTCCGCAGCAGCTTGCTCTAAGTAGTCACTCAAGCAGATGAAGGCCATCATGAAACAGCAAGTTGCATGGCAAACTCCCAAACAAGGTTTGTGTATGCAAACCTGCTGTCCAGCAATCAACCAGTGCTTCCCTTGTGGGCAGAGAGCATTCTCTTTCACATAAACCCAGCTCTATATGATGCCACAGTAGAACTTGGTAAAAGTTCTACAGTAGAACTTGGGTAAAGGGACTAGTCCTTACTTGAATGACAACATGATTCCTTTTGAAATCAAGTTCACAGGAAGTCAGCCTCTGCCACTTCCAGGTTGGGGACAAGGGTCACGATGATGCACTTCTGAAAAGACCCCATAAGAAAGTCAGCTTTGGGAACTGGAAATAAAAGGCTTGCAACTCCAATAGCTGAAATAACACAAAGGTCCCAAACTTTTCAGGAAGCGGCATACACACATTTCTGGCACAGAATCAAGAAAACTTGAAACCAGGCACACTGTGAAAGAGAGGAAAGTCTTGTGAACACCCTGTCCTCCTCCTTCCCCATACCACAGTGTCCAGAGAGAGAAGGGGACGACGACTTGGGAATAAGTCTTTTGCCAAGACATCTAAGAAAAATCTCCCAAGGGTTTGGGTGTATAGGGCACTTGGGATGTCTAAAAATCCAGTTTTACAGAAGAAGGATTCACATCTTGCATAAGATAACATTGCAAGTTATTCAAAGCTGGGATTCAAAATTCAGCAGAGCAAACGATTCAACATAGTGATTCAAAATTCAACCTAACATAAGCGATTCAAAGTTGTGGACTGCCTACCTTGGCCGAGGGTTGACTCTGTGATCTTGTAGCCCCACCCATGTTGCAGTTTCATATCTCACGGTCCAGAACTGATAGAAACTGGCAT
>JAJKFI010000064.1:4677861-4740971 GCA_029204185.1 Lerista edwardsae
AGAGAGAGAGAGAGAGAGAGAGAGAGAGAGAGAGAGAGAGAGAGAGATTGCTTCCATAAGCTTCCTTCCATGCAGGTGCCTTAGGATACAAGCCAGGAATTTTCAAAACTTGTAGGCAAAATAGATCAATTTTCAGTAGAGGCTTTTTTCTCCTTTTGGGGGGGGTTGCGTTTCCTTTCTTACCTTCTCTTTGTCATGTCCAGATGAATGACTACAGTCACCCGACATCTTACATGAGGGTTACATTCCGGCATGTAAAGCTAACATCTCATATGTGCTATCTTGAAAATCCCTTACACTGAAAAAATAGATGCTGAAATACACACTGTCTCTTTAAAATGTACTGGCAGAGGTGAGAACTGAGAGTGAGCGAACCAACAGCAGCTTCATTCTCTGCTCCCAGGCACATCCTTAGCAAGTGGAAGTTGCCTTACTAGCAAAACTTTTTTCCTGTGGGGGGTTTTTGGGCAGGGGGTTGCCAAGCTCATATGCAGGCGTGCCCCAGGATCTGCTGGTGTTCTGTTCCAGACCTCACCGTGGATACTGGGGACAGCTTTTTTAAATATTGAGGAACATCAGAGGGTTTGCTGCAACAAGGTAAGAAAAAAAAGAGATCCACTTAATGTTCGCCTATCTTTTAAACAGGAACCCCAGTCTCCATGGTGTCCGTGGCTAACTGAAAACGTGGATCAGTGGATACTGGCGCATGCCTGTAGTTGAATTCATGCAGGCTAATGGCACCCAGGGCAAAGGGCAACTGTATAATGAACGCCACCCACTAACAGTTCTATGTTATTGGGTAGTCCCCCCAAGTGCCCCCTTGTGCAGATATTGCTTGCACCCTTTGGATTCGATCTTGATGCAGAGACCATCACATTCCTCCCCACTCATTAGGCCGAGGTTGTGCTGGCTTCTCAGAAAAAAATTGAACAGTGTTTTCAAAGAGAACTCAGGTGGCTTTAATTACTTCCACACATCGCTACTGCACGGAAGCCGTGGACACCAGGAGGGCCGTCAGGAGAAGAACGTCCAGTAGCGGGGATGTCAGAATGGGAAACTATGACCAAACCAAAGGCTTCGTGCGTTTGAATTCCAGAACAGGAACTCCGAGGGGCTCCTTCCTATGGGAGATTTTTGCATAGTACTTGAATGCAAAATACGGGCCACATCTGATGTGACATGTGCAATCGCCATTTCCCAGACCCACCCCTTGAAAATACAGAAAAGTCACAACAGCAGGTGTGCTGTTTCAAGAGAGACAAATGCCCCCTTTTCTTATGCAGTTAATTCTGATGCACCGAACGTGTATGTTATAATCTGGCATCACACCCACATACAAACATGTCTCGTATGAAGTGGCTCAACATCTATTCCAAAAGGGGGAGGGAAACTGGCCACCTTTTGGATGCCAGCACCACTTTGCCGAGGTCTGCTATTTAACAGCAGCAAGATTAATTTTTCTATTTTTAAAGCGCAGACGATTAATATTCCCCCTACTTAATCAATGCAGAAACTCAGATCATTTTTCTCCCAGGGATGTTAAAATAAATCTTTGGAGCTGAAAGGGACTAAAGGGAGGGAGTAGTCAATTATTTGCACAGTGACTCATCAAGGAAGAGTTAACCATTTTGTAATGGCAAATGAGAAAAGGGGTAACTCTAGAGCCTGATAGCAGCAGTCTCTGTGCAGCCTCTGTGCTCAAATGCAGAGCTGGGGGTGGTGCTGTGGGGGCGTAGAAGAGACAAGGTGGAGGAGGAGAAAAGGAGAGGCTAATCCTCTTCTATCCTCACCACACCTCAGCCCAAATCTGACATTCGTTCTGTTATGCTGCATGGAAGTGGCTGCCAGGCAATCTCACTGGACCACCATGTTGAATAACACAGGCCTCAAATCACTATGGAGACAGTGTAAGAATATCAACTCTGAGAAATACAATGAACAAATAAATGCAGCCCCCCTTCTGTTTTTTGTTTTGTTTAATGTCATTTCTCTGGAGCATTAAGTTGCTTTCCACTGAAATAGCTTCTACAGCCTGATCCTATCTCCTGCCATTGGTGCTGAGCCAATGAGGCAAATTCTGCATTCAATGGTTGGAAGGGGGAAACTGTCAGGAGGCCTGAGGTAGATAAGGATAAGTACAGCGATGGGATCTACAAATGAACAAGGGGAACGCTGGGCGGGATGTAGGCGGGACTTCTGCTTGAGTGGCAGCCCTTCTGTAGCGTTCCGTGGCTGCCCTGGCCTCAGGGGGGCTCCTGCTCACCGTGGAGGACAGGTGAGGGTCGCGCCGGGTGCCTGCGCGAGCAGCAGGGGGCACGCTAACCGGGGCAGCCCCCCAAAGGCCAGGACAGCTGCGGAACGCTACGGACGGGCAGCCAATCACGCGGAAGCCCCGCGTAAGTCCCGCCCAGCATTCCCCTTGTTCATTTGTAGATCCCATTGCTGGATAAGTATGTTTCATGTACCTTTCATTGGACCTATGGGTGTCCTGTATAGCTGGCGTAGGTCCAAAAAGAGAAAAGGGGGGGACATGATTGCTGCTGGGACCCACCTCCTGCCCTCCCTATGGCACACCCTGCCGCCAACTTACCAGGAGCTTCTGGGAGCTGCTGCTGCGTGCACCGCACCACTACCCATTTGCGGCAGCAGCCCGAAAGCACACAACGGTGGTCTGGCTTCATGCCGTCAGAAGGGCCCTTGCACGGCTGGCCTACTAGTTCCAGCAGCACAAGACCCAGACAGGATGGGGCCCTCAGTTACTGAAGGGAGAGTGGTCCATGCAATGTTACCTCAGAACAATAGTTCCCACCTATCTGCTTAGACAAATATTAAGAGTTGGAAGTGCCATTGGGGGCGTTATCTAGTCCAACCCTATAAGTGCAAATAACATCCTTGCTATGTGGCTGTCTAGGCTCTGCTCAAATCCACAAATAAGGGAGAGCCTCCTACTGCATAAGGCAGACTGTTCCATTGCCAGGCACGTAGAACATGAGGACCTTCTAGCCCAAGGGCCTACTGCCGAACCCTACAGCGCCTGCGGTACTGCGGGTGCTGGTGTCACCCACGTGCCGTAAGGCTTTATTGCCTGTGCTGGCTCAGCGCCGAGCAGAGGGACGTTTGTATTTTTTAATACAAAAATCTTTGTAACCCCCGAAGATGCTTTCCACAGGTGAAAGTAAAATATTGGGACTAAATCCCACAATGTGTTTTAATCCATGGCTTGAAGTCTTGAACAACATTTCTAATTACGTATTAGACTCGTTACTTCGTCCAGGTTATTCTTGCATTCATGGGAGACCCTGCACGTACCTGGATACGCCAACTGGACTTCACTGAGCAGAGGAGCACTCCCCAACTCCACATACAAGTCTATGCACAATTCTATGCACATGAGGCTGCCCTTAACACCAAAGTTCATTTGGAGCAGGGTCTCTCCTTGGGTTTTGGTCCCCGAATGCACACCTTCTGTTTCGGACTGGAGTGCAGATGTTCTGGGCAAAGCCCTGGCAAAAGCTAGGAGACCAAAAGCTGAACAAGAGCAACCAAAGAATCCATCCCGTTAAGTGGGGAAGGAAGCCAGCCAGTGACTTGAGGTCCCCCGCAAAACGTTTGGCAAACAATTCAGCAAAACATTGCCAGGACTGTGCAAAAGGTCCAAACCACAAGCCTAAAACCAGAGCGAGACACACACACACCCCCAGCTGCCCAGGCTTCAAAGCACCCAACAAAAGTTCCACCAAAAATGCAGCAAAAAAGGAGATTGAATATGGGGATTGGGGTAGGCATTTTGCTAGGAGTTGTGTGGGTGGAGGATTGGATTGCAGAAACAGAAGCATGGAGGTTGATTCCAAGGGTCAGTGGAGGAAAGGGAATCCTGTTTCCATCAGTCAGAGGAAGGCAAAGAAACTCCTACCAGCAGTCTGAGTTGCAAGCGAGCAAGCGAAGCTCTGAACTGGCCAATTATCTGGGGAGAATGGAATTCACCAATAGAATGTCCGTAGCTGCTCAAGAGCAGGACTTCCCCCCCCCCGCAGGACCCTCCACCCCCATATTCTGATTCCAGATTCACCAGCAGTTAAAGAGTCGGTCCAGAGTGCACTTGGGAGGGAGGTGAGGGGCAGAGGGAAAGGAGTTGGCATGTGAAAAAAACAAATGGTTAACTTACAACTATACACAGTCAGGGACACATCTCAAAACCTGGCCACTTCAACATCTGGGCTGTAATGGAAAAATAGAGAGGCTGTTTGTAGACCAATTCTTGGAATGCATGCATACTCCGTAAGTAACCAAAATAGATAAATTAATAATAGCAGTCATTTAAAGCAGGAGCTGACAGTGCCCATGGGATTCGTGGTGAGGTTCTGGCTTGCCCAGGTTCCTTGCATCCCAAGTCTTATCTCTGGCAACTTTACAGCTCTATAACAATGTTAATTCATTGACACCAAAAGACAGTGATGAAAGGCCAATAGCAAGGAAGAATTAATACAAAGCCTGGTCCTTTTGAGATGTTTTTCTTAGTCTTTGGCCAATCTAGTAAGGACCAGAACTTGATTCCCTAATAAATATAGTCACTCTCAGACATAACCCACTCTTCCTATGTAAAATTGGGGAAACTTCTTCAAAGAAACCTCTTTACTCAGATCATAGAAACATTCAGATCTCAAATACATTTAGAAAAAGGAGGTTGAACATCTAAAATAACAAGCCATAATAAAGATCCAATGGCAATAATTGATCAGAGGATCTGCAGGCTTCAGGCAACCACTTTCGCGTGATAATTCTGATCACCCATAGATATGGTTATAAGAGAAAAAAGGAACTTGCACTAGTTTACTCCAACTGAAAGTCAGAAACGGTGGCCAGAAAGAGGAGACTGAACTGACTGAATCCTCAAACCGCACATTACTGTGCTACAGTAAAATTGTAATGACCAGGCAGACTAGCGCATCATACAGAAATGGCTGCTGTGTGACAAGGTTATAATTTGCTATGATGAAAAACCACCAGTTGCAGATACAATCAACTAAACAAAACTGGTCGGTCTGAGCAGAAAATGTCAGTCTGAGCTTCGGCTCTCCCAGAGCCAATTCCTAACAAATATCCCATTTAATAACTGACCAATGTTGTTTCCTGGAAATAACTTTACAGGGATTCAGGAGATCCAAGTTAAAAACCCAGTTCAACCACAGATGTTCTGTGTAGACTTGAGCAAGTTGCTATCTCAGTCTCAATTCTTCATCTATGTAGGAATAATAAGAATTTGCTCCTAGAATTGTTGAAAGGGTTTTAAAGCCCTTTATGCATTCACAAAACTGTAACTGGACAGAGGTGGGATAGAAAATAGGGGGGAAAGTCTGGTTGAAAGGGGAGAGGTGTTTCAGCATGATAAGCTTAATGGAATGTAACATCTAGTAACACACACACTTCAGTGACTGTATGACTTATAAGTGCTGACGGCAGTAAAACTGAAGAAAATTACTGAAGCCCAACTCAATGGAGGAAATAAAACTTTTATTCAAACAAATCAATACAGGGCTTTGTTATTTTTTGCTTTGTTTTTCTTTTAAGAAAGATTTTTTCCAGCACTTTTACAGTTTTCACACAAGTTCTGCGTATTTTTGTTTTGCTTTGTTTAGTTTTCTACATACATTCTTCTACGACAGAATACCCTGGATGGAAAAGTCTTTTGAGCAAAGTTATGACAACAGTGCTAAGAGGTTCTTATTACATTTGCCCCAAATCTATTATATAAAACAAATAAAACCTCTGCTATGCGTGTAGATCACTCTTCCATATATACATATAGTCAAGATAATATTGCCAGCAGCCTCCCATACAGGTCAAATATTATTTTTGTTTTGCATTTGAAATCACATTGGGCTCATAAAAGGAAGGAAACACAGCTCTATACTGTAGACTTTCAACCGGAACTGAAAATGTTAGGTCTTTAACAAGGGCCACGTGACTGACTTCCCAGAATTCAGTGATTGAAGAAGCAATACCAGTAGCCATTAACGCCAATTCTACCTCGTTTGCCTCTGAAGTCGATCAAGACACACAAAGAAGATTGACAGCATTTTAGGAAATTAAAACATGAATTTTGCCAAAATCCACTAGGTTCACACCACCCCCTAAATAAAGGTGCAAATTCTTCCTCTGCTCAAAAGGAAAAAAACACAAGCTAACCCCATCCCTCCAATTCTAAGAGGTCTTTGGATGAATGTGGCAAGCTGCATAATTCCGCAAGATATCCCTGCCCTCCCCACAACTCCCAGGACCCCAGAGCACTAATCATGAGGTAACAATACCTTCCTACAAAAAATATATATAATATATATAGATATATTTATATATAATTATGTGCATATATAAAACAAATGCTTTTTAAAAAAATGGACACCGAGTTGGTGCTGAGTTTAATTGGCTGGATCAGGTTAACAGTCTGAGAACCAGCCACCACACTCCCTGCCCCGGGCCCAATCCACTTGCACGCGAGCAACCCCTGAAGCACAGCAGAGGGTGGCCCACCTCCCCAGCCACTCTGCACACTTTCGCTTGAGACACAGAAAACTGGCATCATGGTCGAGTTCAAAAAAGGATCGTGGAAATAACAGTACGTACACCATAGGCCATGCATATTGGTTTCTGGATTTTTTTTTTTTTTTTTTGGGAAAAGGTTTCTTTTTTTTATTTCGCTATTAATGTGCAGCTCACATGAAAGAAAAGGGATTGTGTATTTTTTTTAAAAAATTTTTTTTACAAAATACAAAGAGAAAGAGAGAAAGATGCAGGATCTCCATCTAGTTTAGATTCAATGTAAACTGCATTCAGGTGGCGGCGGCGGCAGCTGTGAAAAAAAACCCTTAACAATCCCTGTACGGATATTTTGTTTCTGCTTTAGAAAGGGTGTTTGCAAACATCAGGGAATAGGGAAGTAGCAGCACCATGGGTTCTTTCGGGATCACAAGAGTTAGAAATCTGAGAGAGGAATGAGTGGTGGTGGTGTTTTTTTTTTTTAAAGGGCAGGTGGGAGGAGATTGCGCAGAAGAAGGAAGAAGAAACAAAACGGAAAGGACAGAGAAGCAGAAAACTCTTCCAAGCAGCAGCTGCCATTTCTAGTCAAGGTTCCTTCTCTCACACTGTAGATACCAAAGTGCCACTGCCGCTGTGGAATAGAAAGAAAAAGCACAGAATACTGCCAAACCGCACTTCACCACACACACACACACACCAAAAAAAAAAATCTGATGGACAACCACCAACAAAACTTGAGTGCAATGCAGTAGTATCCCTTTGGCTCTGGAGGCTGCAGGGGTGGGAAGAGGGCAGAAGAAGGGCTGATCTGATTTTCTATGGACAAAGAGTCCATTGTGGGCTATAGGCCATGATGGGTTGTTCAACCTCCTTATATTAGTCGTAGGCTACTTCAGAATGCCAGGTGCAGGGGAGTGGCAACAAGATGCAGGTGTTGCCTTGTGTTCTCCCTGAAGCATCTGGCGGGCTACGGTGAGATACAGGAAACTGGACTAGATGGGCCTTTGGCCTGATCCAGCAAGGCTCTTCTTAGGTTCTTATGGCCACCCTCTGTACTGCTGAGTTTTGCTGTAGCTCACTTGGGCAGCTCCCTCCTGCCTACAATTCAGCAACAGCATCCACATTATGAGGATGGTCTGTATCCCTACGGGGGAGAGGGAAGGGTGACCTGTGACTGATGATCAACTAAAGCATTTCTATGCCTCTCTGCTCCCTTGCTGCAATACCAAACTAGAAGAGAACTATCAGAAAACTATTCCAGTTATTTTTTTGATGGGCGCTCTGTGCGTCAGCCCAACCCCACCATGTGGCCAACATGTACTAGAAAGTCCTGTCACTGCTGTTAGAGGGGAGAGCTGCTTTGACCTGCACTCTGAGAGTCAGGATGCTGCCATAATGGCAGCCAGGAGTCCAACAGGCTGAGGACTGAACACCACATGAACAATCCCTGCTTTGGGGGGGGGGGGGGGAAAGGGCATCCAATTTTGGATTTGAGAGTTTCTTAAACTACAGAGATTCCCATCCCCATTCCAAATTGGCTGAAAGGTTAATTTCTTCACTAAATTAAGGGGCAGTCCAATTTAGCACTTGAATTGTGTTCATATTCTCACGTTTCCAAACTTAGGCTACTGTTCCTACACAATAATGTTTTTCAAGCTGTCTTCAGAGAAACCTTTTTGCATCAACTCATCTGCCAAGGAAGTCCTGCACATCTACCATGGAACCACTGAAGACTGTGGCCAGCTTTGTGAGGTCTCATTGTAGGCCCACATGAGTCGACTGTGTGACCTCCTACAACATGCCTAATCTCCTGTGGCTTCATGTGGCAGGGGAAACTGGCAGGGCAACTTGTCTGTCATTATTGGTCTTCACATTGTGAAACATCTTCACACTTCCCAGGGAACCCAGAATTCACTGCAGCATAGTTTCACTTTTCTCCGGATGAATGCCCTAAAACAAATCCACTAACTAGATTAACCTGTTACCTAACACCGGATGGAGAGGACTCTTCCTTCTGGGTATTCACAGTTTCCAGTGTATACAAAAGGCTTCTGCCTATGGGAGGGTGTGTATCCAATCTTCTACCCAGAGATACTGCAGCCTCCCCCATTAACGTTTACTTTGCATATCTATAATGGGCTTGAAGTGCAAAATGCTTACCTGCTTGAGGATCTTGCCCCATAGTCATCCAGGCCCTACAAATGAGAAAAGGATGTCAGTTCGCAGAAAACGCCACACTCATCTTTTTTGTCAAAAGACAGCAATAGAAGATAAATGAAAACTGCAATGGCGCCCAGACAGTGTTCAGGCTCCAAGTCAAAGCATTTGGTTCTCCCAAAGGCTTAGCTATGGAAGTTCAGTCAGCCCCAGCAAAGGATGAAAAGTATGTTTCATTCACCAGACAGCAAAGATAGAGACGTTGAGGATACAAACAGAACTCCCATATTCAGTACTGCCTTGGAGAGAGGGCTCTCTGCGTTTTACAGACATGCACCGCAGGATGTGGGGCTACAGAAAATACTGGGTGTGCTGGGACTGCCCCCCTGTGGGGAAGAAAGCAGGTCGACAGCATTGCCATTTCTGTGGAAGCAGGCGCAGGACTCGGAATCCTCCATCTCTCTTGAACATTATATCTCGCCCCCAAAATAATGCCAAAGAGATGGTTTGAGAGAACAGCAGAATGGATGAAACAGGTGTAGCACCTACAGAAACGCAGCCTTTCCATTCCATCTCCATGCTCCAAATGCATACAGAAAAAGGGGAAACTAAAGGTGCTTATTTTTATTTTCCTGCCGTGTTGGGCTGGTGGGAGGCATCCCCACAACTCTAAATACGGTCCACTTCAAAAACCCCACTGCTGTGCAAGGGGATGGCGAACCAAGGGCTGGTTGGAATCAAAGCACAGTCTGCCCAGAAGAGCTGTTTGCGCGACTTGGTTCGGTAAACAAGTGATGATACCAAACCCAGAGAGCGTTTTGGCTGGGAATGCACCCTGGAGCAAAAACAAAAAAAATGCTAGTTCCTTTTTCCGCACTCTTTCTGGTAAATATCACTTATTCTGGGCAGAAACATTTCCATCAGAGAGGTGTTTGCATCTAGCACAGAGGGCTGACTGCCTCTAGCACAAATGCTGGGGCCACACTCAGGTAAATTTAAACTCCTAGGCATAGCTATCTGAGTGCGAGCCAAGTTGCAGCAGGGATCAGCCACAGCCCACTTGCAATGCCAGGACTCAGCTCCGGACCATGTCAAGGAGGAAGAAAGTACTGCACCCTTCCCCAGCTACTGAACTTGCCCTCGCATAGCTGCATTAGGGAAAAGTCAAAAGGGTGCAACTTGAGCCCCAGCACAATTCATTGAGGAAATCAAGTACTTTGCGGTCAAAATGTGCCTTTCCCAGCAGACCCTCAAATAAGCACTGCACTTGGACCAGCCCTGAGAGATGCGTGGGGCCTTAATCTCAGGGCATCTCCACTGGCTCAGCCCCTCGGCAGCCTAAAGCTACCCCTTGTCCCTGGAACAGCCTTCCCCAGTTCCCCATCTTTCGCACAGTGCAGGCTTCCATTGCAAATGTCACCTCCTAACAAGTAGCCCCTTTGCCTTGCGATCTGCCTGCAGCCTTCCAGGGACTCTGCTAGGCTTCTGGGTTTGGCTGGGGCTGGTCTTCCCGACCCTCTAGAGAGAGTTCCCAGCTCTGGAGGTCTGAAAATCTGAGAGGGGAAAAAATAAGCTTCATTGACCTGTGAGAAACCCATTGCTGGCAGCAGACACTCATAGAACAACCAATGTTACCAATTGGGCTGCTACATTGCTGGTTGACTGTTGCTCTTTGTGCCTCACCCATCATTAATCTGCGGGTTGGTTAAATCAAGTGCTGCTCCATTCATTCATGTTTGCTTGCATCTCTCTTTCCGCTTTGTTCATTCTTTTTTTTTTTTTTTTTTTTTAAAGAGCAATTCAACACCTTCTTTAGAGGGTGGAAGGAGAAAGGAGAGCCGGAATATGCCAGTTGGCTAAGCCACAAAGATGCATCAGGCAGAAAACAGCCCCCAGAAATCCCAATGGGAACATGGTGTTCTCCGAGACTTACGGCTGTTGACCTAGGGTAAGGCTGGTAGGAGGCAGGAGGCAGTTGGCGAACGCCTCTGGAATAGTCATTAATTGCACAGCTGTAGGGCATAAGGTAGTCCTACAAATAATGAACACAAGCACCTGTTGGCAAGGAAAGCCTCACTTGCTCCGCAAAGACCTAGGTTAGAAGAGAGACCCTTGGAGATGCTTCACGTCAGCAGTGGGGCCACCAGGACCTCCCATCCACCCCAGGCGCACACACAGCTCTGTGCTTTGGGCCCAGCTCTGCTCCTGCTCCCTGGCTACAGAAAACAAGGGCGACTTCAATGGCTGCGGCAGCGGCACATTCAACAGGTGAGAGCTGGCCACAGAAGGAGGTCGGGTAAGTGCCAATTCAAAGGCGCATGTTGTGGCATTCCTGCATTCCCAGCATTCTGGTTTGCAGGCGTTGCTGCACAGTTTATAGGACAGGCTAAACTGGGTTATAGGCGCATATAACCAAGGAGGAGGAAATAGATTATTCCATGGCATTTTGCAAAAAGGTCAAGGTAGGGCTTAGAAATCCTGTTAATTACAGCCTAGTGAACATTCCTCAAAATATAAATCATTTGCCCCACAGTGTCAGGGGAATCCTTCCAAAATGACTTTCCCAGCTGGGAGAATAATCCCAGCTGTCCCATTAACTTGGCTTTCTACTGCAGTGATTTTACTACCACGGTGAGTGCCGATCAAAACTCCGTACATACACTTGAAACCTTCTCCTGCATGGCCAGACTTCCTCCCCAGGCTTTAACCAGTCAGAACTCGGGAAGAGGCAGCAGCTCCAGCTGTTTGCCCACTTCTGAGCAACTAGAGTTATGAAGTAGAAATGGTCATGTCTCTACACTGCAATTTTAAGACTTGCAGCCCCACACATCTCTTGTTTAAACTGCTCCTCAAGAAGCCAGGCCCTAATTTTCTGTGGGGGTTCCATTCCAAGAATCCCTGTGGATAAGCAAAACAGTGGATATCCAAAAATCCATGGTTTTCCGCCCCTCCCCCACCCTCCGAAGCTGAGCTCTGGTTGGGTATGGAGGCATTCTGAAACCCACAAAGGCCGCCTATGTCTGCCCATGGCCTCTGTGGGCTTCAGAATGAAGCTCAGAGCTGAATAAGGTAACTTCAAATAGGTTCGGGTGTCATCTTTAAATGGGTCCAGGTGGCTTTCTGATGCAGTGGAAGGCCTCTGGAGTTTTCAGAAAGCTGACTTCCCAGTTTTCGCCAAAAACTGAAGTCACCTTATTCGGCTTTAGGCTTCATTCTGAAGCCTGCAGAGGCCGTGGACGGATGTGGTGTCTGTGGGCATCGGAATGCCTCAGGACCTGACCAGAGCTCAGCTCCGGTTGTGCTCAGAAAGTTTGGGGGCAGGGCCAGCTCAGCATCTGCAGATGTCAGGCAAACAGAGAACATGGGCTCCCAGCTCATATTTTAGCTCTTCAGCTTGAAATAAACAGCATATCACCAAAAGGAAAAAAAATGTATAATGGACCCTCCATTATCTGAAAAACCAAATGCCAAACGCACTCTGCACCATGTAGTCCTAGAACTGATGCCCTGCAGCAGCTGCCTCTGCTTCCACTGTAGCCAATTTAATCAGGTTTCATTTACAGTGGGAAACATCTGAGCCCACCCAACAAGCTCCTCACCTGGGCGAATGCTGGCA
The DNA here is from genome assembly GCA_029204185.1 of Lerista edwardsae. Lineage (NCBI taxonomy): Eukaryota > Metazoa > Chordata > Lepidosauria > Squamata > Scincidae > Lerista > Lerista edwardsae. The sequence goes on from JAJKFI010000064.1 coordinate 4,690,169, forward strand.
CTGCCACGCTGTATGGCCTCTGTTTAAAAGTGCTGACATTCTGTGCCTGGAAAGGTCGGGACGACACGCTGTAATCTGGAGGGGGGATTTCATCTTTGTCCAGCAGGTTACCGGTACTGCTGCTTTTCCCTTGGCTGAAAAAAAAGAAATAAATCAGGCTAGCATCTCCAACTCATGTGAATTCCACACTTTACCAGCAGTTCAGGCCCCCAACTTCCTCACTTCCTGCCAGCGTGGCTCATAATCCCTAACTGAAATGGTCACAGAAACCGACTACTGCCCTTATCCGAATCTTCCCCTTCTCACTGGTGGCAGGTGCTGACCATCTAAAAAGTCCTCTGCCCTCTTTAGCTGGAGAATCATTGCCAATGAACAAACCCAGCATCCATCATTCCTTTCCATTCTAAGAACAGGCACAATGCCCTAACATCAGTGATGTCATTCAGGGGGAACGGACCAGAACGGGCGTTCCGGATCCTAACGGGCTCTGTGGCTGGTTCCGGGTTCCCGACAAGTGCCAATCAAAAGTGAGTTCCCGTTCCTAAATCATTTGAATGACACCACTGCCTAACATCCCCCACTCAGGTCCACTGTTTTTGTATCAACCAACATCCTGATGGGAATCATTCCACCAAGCATATTTGCTTTGGGTTGCTCCTAATGAAAAGTGCCAAATATTTTCACAGCAAAGCCTGCAAAACCTGTTTGCCTAACCTGGAGCGGGTACAATACATTAATGACAAAAGATGAGCCGGAAAAGGACAATGCAAGACAGATAGCTGTTCTGGCTCAGGGAAGGTGGGGCTCGTCTCCGTAAGTACAGATTTGGCACTTCTAAATGACATGCTTGTATGGGGAGATGGCAATCAACCTGACCTTCTTACCTCATGTGCAACCGGTCACTTGCTTCACTGTCCAGAACACGTGTGTAGGAGAAAGGAAACCAGCCTCTCCTAGAATGAAGATCAAATTAAAATGTGCAGGTTACTCTCTCACTGGAAACACACACACACACACACACACACACACACACACACACACACACACACTCACAAGGAACAAGGAGCACAACAGGCACATAATTATTTAAAGCAGTGGTTCCCAAACTTTTGAGCACCTGGACACACTTTTTAGAATGATAATCTGTCTGGGACCCACCAGAAGTGATGTAATGGCCAGAAGTGCTGTCATTGTGATGCCAGAGCTTGCTGCTTTCCTGAGAATGCAGCAATAAGTAAAGTTATTTCTCAACCATGTTCCGATAGGAAGTGTTATCATAAATCACACAGCCCTCCCCCTTGCCAGCACCCCATCTTCCCGTATTTTCAATATGGCTACTCTAGGTGCTTCGCGACCCACCTGAAATTGGTTCCCAACCACTGGTGGGTCCCGACCCACAGTTTGGGAATCACTGATTTAAAGTACTGAAGTCAAACTTACTGACCTCGGTTTTGGAGCTTCCATAACACATTTTCAACATATTTTCCACAAGAAACAAGTTAAATCAAGAAGGCAGGGATTCAGGGTGCCAACAATCTGTAAGCAATAACGTTCTGGACTGGGGAATGTACAGGCTCCGGAAATACAAAATACCTCTCCTGGTATTTTGTAGTGAAAGCATAGCAATGGAGCTACAAAACCCACAAAACCACAAAAACCCAAGCACAGGTAGGATATGTAATAATAATAATAATAATAATAATAATAATAATAATAATAATAATAATAATAATAATAATAATGCAACCTGCAGCTCTTTTGCAGTACACTGGCCTGTTTCTTATTACCAGGCTATTCTTCTATTTGGTGAACAATGAATTTGTACCACCATATGGGAAGCAAGAAAAAGTCGGACCTGATGCAACCTTAGCGTAAGATTTATAGCTGCAACACTGGAGCATTCACTTCTTGACCTTTGAAGAAGCTGGTTGGCCACAAAGACACTTAATCTTGGCTTTCCTACTACCCTTGACAGGGTAGTAGATGGGCCAGTAACATCTGCTGGGGAATGTTCTTTTTAAAAAAAATTAGATCTTTTTTTCTGATCTAAAACTGCAATTTATAACACATTAACAGCAGCCTGTATTAAGAGGCTGGAAAAGTGGCTATTTTAAATAAATACTTGTTCCCACCAGATGCTCCCTTGTCCCTCTTAGCTGCTCATGCACGTGGAAACCAATTCTCAGATACACTGAAGAAAAATGGTCTTTTCTAGCAAAATAGCTTTGCTCTCACTCTCTCTTCCCCCACCCCCCAAAGAAATCATCTTGCAGCCAACAGGACATCCAGCGGTGACTTCAAAAGCAAAAGCTGGAATAATTTCATTCTGGATCTTTAAAAGTCAGCAGCTGGTGTCTGCAGCAGTGCCAGTCAGGCCGGATGCCGTGCTGTTGCCATCTGCAGCAACTGCTCTGAGAAATAGCTGGCAAGATCCTTCTGCCCTCCAGAGGCTCTCTTTCGTGGCTTCCCAGCACCCTGCAGCCAATGTTGCCCTCGCTCTCAACCTCCCGTCTTGCCATGGGAAGGTACACTTGGGCTAAGCGAGTAAGAAGAGCGGAGCAGCAGAGCAGCAGAGCAGCACCTCACTTGCCCTGCTTTCCAGGGCTTGGGGGCCAAAGCTGGTCTCGCCAAATCAGGTCAGCAATGCTCTTGGCCGCTGCCACTGGCCAGGGAGGCCGACCACGAGGCATTTTGCCCTTCAGAGACTGAATTCCTTCCAGCCTCCATGGAAAGAGCAGTAAATGCCAAGCGGTTTTCTGACAGGCAGATGGGAAGAGACGAGAGATCCAGATTTAATCATTCACAGCACCAGCATTCCGGTTATCAGCAAGAGCTCACAAACACCCAATACAAGGACTGTGGAGGAGCTTACCTACACAACTGTTGCCAAGCAACAAGCTGGCCCCTGCCTCATACGGAGAGAAAGCCAACCTGCTGTTGCAGCCTAACTCAGTGGCAGCTTTTCTTCCAAGTTATGCCACAAGATGCTCAGGGGGTTAACAGCCTACAATTTCCTCCGTGCTTTTGCACTGGTAAGGCTCCTTGTTTCCCCAGTACAAAACCAGCATGGAAGCAGTGAGGCTGGAGGCAGAACTGTTTACATTCCACCTCTTGACACTCCATCTGGGCTAAAAATGCTATATATATATATTTTAAAAGGGGGTAGATTCCAAGGTTTGCAAGCCCATACTTACTGGAAAGTCACAAGGCGTTCCCAGCACAAGGACGATGAAATAATAAATTCCTTTGATAAAGAGGCTTGTGTTCAAAATGTGACAGGATCACCCCAGATCCACTGGCGTGCATGTTTTGGGGTTCTTCCTTTCTTTTGGGCGGCCTTCTTATGTGGTTGTAAGAGACTTGAAATCCACACCATCATTCCAGCTATGCTCTGGGTGATATAAACTTACAGCCCAAGCCTAGGCTGCCTGGCTGCCAGTGCTACAGCCCCTGTGCTGGCAGTGGGTATGGAAAATGTGCCATAAGGCATGTTTGCAGCTCCTGGAGAGGAAGCAGCCCTGGTGGGGAGGCATACGCTGCCCCGTCGCCACTGCTGCTTGAGCCCCGGCTGCCGGCAAAGAGGTAAGCACCAAGCAGCATGGGGGAGGGCAGAATGGGGAGGGCATGGGGTGTTCCGGGGCAGAAAGCAGAGCAGGGGAGGGACAGGCCTGGGATCCAGCAAAATCTTGGACTTGGAAACCCAGCATGGGGCTTGTTGAGCCTGTGCCTGCTAAACAGAGGCGCAGACTCGAGAAGTCCCATTGAACAGGCTGGGGATTTACTCAGGGTAAGGGGACAAATATCCCGTTCCCCCAAGGCAACATTCAGTCTGCTTGTATCTAGCACAGGACACAGCGGCAGGCATTTGGTGGCCACTGTTCCTGTGCGGACAGGATTGGGCTCTTAGTTGTGTGTCCAAAAGCCGTGATAGGGAGGCAGAGGAACAGCTCTGGGGGAGTTCAGTCCTACACAGTTATGCAGGGAGAAAACTGCCAAGGAGACATTGTACACCGTTGAAAGACACGGCTACAGGAGGGAGCCGCCACAGAAACGATAACCCCAAGAAGCAAGCACACTCACAGTTTCGTCTTCTCACTCTCCCCATAGTGCCAGCCGTCCCTGGCTTCAGGCACCAGCAATGTAATGAGGTCTCCCTCCTTGAAGCTGAGGAGAGTGCTGTTGTCTCCAGCAGCATGAGAGAAGATGGCTCGTACCCTCGTCCTGCCATTCTTTTCGAGCCCTGCTGCCATGGAGCTGGACCGGGGCAGAGTCTTGTTTTCAGCTGATATGGCAGAAGAAAGGAAAATCAAAGCTAGCAGATCAACTGACTCTCATTTCGGAAAGGAGTTCATTCACTGGCCAAATTCCTTTGCATTTAGAAAATACCAAAGACTTATCGCAAATTAATGCAGAAACAATTCACATTCTTTCCTGAAATTAGGTTTGGTTTAGATAGGATGGATTAATAAACAGGCTTACAGCTAGCAAGCTTCTTAACTGTTGTGTTTCTTGTACTTGTTCGCGAGGTCTTTTTTCCACTTAAAGAAACTGCTTCAAAATTTTAAAAAATCCAGAAAAATGTGAAAAATACAGGTAAAAACTTTGGTTTCTTTAAAATGTGATGACTGCAATTGTATCCAGAGTTTCAATTACCTAGCAGGCTCAGGCAGGGCCATCCATGATATGGATGAGGCACCAAGTGGCAGGGGAGTGGAAGATTCAGGGCATCTGAGCCTGCCTCCAGCCTACCACAGATAGAGCCACATTGATCTGGTTCCTTTCCTTGCTACTTCTTCATGTGGTTTTTCCCCAAAAACAGGAAGTGCAGGATTCCCTATTTTATTTAAAGGGACCGCACAATGGAGTGAGGCAAGTAGTGAAGTGGACCACCACTGCCTGTGCCTGAAAAAAAACTGCAGGCAGCAGTGATCTGCTTTATTAGCATTTGCCACACTCCTTTTTAGTGTGGTCCCTTTCAAGAAAACAGGAAGTCCTGCACTTCCTCTTAGAACTGAGTGAGGATGGCACAAGTGAGGAGGGACAGGGCTTTTTGGGGGGTTGTACCTCCACACACACTGTGGCAGAAGCAATAGAAGCAGTTTGAGGCAGCACTGGGCAATGTATTTGGTTGGGCCATCCCTGGCTGATGAACAAGTCACACTAGAAGGAAAGGGGCAAGCAAGAATAGCATTTAGTGATTTGCTCTCCAAGCCATCAACTACTCTCTCTCTCTCTCTCTCTCTCTCTCTCTCTCATTAGTGGCAGTAATGATAATACACTAATATTAAATTGTGGTATCCAGAAAAACCTGATGTCTCTCGTAGTTATGCCACGTGGTCTTAAACAAAATAGTCGTAACAATCACTTAATGACTATTGTCTAATAAGATTTCTTACTTGTCAGGCTTTGGGTGTGAGGTGGAATTTTTCTACATTAGCAACTTGATAAGCATTGTGAGTGTGTGCACAAAACTGTTCACAAAAGAATGCTGATGTCATTTTTACAACTGTCCATAAGGGTGTGCTCTCCAAAATTTCTATCTTGGAACAGCAAATGGCTCTGAAGGCAAGGGGGAGGGGCCACTTTACTATACCCCCCCTCGAATGCTGCCACTGACTATACCCCTGAATGATGCCAGTAGCCATTCCAGCCAGCATTGGAAAGGTGGCTCACTCCAAAACCGTGGGGATTTGAGAGAAAGGTTTCCTTCCTGCCGACCCCTCTCTCACATAAGACAGACTCACTCGCTGCATAGTTGTTTTTCGGCATGTTTTTGCGCACAGGGAGAGTGTTGGAGTACGAGTCACTCAATTGCTTCTGAGGCTGTGGCGGTGATAAGGATTTTGGCTGAGGAGGCTTCCTGTCAGCCCAGTGCTTGTAGTCTTCGCCTTCTGAGCCCGAGACGCCATTCATTACTGGAATAGTCTCCTGTGCAGACATTCGCTAAAAGGAAGAGAGGGCAAGGCACAGTTAGACATTAGCAGAGGGGACGACACGTTGGCTGGGGAAACCATGCAATCATCAACCACATCCATCACCTCCTTAGGGTAAAGTATATCAAAGTATATCTAAATATATTTAAATATATGCCTTTTCTTTGGAAAAAAAACTAATATGTGTTTGAAATGCAACTGTTTCAATCAGAAAGACGTACAAAGTAAAACACTTGCATACAAGGGAAGGCGATGTTCATAGCTGCAAGTAGCGATCTGTTCAGCTCAGTCTCTTTGTGCTCAGTGTAGCAAATACACAGATCTTCGTGGCACAAAAGGCATTCTATCTGTCTCAGAGCAGTCACATGAAGTTTTAAATCAGACTGGCTTGAAATAAATGCATTCCGTAATCACAGAGGTTGTTACTGAATACCACAAAAATATTGAATAGCCTGGTATAGCTTAGGTGCAAGTTCAAATATTTCAGCACAAGTTTACTTCAGGCACAACAGTTCTACTTTCACAATTTCATTCAGCTTTGAAGAAAGAGCAGCAATGATTTCAGTTTGGTGCGAAGTTAGACATTTTTGGAGAGTATCACCATGAGGGGAAGTGAATGAAACTAGCTATTTTTCAAGAAAGCACCACAAACTGTCCCCAAGAAATGCCCACATTAGCCTAGGTCAGTGGTTCCCAAACTGTGGGTCAGGACCCACCAGTGGCTCATGAGCCAGGTGGGTCATGAAGCATCTAGAGCAGCCATCTTGAAAATATGGGAAGATGGGACACTCAACAGGGGCATAGCTGTGTGGCTGTTTTGCTTGTGTCTAGGTTGTAAATAGGCTTTTTTTCCTTTCTGATTCACTTTCTACTGGAAAATGGCAAAGAAATAGCTCAACATATTGCTCCATTCTCTGGAAAGTAGCAGGCTCTGACATCACAATGATGGAACCTTCGGGCTATGGCATCACCTCCGGTGGGTCCTGTACAATTTGTCATTCTAAAAAGTGGGTCCCAGTTAGTGCTAAAACGTTTGAGAACCACTGGCCTAGGTTGAGAAAAGACAGTTTCAGTCAGCTTGAGTGCAGTCAATCTAATTCATTTTAAACAGCTTTGACCTTTCTAGGAGAAGCCCTAGTAAAAAGTATTCCACCTTCTGTAACTGAGCTTGTTGAAGGTTGCTAAAAGGGGAAGCATGCAATCCCCTGAAATCACATACACAAACACCCGATACTTACTCCTACAAAAGGCGCCAGCTCTGGCGGAACTGGGAGTGGTTTGGCACCAGGGATAGGATCCGAGATGATGAGGTTTGACTTGGATGTAGACAGAGGGCTGGGCATAATAGTCCCGTTGCTGCTGACAGCCATCTGTTGCATGAGCTGGATAGCACGGTCTGGAATCTTGTTGGGATCAGCACAAGCCTGTTGCCACAGCGGGAGCTTGTGGTTCAAGATGTCTTTTCCCTGAAGTTACCAAAAAAGGGGAAAAAAACACCAGGAAGCTTGAATACATGGAGATCCACAGACTTCCGCTAAATGTGTGCATGAGAAGGAAAACCAACCACAAAACCCAGGCACATCACCCTAGCGAATGGAACTGCCATGACCCATAGCACAATGATTATTGGTTTTCAAGAGAAATGAGTGCATCATGAGTGTTATATATTGGGTTCCATGCTATAGAAACTCAGACAAGGCAGGTGCAGCTTGAATGCTTATTGCATCAGGCAACAGTTAGAACTGAACTGAAGGGCAAAAGCCCAACCCCGCTTCGGGATTCATCTAGCTCAGGGCTCCTGATTGGAGGGGTGATTAGCTCCACCCCTCCAGCTCTTGCTCAGGCTTAATCCCTGGCTATCCTCCTGCATACGTAACAATGAGTGCACCCTTTTAGCTTGTTTTTTACAGATTTATTTTTTACAGATTTATTCACCATTCAGCCAGTTGAAACAGTGGACATGATTCATCTGGACCTGTGTGAGCTGTAAGCAGGATAAAACCTGGTACAAAATAATCAATAGATGGGTTAGAATAGCTGATTGGCCAGTTCACCTACAGTATTGGTGGCAGGAGGGATCAATACAGTATAAGCATCTTTATTCTTTCTGTATTCTTTCTGACCCCGCCTCTTCCTTTGCTTTTCCATTATTTTATTTTGGCGCTACTTTCCTTTCTCTCCAAGAAAACTTCAGGGTAGGCCTTTTCTTACTCCCACGTGCCATTTTCACGCACAGGGAGAGGCATGAATTGGAAAGGTGCTGTGGTCCAAAAACTGAAAGGAACTGACAAGATTGTTTCCTCTTGTCATCTTCCCATGGGAGGGAACATAAGAACATAAGAAGAGCCCTGCTGGATCAGGCCAAAGGCCCATCTAGTCCAGCTTCCTGTATCTCACAGCGGCCCCACCAGGTGCCCCAGGGAGGCACGAGACAACAAGATGCCTGCATCCTGTTGCCACTCCCTTGCACCCAGTACTCTGAAGTAGCCTACAACTAATGTAAGGAGGTTGCACAATCCATCATTGCCTATAGCCCACGATGGACTTTTCCAGAAATCCGTCCTATCCCCTCTTAAAGGCATCTAGGCCAGATGGCAGAGAGTTCCACAGATTAACTACCCGCTGGGTAAAAAAGTACTTCCTTTTATCTGTTTTAACTCTCCCAACAGTTTTAGCGGATGCCCCCTGGTTCTGGTATTTTGAGAGAGGGAAAAGAACATCCCTCTATCGACTCTATCCCTTCCGTGCATTATTTTGTATGTCTCAATCATGTCCCCCCTCAGGCGCCTTTTTTTCTAGGCTGAAGAGTCCCAAACGCTCCTTGCAGCAGGGAAAAGCAGTATGTGGTTTGCATTCCACTTTGCTCAAAATGTGTGCATCGAGTTAGTTATTCAAAGCAGACTAGGAATGTTTTGTTTTCTGTAGGACCCAACCTCTGCTCACCCCACTTCTTTGATACTCAGCCCTCAACTTCACTGTCAAAGGATCAAGTCTCTCCCCTTCAGCATTCCTGTTGGGTTAATCAGGACAATGGCTGTGGGCAAAAGGAAGCAGAGCACTACCACACATGGGACCCATCCTCTGGAAAAAAAAAACACCCCACAGTTTGTTCACAGTACATTGCTATGTACCAGCAGGGTGCTGTCAACACACCACGTTGGTTACTAGGCTGCAGAGAGCGATGCTCCATAGCAACAGCACTGTGTGCAAGGAGGCCCTAGAATCGCCTTCAGCAGACTCCAGGCAAGCGAAGGTTTGTTGCAGGGTACAGGGACTGCAACGCAATTGCTGATCAGTTAAACTGCTCTGGGTTTTGAACAGGTATCCAAAGAGACGGGGCCTTTTGCCAAGCTTGGGGTTCTGTGATGCCAGAAAAGGCTGTTCCTGTAGAAGCAAGTGATGCTCAAATTAAATGGGTGGGCAAAAATGTTGTCATTGTGAGCAGGACAAAACTCAGTTGCTCTGGCTGCAGCCCCTGTTTGTACTAGTCAGTCTTCTCCGTGAAGTGAAAATTGCTACGCCTCAGGGAGAGTGGCAAGTTGACAGCCGGAGCTCAGGAGAGCATCAAATGAAGGACTTGTACTCTGAGTCACCCTATTGTCTGATATGACACTGCCAAGTCTTCAGCCCTGGATTCCATTTCAGTGAAAAGAAGAGCCTTGCTGGATCAGGCCAAAGGCCCATCTAGTCCAGTTTCCTGTATCTCACAGTGGCCCATCAGATGATTCAGGGAGCAGGGAAGATACAGTACTTGCATCTCTCTGCCACTCCCCTGCATTCTGGCACTCTCCTCTATTGTGCTGTATTGCAGACAGACTTCCTCCACTAACATAACTTCCTTGTGTGAACACAGTGGCCCTTTGTTGTACTGCATATTCATCACAAAAGGATGCAAATGATTTGTGCTTCCATCCCTCCCTGCTCTTGGGTCAAAACTCCAGGCCCATCAGTCTTTCAGCCTCCTATCATCAGACAGCCCTACAGCCACCACCCCCATTCCCTCACACCTTCTTCACTTTCAAAGTAGGGAAAATGACAACAATTAAATCTGATTCACCAACTAGAAGGCTCACAGCCACTTTTTGAAAATTATGGGTTCACTCTTGGGAATTCTGTCCATGACTGAATACCAAATGGAAGCGTAATGCCACAATCAACAACTCTGGGGGTTTCCAAGTATACATTCCAGTAGACACACATCTTTCTAAATAAACCACCTTCAGGTTGTAGACAAAAGGTACCTTATTCAAAGCATTTAAGTGACGTAATTTCTGAGTCCAACATACATTAGAAGGCAAATAGTATGACTTAGGGAATGTATCAACTTTTCCTGTAGGATGTTAATACATGGCATCACCAGGCCACCTTCTTGTTAGCTTTAAAAAGAAAAAGTCCCTCCAAGTTCTCAAAATGCCCAGCTTCATCCTTTGGTCAGAATGCACACATGCAAGCTCAATACAAAGCAAAATCTTTTACTAGAAGTTCACATGCTATTCCCCCTACAGACTTAGAATCCACATCGCACTTACACCCACTCACAGTATGGATCAGCCACCTGCACAACTCCCCAGTACAAAGTGTTGTTTTGTTTTGCTTTTTTAAAAGGGAAGAATTACTTCCCTTTAAAACGAAATGAAAGGAGGTCTTGGGGGCCCCCTCTTTCCCCTTGGTGACATGGTGTCACAAGTCACAAAAATCAGCAAAACAGAACAAGCTAATCTATTCTTAGTGAAAGAAGATGATTTTGTTCTTGCACTTCAGATATCTGTAACATATAAAGGGCCTTAACATATGCTGGTAATTGACTTGGCATACGTTCTGGCTTGATGATGTTTATGACTAAGTGGTACTTTTCTGCTAATCTTTTTATTATCTAAAAATCTTTTCAGTCTTGCCAGATGGAGAATGTAGATGAGATGATTTGGGGGGGGGGGGAAATGCAGCTACAATCACTCATATACACTCACAAGCAATTAAGCTTATAGAGTATGTTTGCTCACCACAATGCCAGCAAGAGTTAGCTAACGAGAGAGAAACCAGTTATTTCCCTAGTATACAGTTAGGATAATGGGCAATAGCACTTTCATAAGAAGACAACATTGCCCTGGATTGGTGCAACAAAGAGCTGATTTTTGCACGGTACTTCTTGGGTACCAAAAGTGGCAACCTATGCTAAATAAGAAGGGCTGCTAAAACTCTTCTCAATTACGGTATCACTGTCATGTCACCTATTTACTAAATATGTATGGCACAAGATTTGTCACCCATCTTTGGCAATGGGATCATACCCCAATTCTCCTGCAGCAGAACATCTGATTGACTCAGCAACTTAGCAAGTTGCAGTACTCAAGTGAGATTTCTGCAGCAGTTTTCCCATCTAGCTTTATAGCCTTTGTTACAAGGGCTATGAAGGAGGATCTTCTAATCTTGTACAAACAGAAGTTCACTGGAGAGGCCACCTGCGGGAGATCAGATGGATCCACAACGGGTTCAAAATCTGAGTCAAATTGACAAGTTCCGAATCTGTGGATAAAAAAGACCCACCTGTACAAGGGATGCACAATGGCACAGCTATGGGAAAGGGGGTTCTGGGGTGGGACACATTTAACTGCATGAGTAAACAGAGGAAACAAGGTCCCAGGAAAATAAAAAATAAAAAACAGAAAAATATACTTATCAATCACCATTTATCTTTGTTCATGACTCCTATATCTATAAACATGAGATGGAGAGCTTTACATTCCCTGCAGAAGCAGGGACCTCTCTTTTGTCTGCAAGGTCCTTGAGAGAAACTGTCACCTGTGCTTGAAGGCAGACTTGTGACACACAGTTACTGATCCTACAAACATACAGTCAATGAAGTCACTTCATGACTGATACTGACTCATAAGTGACTTTGTAATTGACTTATGGGATTTTATTCAGGCAGGACACAAAAAGTGCTGCATTTGGTGCTCTTTGAACCACATACATGGAGGGACTGCTGTCCAGTTTCTAAAGAAAGATGCTTCTTTCTTCCCAAAGAAATATGGTTCCCAGTCACCTGGCTCGGCCACACAGCTACCTGCTCACCTTGGAATGGTACGTGAGAGCATTTTTGGCAACAGCACACTGCTTCTCCACCAGGAAACAAAATCGCCGCCTCTCTTCTGTGAGCGCAGTCTTGTAGCCATCAGACACGTAGTTCTCCAACTCACCCTGCTTGTTGGTGATGGCTTCGATGAACTGGGTAGGAAAGAGAACAGCACAAGGCAAACTAGTTACTAGAATGTACAGCCTGAATCAGGGCACATAAACAGGGCCAATCACTCTAAGTCAGCAATTCCCAATCTTTTTTTTCCCCCATCTCATGGGACTCTGAGAAGGTATGAAAATTTTTGACAATTGATAAGGTACACCATGCTGTCAATGGGAGACTCATATACCCCACTGACACTACTAATAAATGATCTTCCCCCAAATTCCCATGGCACTCCTGTGGACCACTTGCGGCATACCAATGTGCCGCAGCACAGTGGTTGAAAATGGTTGCTCTAAGTTATGACATACTAGGTGACCTGTGCACAGAAGGGACCCTTCTGGCCATACTGGTATCTATGCCAACTATCGCAAGGGACAGAAGCCGAGCAGTCTGTCTCCCTTTGCCCACACGGAATGTCCAAGACATTCTTCCAAGCATTCAGTTTCAGAGTGGACAGCAGGGGGCAGTAGGCAACAGAGCAAATGCAGCTATACACGTTTTCTATACACACTGCTCCCCCTCCCCAACCATCCTTAGTCATCTGACCTCCCCCACACAAAAGCTCCTGACTCAGAATGTGGGCTTCAGATGTTGTGTGGGTAGCAGAAGAGCAGAGAGATTCTCTCAGCCTCCCTCGACTTAGCCTGCACCTGGGTGGTGTTCATTTTCAAGTGCCAATCCTTAATAGACTGGCTATGCTGCTTGCATCAGGTTGAAGCGTGTTAAAAGACTGCACACAGGTGAGAATGGGCTTAGTAAAAAGGTAAAAGTATTCCCATGACCGAATGGTCTAGTCGAGACCAACTGTAGGGGGTGTTGCTCATCTCTGTTTTTAAGCCTGTAGAGCCAGCGTTTGTCCAAGGACAAGCTTCCGTGCTCATGTGGCCAGCAGGACTATACGCTGAGGCTCACAGAACGCCGTTACCTTCGCACCGAAGTGGTCCCTATCTACTCGCATTTTTACATGCTTTTGAACTGCTAGGTTGGCAGGAGCTGGGATAAGCAACGGGAGCTCACCCCGTCACACAGTCTTGAACTGCCAACCTTCCAGTCAGCAGAACAGCGGTTTAACCCGCAGCGCCACCCCCCCTAACCGGCTGTTACCCAGATATTTAGAATGCACCCACCCACCAGCCACCCCCAGATCCCTGACAAAATCATAAAGGGGATACAACATTCACAGCACAGAGTAGGTGACAGATCTGTACCTCACCCTTTGTAATCTTCCTCTGAGAAGATACAACACAAAACGCCTGAAAAGTTCCCACAGCACTGGTCTCTGTACAAACATTTGCTTACTGAGTCATTATACATATTACAATGCAATCCCACCCATATTGCAAAAAACTTAAAAATAAATCATCCACTCAGTCCCCTGAGCTCAGGCCTTTTTACCACCAAAAGCCTCTAGACTCTTTACCTCTAGACTCACTTTCCCACTACTGCCAGAAGTTCCAGGCAGAGGCGTACCAGGGCGAAACCGCGCCCATGGCACGTAACGTCACGACGTGGCATCATGACGTTGGGGTGTGTGGCTTCTGTCCGCCATGTCAGCTAACATGGCGGGCAAAAGCCAAGCCCCGCCTCCTTGTTTTGCCCGAGCAGCAGCAGGAGATGCCGCGTGCCTCCCCGGTTCGCAGAGCTGGGGTGTGTGCAGCGTCTCCTGGCTGCTACTCAGGCAAAAGTGCCCGAGCAGCGGCCAGGAGACACCGTGCACCTCCCCGGTTCATAGAGTGGGGGGTGAGGCTTCTCCTGGCTACCGCTCGGGCAATTTTGCCTGAGTGGCGGCCAGGAGACACCAGCACCTCCCTGGTTCTGGGGGGGCACAGCGTCTCCTGGCCACCACTCGGGCAACACCCAAGCCATGGCCAAGGGAAGCCGTGCACCTCCCTGGCTCTGTGGGCCAGGGGGGGCGCACAGCTCCCCTCAGCCATGGCTCAGGCATCTTCTAGGGCATTGTGGGGGGGGTAAGGGCCATCGGCGCCCCCTGGAAAATGGCGCCCATGGCTCTTGCCACCCCTTGCTACACCCTAGATATGCGACTGGTTCCAGGTGAACCCAAGTTGTGGTCTATGTGTTGAGTCTGAATAGCTGAAAACACTGGGAGTGGTTCTCTCACTACCACCAGTCTTTGTCCTTCTGGAGCTCTTTTTCTTTCAGCTATGCAAAATGGACACCCGTGTCCATGAACTGAGTATGCTTTGTGTGTCTAACTGTAGCAGGAACAAAACAGCCTCCTCTTGAATTCATTTGGTCACACAGAGCTGCATCTGCCATCCTCTCTCACGTTCTCTTGTCTTTTTTTGGGGGGGGGGACTCCTGCTCAGCAGCAGTGGGACACATCTCAGCCCACAATGGAAGTAAGCTAAGAAACATTTGCCCCAGAGTGCTCAGCCCCAATGTAGGGTTACCAGATACAAACTGGGACAGAGTGCCTATACCTTTAACCATTGTATAGAAGAGGGAATTTGGGCAGGTACAGCTTTTTAAACCCTTCCATCATGAGCTGCATCTGCCCAAATTCCCTCTTGTATATAAAGGTTAAAGGTATAGGCACTCTGTCCCAGTTTGTACATGGTAACCACAACAATTAGCATGTTGCCAAAGTATCTATTTGATTCTAGAGGGATAGGACATCATGAACCCCTTGCTGCTCTTTTCAGAATTCCCTTGTCCTTCAGAGCACCTTTTCACGAAACCTGTGATGTTAAGTGAATCAGATTCCAAATCATTTCATCAATTGAAAAGGTGTCCTCAGTTAGCCAAACAACAGGTTAAAAACCACAAACACAAAAGATCTCTGCAAGGGCTGGTGCCATCTTAGGAGAGGCATTTGCACCTGTGCAAGAGAGAAGAGAGAATACCCAGGCTAAGAGGAGATCTGTTGTGGCACATGCTGAAAAGCAAACATGATTTGAAAAAACGCCACATTTATGCAGACACAAATCAAGTAATAAAATTGATTAAAACTCATACGATTAAGTCAACTAAACTTTATTTCACTGGAGGACAGCTCTGCTTTCCACTCAAGAATACAAGCAACCAAGCATAGCCCTGTGAAGAAAAGCAGTCCCAGACTTGTCTCTTCTGATACACACTCCACAAATGTTCAGACTTGCTGCAGAGCATGTAAAACTGTGGTCTCCACTGCTCCCTGCAGAAGGCGGATTCTGATCTGAACAGGTTTTGTTACTATTTCCTCCCCTCGCCTACTACAAGTTCAAACCTGCTTTCCAGAATACAGTTACTAGGGTGCTGCTGCATTATTTTAGCATTATATACAGATGCAGCTGCATTATTTTAGCATTTATACAAAAATCCAACAGTTCAATCCTTACTAAATTCCCACGTGGCGATGCAGTGGCGATGCAGTCCTCCACAGAGGGGATTTTGGCTGCTGGAGGCCCCTTTGAGGTAAGGGGATATCTGTCCCTTTGCAGCCACAATGGGTCAACCTGGACCTGCACCAGTGATATCGCAAGTCCAAGATGATTCATGTACACAGATCAAACCTGGGAAGGGGGTTAGGATACAGTGCATGTTTGTCATCACCAATACACTCCTGGACCAATCTGCACACCGCACTCCCCATTCCACCCCTCCCCCTCCACGGGTTTACTGCGTGTCCCTGCATCCCTAGCAGTGCAGAAGCAAAGCACTTTACGTGTTCCACTAGCACAGCCCAAGCACAGAATTGCTAACACTGGTACAAATTTCACATACAATACATAAAGCTACTATGCACCATGTTAAATAAGTTGTAAAAATTAATGTATTCCCCAATGCACTGTAGACCCACATACATAATGGTGTCCCTGAAAGCTCTCTTACCACATGCTGTATCAGTGCCTACTGACAGGGAAAGAAAGAGAATGATTTCTGGGCAGAAGATTTAGTCGAGAGGGTTAATGCCTCCGTTTGCCTGAAGATAAGAGCTGAAGATCTGAAGGTCGCCAGTTCGGGACAGCCAGAAGTGTCTGTGAGCGGCAGACCTCGTTAATTGCAGCTGATTAACAGCTGAGCTTCGGCTGCCTTGTGTGAGGGGGAGTTGTGCCAAAGTTCAGCCGCTTCTCTGGTGGGAGCAGGGAAGCCATTTATCAGCCAGCAAGAACACAAACGGGTGGCCAGAAAGAAGGACTAAATCCAGAAAGATCCATCTGTATGTGTGTAGTTCTTGAAAGATAGAACATTTCTGTAAAAATTGTAAAAAACTTCGGGTTTCTGAATAAAGTCTGCCCATGTAAACCGCCTTGAGTTATAGTCACTAGAGAAATCTGGTGACCTAAGAAAGGCGGTATATAAATCCAAGTATTATTATTATTATTATTATTATTATTATTGGAGAGTGTCATCCTCATTTCTCAGTACATTTGTTTTTAAGGTATTATATATCTGTGGATATCATATATCTGGATTTTCAGAAAGCGTTTGACACAGTCCCCCAGTCTCAGTTCAGGAGAGAGATCTTCGGGTGCTGGTGGACAACTCGAAGGTGTCGACCCAGTGTGCGGTAGCAATTAAGAAGGCCAATTCCATGCTTGGGGTAATTAAAAAAGGGGCTGAGAATAAAACAGCCAATATTATCATGCCATTGTACAAATCAATGGTAAGGCCACATCTGGAGTATTGCGTACAGTTCTGGTCACCAGAACTCAAAAACGACATGGTGGAGCTGGAAAAGGTGCAGAAGAGAGTAACAAAAATGATTACAGGGCTGGAGCACCTCTTTTATGAAGGAAGACTGCAACGTTTGTGGCTCTTCAGTCTGGAAAAAAGGTGCCTGAGGGGGGACATGATTGAGACATACAAAATTATGCACGGGAGGGATAGAGTCGATAGAGGGGAGTTCTTTTCCCTCTCTCACAATACCAGAACCAGGGGGTATCCACTGAAATTGAGTGTTGGGAGAGTTAGAACAGATAAAAGGAAATACTTTTTTACCCAGTGGGTAATTAAGCTATGGAACTCCTTGCCACAGGAGGTAGTGATAGCATCTGGCCTAGATGCCTTTAAAAGGGGACTGGACAGATTTCTGGAGCAAAAATCCCTCATGGGCTATAGGCCATGATGGGTGGTGCAACCTCCTTACATTAATAGTAGGCTACTTCAGAATGCCAGGTGCAAGGAAGCGGCCACAGGATGCAAGCATCTTGTTGTCTCATGCCTCCCTGGGGCACCTGTTGGGGCCGCTGTGAGATACAGGAAGCTGGACTAGATGGGCCTTTGGCCTGATCCAGCAGGGCTTTTCTTTATGTTCTTAAGGTAAAGCATACATGGCAAGGCAATCACCAAGGGCCAGCTGTAAGCGTCCAGTGCAAGCCTCGTGACAAGCATTTCTGATACCAGTAACTCTCAGGAGATAGGATCTAGCCTGGGCTGGTATGTTTTCGTGGCCCTTGTGTCACTGGACCACGAAGGCCTGTCCTCCCCAGGCCAGGCCCGCAGTGGGGCGAAGCTGGGACACACACAGCAGCATGTTGGGCCAAGCTCTCCCAAGGCCACTCTCCCAAGGCCAGCACCGCTCTCTTTCTGAGGCTCAGGCAGGTGGCCTCACAGCAGCTGGTCCCAGCATGCCCCACCCTGTGCCAGCAGATGAGGGCAAAGTTACTCAGGATCTGAGTGCCCTTGTGCTAGTCAGCTGGAGGTGGGTGGGGCAGGCTGGGGCAGGCTTGGCCAGCCCCCCTCTCTTTGGCTGCAGCCACAGCACACCTTCTCCAGCAGAGGAGGAGGGGCCAAGGGTAACACGGGAGCATTTGGGGGCAGGAGGAAAGGGATAGGCCACCCCTGCACTCCATCTACTTTGGCTCATGTGGGAGAAGGAGCTACCTTCATATCAGAGAGATCCCAGGAAGAGATCCCAGGCTGAGGAGGCCTTTTTGTGCTTTCAGTTTCCATTACTTATTGGCACAAGTCACTGTTGCCAACTCTAGTTTTGTGATAGTGAACCTTGCATTTCCAGTTTTGAACAAGAAGTGCTAGATTTGCTTTCCTGTTTGGTAATTACAACTCGTGCAGTGGTCATTTAATATAATCAGGCTGAAAAATAAGCAGCTGCCCGTGATGCCTTCTAGCGAGCCCAAGCTGCGGAGGCCTGGGAAGCCATCAGTTCATTAACCAGTGCCAGAAACAGTAGTCCGTCCCAGAAAATGCTCATGAGCACAGAGGGGCCATTCTGTAATACCCTGCTAAAGACAACTTTACTGAATTATTGGGTTGAAGAAGGTGGGAGGGGGCAGAATGGGGCAGGGGAGGGATTTGGCCATTTGGCTGGATCCTAACCCACGTCCCTGGCTGCTTGGGCCTGATCTGAGCAGCCCCATAGGGCTGCCTGGGGCTTACCCCAGGGTAAGAGGGCAAACATCCCCCTGGTCCACAGTGGGCTCCTGCTGCTGCTTCTCCTGCATAGGATGCTGGCCTGCCTGCCTGCCTGCTCCCACGCAGGTTAGGATTGGGTTGTTTCACCTCTCCCATTGAAATAAACAGGGCTCCAGTGCACAGGTTTGGCTAGCCCACACCCAATGTTAAATCACAATCTCTAGATCTTGTGCACTTGTCCACAAACCACTCCCCCTTCCCAGCAGCAGGTCTTCTCAGGCACAGGCAGTCTAGTCTGCCTTTCAAACCCTCTTGCTCTCAAATCACAATTAATATGGTATTTTTCGGGGTTTTTTTCCTAATGTGTGTTCCTTTGTTTTTTTCCCCCTATACCTGCTTTATTTGTCCCATTTATTCCTTATTTATTTATTCCTTTATTCCTTACCTGTATCGTTATCCCTTACCTGTATATTTAAATAAAAATTTTTATATATAAAGTATTTTTCCATGCTCATGTCTACTAACGTTGATTTGTTGAAATGCATTTTCAGGTACATCTGTAAATGTAGTGTTCACAAGACAATCACTGAAGACACAATTTCTCCATTTCTGAAGATTTATCAGCCTTAGAGAATTCTGACCCTTGCCAGGAAACCTCAAAGCCAAACAAATTTGCCTTTAACCAATTTAATGCCTGTAACAAATGATTAGATTTATCAACCTGTCCTAGTATAGGTCATCTTACCCGTAAATATTATTGTATTTTGAACTATTTTGTTGCTTTGATAGTTATGACAATCACCTTCAGTTCTCTTTTGATTGAAAATCTGGTCATTTGCTAAAGGTGTTGAGGTTTCCTGGTAAGGTTTCCTGGTATTCTCTCAGTTCTCAGTGGTCTCCTAAGAATCTTAACAAACTGCGTATGTCAGCATTCACTAATTTCTAATATACATAGAACTGTGTGCATTAGTTTTGCACACCGGATGTCACCAAGATCTGTTTCTAGGGTCTAAATCTATGTGATTTCTGAATTGCAGTCAGATGTAGTCTGGGTATTTTTTAAATGAGTTCTGCATCCAAATATTACTTTCAATGCAACATGTATTAGAATAAAAAGTATAGCTTTTGCCCCTTTTCAGTATCAACATCTTTCCTCTAGAAAAGAAAGTGACTTAACCTAGAGGCTCAGACCTGTCAGTGCAGAGAGTGACTGAGAACCTGCCATACCATACCAGCAGAGTCCCCAGCTGTGTTGACAGTAATTGTGTCAGACTATTATTCTGCCTGGAGCTCTACGCAGAAGGAACAAGGTGCAGGGTATGGGTCCCAAGCTGGGAGAAATGGTCTAAAAAATTAGGAGGAAAAGGGAGATTCATGCCCACCTGTTGTACTACCTCAGAAATTCTGGGGTGTTACAAATGATGGTTTCATCTAAAACAGGGCTCTCCAAACTCCGGCCCATGGGCCAGATCTAGGGTTTAGGAAAAGCTCTTCCCCCCCGTGAACAGCGATTACTATTCCACTGTATTGTCTCCCAGCCACACTGTACATAGTGGTGCTTTGGGCAGTCACTTCTGCACGGACATCCTGCTGCACAGCATTCTGGGACACTGGGCAACAGACGTGACTGCCCAGAGCGTCCCTGTGCACAACGTGGCTGGGAGATAATGTGGCAAAGTGATGGAAGTATAATTGCAGCTCGGGACGGCGAGGGCTTTTCCAGGACGCAGCAGACTACTGATCTAGAAAGTTAACTCCCTTTGAGAGCGAGATGCTGAGAGGAGGGGCAGCAGTCCTAAATGTTTATGAGAGAAAGCTGGGATTTTGTCAGTCAATCAACAATATTTATATACCGCATTTCAACACAAGTTCACAAAGCGGTTTACAGGCAAAAAATAGTAATGAAGTTAAATGGCTTCCTGTACCAAAAGGGCTCACAATCTAAAAAAAATGCACAACACCACCAGCAACAGCCACTAGAAAAGACACTGTGCTGGGGTGAACAGTTACTCTTCCCTTGCTAAATACAAGAGACCAACTGAAAAAGTGCCTCTAGCCCAGTTAGCAGGGGGTACTGATTATATACTGGTTAATGTACTGGTTAAGAATGCGATCCAAGGAAGTCCCAGGTTCAAATCCCATGTGCTTGGAACATTCAGAGAGGCATTATGAAAATGCCACATATGGTCATAATGAACTGCTACTTAAAGCCCCATGTTCAAATTCAGTGCTCCTACCGAGCGCAATGGCAGAGACACAGCATGACAGGAACTAGCAAAGGAAAATGGCATCATATCTGCCAAAGAGCACTCTGGGCTGTGGCCACCACCTGTGCCTTGCATTTGCCAGCTTGCTGACAAACAGTTCTCTTACCTATAAATCAAAGTCTCCGCCCTCCCAAAAAATACAAAGAAAAAGATAGCACTCACCAGCTTAGCTGCCAAAGAGCCCCCTGAACTCTCCCTGTTGCTAAGTGAAGCCCCAATAAGGGCTTGAGGGAGAGGCTTAACTTGGCAGTAGTGCTAGTGGCCACAGACCAGATTGTTCTTTGGCACTCATAGGTGCCAGTTTCCTTTACTGATAATGCAATGTCCTCATCACTGCACTCATTGACATAATAGTTGGGGCATTGAATTGCAGAGTTCCTCTCTGCTCCACTCTGCTGTTGCTAAGGAGGCTTCCATAAACCTGGCACCGGCACTGTATCTGCTGCTTTCATCAGAAAATACTTTACAACATAGGGGAGAAGATGTACGGAAACAAAATGGAAGGAAGAGCTCATCT
This sequence comes from Lerista edwardsae, assembly GCA_029204185.1. NCBI lineage: Eukaryota > Metazoa > Chordata > Lepidosauria > Squamata > Scincidae > Lerista > Lerista edwardsae. The sequence goes on from JAJKFI010000064.1 coordinate 4,711,442, forward strand.
TCTCCCTTCTCATCTTCTCCTTATTTGTCCTTCCCGTTGCTCTTGAAGTCCTGCAGAGAGATAACTCCCCTTAAGTTGCACTCTTTCAAACTCCCTCCCCAGGGATATGCCAGAGACTCTTTGGCCAACTGTTGAAGTCCACTTAATTTCTCAAGGTCTTTTAATTCTTAACTGTGATTTTTGCTTTTACTTTATTATAGCTTTTTTTTTTTTTTTGTTAGCTGCCCTGGTTTGTTTGAGGGCATGTTACATATTGTTAGAAACCAACAGTGCAATCCTACAGATGTATTCAGAAGCAAGTCCCACTCAGTGCAATGGAACTTACTCTCTAATAAGTGCACACAAGACTGCAGTCTAAGTAAGAACATTTAGAGTGAAGGTCAAATAGCAGAATTTCCATACCAGGGAGGATTTTGTTTAGCGTTCATTTCTTGACCCAGGATCAGGGCCCATGAGAAGGGGAGATAAACTGTACCCATGCCCAGGGTCAAAAAGAGGGCCTAGGAGTGGGCCCAAATTTTCCTAAGATTTTTACATTTTCTGATCTCATCAGCCCCCCCCCCCGAGGGGTATGGTGCAAGGGTACATAATAGTTGGGCTCTGGGTAAAAAATGGAGCCCAGGAGCCCAAGGATGAGAGCCAGACATTTCCTGATATCTCAAAAAATATTGGTATATACTATATTATGTGAAGAATAGCATTCACATTTTGTGTAAGTCTACAGCATTTTATACAGCTGGGCCCACGATATCCACAGATTTGGGACTTGCAGATTTGGGCTTCCCTCGAACCTTCCAAACGTGACTGGAGCTATGCTGAGGACCAGAAAGGTGAAAAATATTACTTCTGGTTTCCGGGGGGGAGGGCATGCCCTCCAATCACCCTTGGGTTCATAGAGTCCTGGTGGCCCAAATCCATGGGCCTCAATACCTGTGAATGTCAGTATCCATGGGGGGTTCTGGGAACAACAACCCTCCCAGATAATGAGAGCCAACCTAAATATTGTAATTTGTAGAAATTATGATCCAATAGAGAAGGGAAGAAGCCCAAAAGAAACTTTGTGCCACCTGATAAAATTCCTCTCAGAGACACGGCCTAGGATGGAAAAGAAATGCAAGCATGTTCTGACCCAGAATGAATATTTTTCCTCATACATGGACCTTTAAAACAAGTTTTGGGTTGAAGTTCTGCCACTGATAAGCCACCATTGCAGTGCCTACTGGAAGATGTAGCCTTTTCCCTCAGCTTTATAGTGTTCAACACTCCTCAAGCCATGCTAAACTGTGATTTCCAAGAGACATAACATTGACTCATTGGGAGTCATTTAAACCAATGCACCTCAACAGATCTTTTCACTGTGACAAAACCACAAGTCAAATCACTTCCTTGGTAAAATTGAAAGATGATATATGGTTGTTGACAAGACATGTCAAGTAACTCAGGTCTGTTGCTTTACTTCATGAGGTATTTTTTTTAAAAGTCCAATAAAAAGCTTTTTTTTAATTAAAGAAGTATTATCTGCCACCTTTCTCCCTAGTCAGGGGAGACAAAATCCAATAAAACAGTCAAAACAATACAATGAAATTTTTAGAAAAATCAAAGCACCAAATACTAAAACCCAAAAAAGGAGAAACATGGCACCAAGCACAACAACAGCAGAGTTGCTCAACCCAAATGCCAGGCAAAACAAAACCATTTGTGCATACCTGCCAAAGGCAAGTAGAATAGGAACTGCAGGAATATTTTTGGCAAGGAGTTCCATAAAGAGAATGCCCCAACAGAGAAGCCCCCAGCCGCTTGTAACCACCACATGCAGTGGTGTTATCCTACCAGTATACTGGGCAGGATGTCCAGGTGATCGGCAGCCCGCCTGTCGCATACCGTAGCGTTACGCCATTTGCGTAACGTACGCAAGCGGCGTAACTGGTTACGCAAACGGCGTAACGCTGTGGTACGCGACAGGCAGGCTGCCAATCACCCGGACGTCCCGCCCAGCATACCGGTAGGATAACACCACTGACCACATGTCATAAATGATGACATGTACAGGAGAGCCTCCCCAGATGACAGGAAGCGGAGCTCAAAGGGACTTGGGAGCCATGGGAGGAATGAAGATGTTTCCGCCGTGGGTAAAAAGCAACCTTGATACATCACTGTCCTGATCACCCGCATTAAAAATTTCTTCAACAAATTAGAGAGTGGGGTGTGAAACTCCCAAATAGATTAACAGGACCCTTCCGTGAGACGAAACTGGTTTAAACCCAGCAGCAGCATGAAGCCAGGAAGGCAGGTGTGGCGTGTGGAGCGGCATGAACAGGACTGGAGCTCTCTGCTGGCAGAGTGACAGACCCATTTAAGGAGCCAGTAATGGCTCACGACAGGGCAGAGCAGGCTGTCACTTCACATAGGATGCAGCCAGATCAGAGGCAGCACATGCTGCTTGCAAGCTGGCCATGCTGCGAGTGGGATTAGAGTGGCCCCTTGGCTGGAAGAGCAACTAGGTAAAAACAACCAGCTGCCTCTTATCTGGCCTGCCTCCACCTGGAGTGAGAGACTGTCTCACTCCCTTAGTGATGAAGCGGGTCACTTCCAGGTGACCCAGAACCAGAACCAGCTGTCAAAAATTCTGTGTCTTAGGCACGGTGCTAAACAACCGGTATGACTATGATGCTGAAGTATAGGTGAATATGGGAGTTGAGAGTGCGGTGTGGGCTGGAGGACCCACTGATGCGATCAACCTGGGTGGCCCAGAGCAAATTTGGAGCAAAGCCCAGGGCACAAGTAGCAATTAGCTCTTCCTCTGCTATGCAAAAAAATAGCAAGTGCGATCCAGATGAAGAAAGGTGCCAGTCGGCAATGGATTTGCTGGCTTGCAAGAGTCATTTACGTGTTGCTGCGAGGTTTGCGATGGCCACTTACATAGAGCCTGCAACACACAGCTTCAATGTCAAGTGGCAAACCCAATCACTGGGGCTCAGACTGATTCTTATAGGATGCGCAAGAGCAATGTTCCGGAACAGTTGCATTGACAAGCTGGGCTGGACGTGCTCCCTTCTCACTTGCAAAAATTCGCCTGGGTGTCTCATTTCCAATTGTCCCCAAAGCTGAATTCTGTTCCACTTCAGTTGATGAATCCAACACTGGGGCTCAGAAGGAGTGTTACAGAACAGAGTCTGGAGACCACAGCCCTTCAAGAACTCAACTTTTCTGGTTTCTAGGTTGGAGAGCTTTAAATTCATGACCCTCCAGAGACTGGTCCTTGCTTCACAATTCACGCAGAAGGAAAGACCTGCTCCAAGTTGCAATGTCAGTCCTATCTCTATACCTGAAAGCCAAGATCCTATACACGATGGAAGTAGTTCCACTGAAATCAGCGGGCCATGCTTAAAGGAGACATGCCTGAATCTGGATGCTAGGCAGCTACAGAATTTTGGGGTTCTCTGCATAGTCTTGTTTAACCGAGTCATGAATCAATCATGATTCTGTACTCCTTCAGGGGTAGAAAGGTGGGGTATAATTCTCCAGATAAATACAAAAATATTAAAATGAATGAATTAAATTCACTCCTCTGCCCTGGGGATGACTGAACAATTAAAAAAAATAACTTATTGGGTTCTAGTTGTGTTCACTTCTTATTAGGCATCCTGAATATAGGGGCAGCCCAATCCTAACTTGCGCTGGAATAGCCAGGCTGGCGCAACTGGGCTGCAGCCTAAGCACGTTAGGAGGCAGCAGCAGGGGCAAGTGGATGTTTTCCCCTTGCCTTGAGATAAGCCCCGGCCAGCACTATGGGCCTGCTCGGATCTGTGCTTGCAGATTTGCAGGCACAGGTCCATGTGGCCAGGAGCGGCCCGAATCAGGATTGCCCAATCCGGGGATGGGGGTTAGGATAGGGCCCAATGGCAGTGTCCCGTCTTTGCCCCTGTCGCTGTCCCGTTACACCCTTAGCACACTCCTGTGCCGGCCGAGTGACACCTGCACGCGACTGATGCAGCTGACAGGCCCATGAGAGCCCATGCGTCAGCACTGCTGCTTATGCCAGTCCAGTAACCGGTTCTATGGCACAGACATGCCTGAAGGCACGTTTGCAACAGCACTGGTCTAGCGCAAGAGCGCTGTGCTGGTGCAACGCCAGGTTAGTACTGTGCTCTGAATCTGTGCTAATTCCATCCCGAATCTATCCTATAGCAAAGGAAGGAAGGAGCTTTGGAGACAGTAAAAAAGAAGGGGGAGGACTAAGAGTAATTAAGAGATCTGCAAAAAAGGACAATCTGAATCTTAGGAGGAAAAAAGAAGTGCGTTATCTCCTTAAGCTAGTGACTAATCACCTATGCCAAGCTGCTGCTTATCCTGAAGGCTCCAGTTGCATTGTAAGCAGTCTCCATTGTTCCGAATGTGTGCGGGGGTGGAAAGGTGGGGGAAGAGGAATAAAAGGAAGAAAGGAATGGTGCTGTTCCCTTAGCTATCAGGCAAAAAGCCATAAACTCTAGTGCAGCAATGGGGTGCTCTTGAGCAGAGTTTCTGCCCACACGGATTGTTTGCTAACATACAACTTCTCTACTTATTGGAGAAGCTTCAGATCAAATATAATGCAGCTTGGCACAGCAGTCCAAGTGTGGAGACACACAGATAGTCCAGAATTCAACACTGTTTTCACTGTGGACCATGGAAAATTGGCTTGCAATGAATTCCTTGTGCATGTTTCCCTTTCATGAACTGGTATCTACATAGCAGCCAAAGGTGACAGTGGCACAAACGTTTAGAAAATTCACCCAACTGTCACAGACGGGTAGGGTCTTCCACAAATTGCAGTGTTCCAGCATCTACATGTACTGTCCAAACTCACATGGTTCATATTCAACTGACAGCCCAATCCTAATTTGGGCAGGAGCAGGCAGGCAGGCTTGCACTGCCTGCTACCCAGGGTAGAAAGCAGCTGGAGCTCACTGTGGGACACGGGGGACGCTTGCTCCCTTACTCCGGGGTAAGCCCCAATGGGGCTGCTTGGAACTGCACCTGCTAAATAGCAGGCACAAGTCCAAGCAACCAACAGCGGCCGCAGATCAGGGCTGCCTGACCCAGGGACAGGGGTTAGGATCTGACTGAATGGCCAAATCCTGACCACCCCTCTCCCTGGGCCACCCCTGCAGGGCCACCCCGTCCACTGTACAACTGGGTCAGCTTGAACGCTCGTGCCGACACAGTTCGTCCTAGGCTGATGCAAATGTGCCTTACAGCATGTTTGCAACAGCCCTGGGGCCGAAGCAAACAACATGTGCCGGCTCTAGGGTGCTCTTGGATTGCGCCCTGAGTTATCTTCAGTCGACAATTTTTTTCCCCCACTCACTTTAATTATGCAGGGGAAATAGATTTCATCACTGGTGTGGATTCAGAGTGTGCCATTCGTAGCTCACATGTTTAGCAGCATGATGCAACTTGTTTATATAACTAACCTGTGACTGGTTGCTTGAATGCCATGTGCTGCGAAAATGTAAAAGAGTTCTCAAAAGGCAAGAAACTAAATCAGCACTCAACAGAAATCGAAGCAGATAAAGGACTCTGAATTCCTGTTCAGCATCCCATGGTCACTTAAATGTCACTGAGCTGATGGTGCAGCCCAGAGGGGGTTGTCCCTTGTCTGAGAGCACAAATCCATTCGGGGGAATGAAATGGGGCACACTGTATCCCTATATCAAATAAATAATGTGCCGCCACCCCCAATTGTTATTCTTTTGACATGTAAAGGGATACCCACAGAAGCAGAAAATTCTCATAGCTATGGGACTCTGTAAATTCTTATGTTATGGTGAGCAATTTCCACCATTGGGGATGGAGCAGGTATAGAAAGAGAATGGACCATTGTACTTTTGACAAGCTACTACACAGAAAACGCGAGACCCCCCACCCCAAGAGGCTTTCCGGCAGTGTCAGCAGCATGCCTGAAATGAAAGCCAGCCTGATATGGTGGTAGAATGCTTCCATTCAGTTTCTAAAATCAAAGTTGAAATCTCAGCCTTTAAATGCATTGGGTTGACCTGAATACATTGTGAACAGGCTCTCCATCTTCAGTGAGACCAACAGCCCGGTCCTATAGTTTTCCCCACCATAGCATGCAGCCATGTCAAAAAGGGGTGTGTTGCAAGCCATGGTAGGAGGGGGTCGATCAGAATAGAAGGCTTGGGAGGGGAAAGGGAAAATATATTTTCCCTTACCCTATGTAAGCCCTTTGACCCCCCAATGGGTCTCCTAGAAACTATACCAGCTCGTTCAGTAGCATGGGTTTGAGGAGACAAAGGGGGAAGGTTGCCTGGCACCAGAGGAGATGGCATCTGGCACACCTGCCTCAGATGCCACCCCTCCTGCCTCCAACATGCCCCAGACCTCTCCCTGTTCCACCCGATTACGCCAACTTTCCAGCAAACAAAACACATTGCAATTTTTTTTGCCCCATCCTCTTCCCGGACCCTACTGATGTTCTCCTGCCATCTCCTAAGCTACCACCCCCAACCTCATCTTACCTCCTCCTCCTGTCACCACCATTCTCCTCCTCCTCCTGGTTCTGCCTCCTGGTCATTGCAGAAGGCAGGGAAAGGAAGGAAGAAGAAGGAAAGGAGTTGCTCTAACCCAACCATCTGTCCTCCTCTCCCCACTTCTTTCCCACCTTGCCTTTTGAAATGGCAGACAGCATTAGCTAACGAAAGAGGCAGGTAGTGTGCAGAGGCAAGGTTAAGTTGCCACAGGCAATAGGTGGGCGCAGGCCAATACCTGTGCCAATCCAGCAGGCAAGACAGTCACTTTAGCCTGTCTCATCCTGTGTCTAGCCAGGTTTATCGCCAGATGCGTACCAGGGCGAAATTGCGCCCAGGGTACGCAACATCATGACTTCATGACGTCATGACGTTGTGGGGTGTGGCTTCTGTCTGCCATGTCAGCTAACATGGTGGGCAGAAGCCAAGCCCCGCCTCCTTGTTTTGCCGGTCGGGCACTTTAAAGTGCTCCGCGGCGGCCAGGAGGGGAGACGCCGGCGCGCTTCCTGGCTCAGGGGGCACAGCGGTGGCTTCCCCGCCCTGGGTGCTGGCTTTTCCCGGCTGCCGCTGGCACTTTAAGGCCGGCGGCAGCCGGGAAAAGCCAGCAAGGGGCGCACGCGGTTCCTCCCAGCGGGCGGGGAAGCAGAGGCAGGGGGAAGACGCAGCTTTCCCTCACATCTGATTCCCGACCTGCCGGGAGGAACTGTGCGCCCCCAGCCCAGGAGCTCCCCTCCCGGGCTGCCGCTCAGGCACTTTAACTACTCGAGCGGCGGCCGGAAGGGGAGACGCCAGCACGCCTCCCGGCTCGGGGTGCAGCGGGGGCAAAAATTTGCAGGCAGGGGCGCCATGCCAACAGCGCCCCCCACCTTATGGCACCCAGGGCTCGTGCCCCCTGGCGCCATACCCTGGAAATGCCTTTGTTTATCCCGACTGTACTGTGAAATCATTCCTTTTCTCTCTCCATCCCTTGCCACCAGCTCTCTCCTTCTGACATATGAATTAGCCCCATTGGCCTTAACTGTGATTAATACTAAGATGTTTGAAACCAGCTGAGGTTACATTGATTTGCACCATTGAGTGTGACCTTGCAGTCAGAGTCAGCAATCCCCCTCAGGGCTTCACACTCCAGGTAATCTCATCACAACAGGAGTAGTTTCTGGCTGTAATCAGCCTCTATTGTCCTGCTAATCACCATACCTGGGAAGAGGAAGCCTTTTCAGTCAGCCAGAAGGGCAGGGGGAGGACCCAGTTGAGGATATATAACTGGAACCTTCTAGCGAGTGGCCTTTTCCTGAGCGCGAGCCTCGCGATAAAGGGTGAGGTGAGACAAAGGGTGAGGTGAGACACGCGAGTTACGCATCTGGACGAGTTACTCAGCAGGGCGAGGAAGCCAGGGCCCCAGACCCTTGTAGAACTGAAAACAAACATAGTCATGTAGTCAGGCAGCCAGGAGTTGGGTGTTTTGCACAGAGGGCCACATGTATGACTATATGCCTCTGGGGCATAAGTCATGGGTGTGTCCTCAGTGCAAGGAGCTCCAAGCACTCAGGGAAAGAGTCTGCTCCCTAGAGGCCTTGGTTGCGGACCTGAAGAAGCAGAGGCAGGCAGCAAGGGTCCATGGTGAGACTTGCAGGCTTTGTCCCACCCTCAGATGGGCAGCTCCTCAGCTGCTGGGGAAAGGAGTCCCGGGGCTGGAGGATGTCAACCTGGAGCAGAGGGAATCAATCCCCCAGGGGGGACCCCTTCTTCCAGTGACGAGCCCGCATCCAGTCGCACTACAGATGCTCCTCAGAGGGAGGGCAGTCGAGGGCTGCTTGTAGTGGGGGGATTCTATAGTCAGGAACATAGAGAAGGGGGTCTGTGATGGGTGTGAGGACCGCATGGTAACTTGCCTGTCTGGTGCGAAGGTTGCATCTAGATAGGCTGGTAGAGAGTGCTGGGGAGGAGGTAGCTGTTGTGGTGCATGTTGGCACCAACGACATGGGCAAATGTAGCTGGGAGGTCCTGGAGGCCAAATTTAGGCTGCTAGGCAGGAAGCTGAAAGCCAGGACCCCCAAGGTAGCGTTCTTGGAAGTGCTATTTGTTCCACGTGCAGGGCCAGCTAGGCAGGTGGAGCTCAGGGGTCTCAATGCGTGGATGAGATGGTGGTGTTGGGAGGAAGGGTTTAGATTTGTTAGGCACTGGGGAACATTTTGGGACAAGCCAGGCCTGTACAAGAGGGATGGGCTTCACTTGAACCAAAGTGGAACCAGGCTGCTGGCGCATAACATTAAAAAGGTGGCAGAACAGCTTTTAAACTGACCCCTGGGGGAAAGCCAACAGGAGCAGAGTGGCATCCGGTTTGGAACTCCTCATCCTTACAGGATGAAGAAGGAGAAGCTGGAAAACCACAGAGTAATAGCAGGGTGGGAATTAGTAGTGTAAACATAAAGAGATGGGACAACCGGTCCAGTAGAAAGTAAGGCCAGGATAAGGGATTGAAGAACAGACCTTTCTTGGGGGACCCCAAGAATAATAAAAAAGAACACAAACTCTGGCAAAAGAAATGTAAGAATGTAATCAGGAAGGCCAAGAAAGACTTTGGGGAATGCATGGCCAACAACTTAAAAAGGAATAATAAAAGCTTCTTCAAATACGTTAGAAGCAGGAAACCTGCCAGAGAGGCGGTCGGCCCACTGGATGGGGAGGGAGGAAAAGGGGAAATAAAAGGGGACTTGCAGATTGCAGAGAAATTAAATGAGTTATTTGCATCTGTCTTCACGGCAGAAGACATCGGACAGGTACCGCTGCCTGAATGGCCCCTCCTGACTAAGCAATTAAGTCAGTTAGAGGTTAAAAGAGAAGAGGTTTTAGACCTAATCGACAAAATAAAGGTCAATAAGTCACCGGGTCCAGATGGCATCCACCCAAGAGTTATTAAGGAACTGAAAAACGAAATTGCCGATCTCTTAACTATAGTATGCAACTTGTCCCTTAAAACTGCCACAGTGCCAGAGGATTGGAGGATAGCGAATGATACACCAATCTTAAAAAGGAGGGAGAGGGGACCCGGGAAACTACAGGCCGGTCAGCCTAACGTCTGTTCCAGGTAAGATGGGTAGAAAGCCTCATCAAAGATAAAATCTTAAAGCATGTAGAAGAACAAGCCCTGCTGAAGGAAAGTCAGCATGGCTTCTATAAGGGTAAGTCTTGCCTCACAAACCTTTTAGAATTCTTTGAAAAGGTTAACCGGCATGTGGATGCTGGCAAACCCGTGGATATTATATATCTGGATTTTCAGAAAGCGTTTGACACGGTCCCTCACCAAAGGCTACTGTTAAACTTCACAGTCAGGGAATAAGAGGGCAGGTTCTCTTATGGATTAAAAACTGGTTGGGGAGCAGGAAGCGAAGAGTGGGTGTCAATGGACAATTTTCACAATGGCGAGAGGTGAAAAGCGGAATGCCCCAAGGATCTGTCTTGGGACCCATGCTTTTCAATGTGTTTATAAATGACCTGGAGAAGGGCATAAGCAGCGAGGTCGCCAAGTTTGCGGATCGCACAAAACTTTTCCGGGTGGTGAAAACCAGAAGGGATTGTGAAGAGCTCCAGAGGAATCTCTCCAAACTGGGGGAATGGGCAGCCAAATGGCAGATGCGTTTCAATGTAGACCAGTGAAAAATGATGTACACGGGGGCAAAAAATCAAAACTTTAACTATAAGCTAATGGGTTCTGAGCTTTCGGTGACAGAACAGGAGAGAGATCTTAGAGTGCTAGTAGACAACTCAATGAAAGTGTCGACCCAATGTGCAGCAGCAGTAAAGAAGGCCAATTCCATGCTTGGGATAATCAAAAAAGGGGTTGAGAATAAAACAGCCAATATAATATTATTATGCCACTGTATAAATCAATGGTAAGGCCACATCTGGAGTACTGTGTACAGTTCTGGTCGCCACACCTTAAAAAAGATATAGGAAAACTAGAGAAGGTGCAGATGAGAACAACCAAAATGATTTTGGGGCTGGGGCACCTCCCATATGAGGAAAGGCTACAGCGTTTGGGGCTCTTCAGCCTAGAAAAAAGGCGCCTGAGGGGGGACTTGATTGAGACATACAAAATTATGCACAGGATGGATAAAGTGGATAGAGGGAGGTTCTTTTCCCTCTCTCACAATACAAGAAACAGGGGACATGCACTAAAATTGAGTTGGGAGAGTGAGAACAGATAAAAGGAAATACCTTTTTCCCCAGCGGGTAATTAATCTGTGGAACTCCTTGCCACAGGAGGTGGTGATGGATGGTATCTGGCCTAGATGCTTTTAAAAGGGGACTGGACAGATTTCTGGAGGAAAAGTCCATCGCAGGCTACAGGCCATGATGGTTAGTGCAACCTCCTTACTTTAGAGTTAGGCTACCTCGGAGTGCCAGATGCAGGGGAGTGGCAACGAGATGCACATATCTAGTTGTCTTGTGTGTTCCCTGAGGTATCTGGTGGGCCGCTGCGAAATGCAGGAAACTGGACTAGATGGGCCTTTAGCCTGCTCCAGTGGGGTTCTTTTTATGTTCTTATATTCACCAATGCAACCCTTAATCACGGCTAAAGCCAGCAGTGGAAATGTGTGTGTAAGGAAGATTCATTATTCTACAGCCTGATCTCAATCGTGAAACATCTTTAATGAATTTCACGGCATTTACACCAGCATAAGCTCAAGTCAGTGGAAGTTGCTGACACTAAAGAGTGAGGAGCTGCAAATATCAGTGAGCAGGAAAAGAATTGTATTCCATTTCAGAAATTGAAAGGCAAGTTTCCTATAGGGAACATGGTCCTTTATCTTCTTTTAAGCTAAAAATGAATTGAAAAAGTGGGAAGCAATGCAAGGAATGCCTACACAACATACAGTAAAGCTACAAACCAGAAATAAGGAGAAGAGGAGAAACGGGCGTTAAGAGAAAAGGAAGAAGGACTCGGGTTCACCCACCTATGAGACGGGTCAACACGCCTGCTTCAAGTGGAGGGTTGAGAGAGACCGTCAACTGGTGAGAGGGCACCCGGCACCCGTCTGGCTGCTGCCCCCCCCCACCTTCTTGGAAAGATGGCTCTTGCCTGGGAAGCTTATCTCCTCCTCAGTGCCTCTTGCAAAAATCACAGCAGCAGAACTGGAGAGGCAGGTAGAGGCTGCTGTGATCCTGCTCCTGACGGCTCCCTTGGAAGAACAGCAACAACTGGGAACAGGACCTCTGTCTATTTATTTCCTCCACCACCAGGAACGTCTTCAAAAACAGGCCAGGCATGGAGGATCATGGGAGTTCTAGAATCCTTCCCACTCATTCAATTTTAAAGAAGCATCTGGCAGAGGAGATAAGGAAGCAGGGAAAGGGGGGCCTGTCTACTGATAAGCATGCAGAACAATGGATGGGCAAGAGGAGGCCTTGGGCATAATCTCAGGTGGCCACAGGTTGCAAAACTCAGTATCCTGAGAATTTCAGCTTTTGTTAAAAAAGAGAAAGACATAGCGTTTCTAGTTTTGCATGCTGTGGACAATGTTCACTGATGACTTGGAACATGGGCATGGAGTGGAGAGGAGAGAGTGCAGGCGTGCGTGCGCGCACACACACACACGCACACACACGCACACGTCTTCCTTCCTTAGATAGATAGCTCTTTCCTCCTACTCATGATTAATAGAATCATGCAAAGTAAGCAAACACAAATTGTTCAATTCATATCATTTGCAAACGTCGCAATATTTAACTCCTCTTGGCATGGAATTCTGATTTATTTAAGCGCAGAACGTGCCCAGGGCTGTGTGTAATCAAAAACTGATATGATAATCTAAGAAAGGGGGGGGAACGCTCAGTAATTCAGCCAGAACCATTCCCTGCCAGCAAGATACAGCAATAATAATATGATATTATTCTATCACAAGGGAACTTCTGGTAGCTGTGTAACTTGACAATTTCACAAGGTGGACAAAACCCAAGAAAATAATCAGGCAATCAGCACAGAGTGATGATTCACACAGCAAGGAAAAAAAAATGCAAGCGTTATCCTATTCAGCAAATTTGAGGTACCAAAGAGATGGCTTCTTAGGAACAACTGGTTTTTAGAACCAGTACATGGAGAGTCTACCTCAATTTAGGAGGTAGGAAAGTTCTAACCCAACGTGTAAGATAAAAGCCAGTTAAGGCAGAGCATAAATGCATCTGTGCCCTACAACAATGGTTCTCAAACTGTGGACCTGGGACCTTGTGACTCAATTTGTAGTGGTTTGTGAAACTGACAGGCTGTGTGCATCAAGGGTTAAACAAGCTGCAGCTATGGGAGGGGGAAGGACTGTTGCCCAATCACCATTATAGCCAAACCCTTTAGCATCTATAAATCAGGCAGCAGTCTCTAGGTCAGCTATTTTCAACCAGTGTGCCACGGCAAGCTGGTGTGCTGCGAATGGTCTGCAGGTTTGCTGCGGGAGTTTGGGAGAGGGTCATTTGTTAGTAGGGCCATTAGTCGATGTAAGCCCCCCACAAGCAGTTTGATGTGCTTTGAGAATTGTCAGAAAAACTGATGGCATGCCTTGACAGTTTTGGTGCCTTGAAATGAAAAAGGTTGAAAATCTGAAAAGTTTGAGAACCACTGCTCTACAGTATTAACCCCCATCCCAAAATAATAATAATAATAAATGGAGAGTTACAGTAATGCTAGTTGTGTACACAGTTGACACCCTGCACCACAATAGTTAGAGAAAGATATGACTGAAAGGCAAGCATGCTATGCACTGCTAAAATAAGGCACAGCAATTCAAATATTTGGCGTGACAGATGTGTCTTTCACTTTCATTTAAATCAAGTATTAAACAGTCTGTGAATTACAATAGTTTTTTTTTTTTTTGGACAATTTACAAGGCACACCACACTGCTCATATCTCCCAATGGAACTACTAATAAATAGCCCTCCCCCAAAGTCCCATGGCACACCTGTGGATAATTCATAGCACATCCATGTGCCATGGCAGAGTAGTTGAACATGGCTGATCTACCTCATCTCTCACTGCTACTAACAATTAGTCCTAGAATAGGGGCAAGAACTTGATTGGCCAAGGAGCTGGTGAAGAAATGAGATACAAGAGATACACAGATGGAAGAAGTTAAACTGTGACAACTGGGGGGTTCATACAGAGCCCCCAATTTTGCTGAGAGAATTTCTGTGCTCATATTTTTCACACCTATTCTGTATAAGTAAATACGCCACACTCAGTTCAGCCAGTTAAAACAAGCTAGGACAGTGGTTCCCCAAACGGGTAATTAACTAAAAATTAAGTAAGGCCAGTTTTGTGATAAAAAAAAACTGGAAGTGGTTTTGATTGCCATTTTTCATTAAACCTGAGGCTTGGGGAGCCCTGGGGAGGGTTCCATGGGGCTCACTGCATCCTCTGGAGGCCACCACTACCTGCAGTTAAATAAAAAAAAACACCCTTCTGTCCAAGCAGTGGCATGAGCCTGGGGATGGCCTTGCTACTGCAGCCCGACTCCTGCAAAGACTTAAGTGATTCCCTCCTCATCCATTTCAGATGCATTAACATCTCACTACACCCCCTTACCTAAATTGCAACTCATTTGAGATGTCATGCCCCCCGATGTGCTACATCAAAGAACTGCAAGCAGAACTTTGTATGTACTTATCAATCAATCAATCACTAGTATTTATATACCGCTTTTCAACACAAAGTTCACAAAGCGGTTTACAGGCAAATAATAACATTAAAGTTAAATGGCTCCCTGTCCCAAAAGGGCTCACAATCTAAAAGAATTGTGAGAAAGACACTGTGCTGGGGTGAAGAGGGACACTTATGTACAGCTGGAATAATTATAGTAAAAATGTTCACACCCAGTATTGTATCACATGGCTGAGAAACTGCAGAAACCAGCCTGAAAAGTTAATGTTTGTCCTTGCACACAAAGTTTGTATATGTCCTCATATACAATTGGGGCTCCTTAGCAACTCCCCCTATCTGTTGGCCTTTTGGGAGGGAATTCCATACCCAACTGCCCTTCCTACACTTAAATTGTTTCGGACTTTGCATTCTACCCAACTTCACATAAACAGAAAAGGAAACAATGCTTAACCTCTGATCATGACTGACACAGACACATAGTGTCACTTTTATATAGTATCAGGTTCCACACTATTGTACATATATCCTATTTGCCCCATGCTGGATCTTGTGTCCATAAAATGTATCCCATATCCAGCTCTGAAAGCTCCTTAATAAACGACAGGTGCCAAAATAGGAATGGCAAAATGTGCACAAACCGCCACTCCTAAGAAACTCTACCAGCTTTTCTAAGAAGGCGAGCAAAACTATTTGACTGCCCCATCCCAGCTCCGCTTTTTCAAACTTTCCTGGCAATTCTGCTTTTAGCCACCAACAGTTTTGTTAAGACATTCCTGTGCCCAGCCCCTTCCACTTTTCTGCTTTACAGTTTTCCCCAACACATCAGAATAGCATTTAGAAAGAGGTCTGTCTCTCTCCTTGTTTTATTGTTTAAGTAACAAATCCTCATCCTCATTCCCCAGTCCTTCATCATCTCCTCCTACTTCTCTCTCTCTCTCCCTCCCTTTGTTCACTTTAAACGACTGTTAATTTGCAATCTAAGGCTTATCATCCCCAATGTGAGAGACAAATCAAGTTTCTCTGCATGGAACATTTTGTTCCTACACTGATGGATATTTGCACTAGCTACAGCTTGTCAAATATAAAACATATGCAGGTTCCAAGAAACAAACAAAAGGTATTCAGAAAGAGAGAGAGAAGAAGAATTTGTAGGAAACAAGCCTTGCTCTTTCACAAGATTCCTGATTGGCTGTCCTCTCTTTCTTTACCACTCCCCATATTGCAGGCGAGAACATGACAGAAACCGTCTTTCTACAGTCTGCAAAATGCCATGCTTATATGGCATTATAAAAATACAAAAGCTCAAAAGTACTTCACTTGTCGACAACGTGGGTGTTTCACTCATCGCCACCTAGCACAATCCCCTCCGCAGAGAGAGCATCTGGGATCCATCTTCATAATGCTCGCAATACAGCGGAATCTTCTAGCAAAAGACATTTGAGAAATCAGTCCTTCAAGCCTAAGGACAGACTCCAGCAGAGAACGTAGACAATCATGAAGGGAAGATTGTGATTATACACTTGCAAATTCCAGTATCGCTACTTGCCAAGCAGCATTGTCAAGAACTCAGAGACTTTTAAAGGGCAGAATCGTGAAATGAACTGGTTCATTTCAATTAACTGAAACTCATCAGATTGGGCTTGTTTTACAAAAAAGCCAACTCTACAGAAAAATATAGTCATTTAATTAGGCAACAGGTTCTTACAACATAATGTAGAGCCAGCCAACATTGAAGACCAACACAAATCACCACTTTGAGCAACTGAATGTGAAACTTTGCCTCTCCTCTGAAGGCTCCCCCACCACAATGCCTTTTTATTTGCCAAAGGCCCATTCTCCAAGCAAGACAGTTCACCAGAACTGGCCATCTTAAACTACAGGCTCAGCCCTTGGCTTAAGATTGACCTTATTTTAATTCTTTTTCACATGGCTATCCTGCCTTTCTTTCAAGGGGCTAACATAGATGAATTGAAATAATGCTGACTCCCCAACTAGAGTACCTCCATGTGGATGACACAGAGACCCGACCAAGGCTCACTCAATGAGCTTTATGGAAAACGTGAAGATTGACCTGGGGTTCTGTCAACTATACTTCGCTGCTATGTCACACTGCCTCTCCCTTTGGGCTCAGTTGATGTACTCAAAAGTAGACCACCCTCATAATTTCAAACCATGTTTAAGCCTTCTGCCTACTTAGTGCAAGATTAACAACTAATCCTTTCTATATTACAGTACATAGCTGTTCACAGGGTTACATTCAATCACAATACAGCTACAATGAAGAGGGCTCAAAATATTGCCATTGCATCATATCACTGCACCATCCAAAGATGAAAGTTTGGCTGGGATTTCAGTTCCTGTGCATGTGTCGTTTGGGGAAAGACTTAGTACTTAACTCTTGAACAAGAAGCAGGACATTAGGAGTTTTCTTAACATGAAGTTCACTCTTCACGGGAACAAGTTTGGAAGCCCTACTGCAGATGCTGAAAACAAGGTTAGCATCTATACTACTGAAAGCAATGTTAGCATCTGCTAGCAACAAGGCCTCACCTTGTTGAATTTGCTATCTACTTAAAAGGCATGGCTTTTTGCTCTTCCATTTTAAGATGTGTTTTACAAATAATCAGTAGATAGAAAAGGTCTTTAGAGTGCAAACCAACTCATTACAGAGATATGAGTGTATGCAACTTAACAGGCCAACTGCAAAGGTTTAGTCCTTTAGCTTCAAACATTTGTGATGCCCTTCCCCCAAATGTAAGTGGGATTCTGTTGCCATATGGAAGCAAAAACACACTGTCTTCTCACAAACTGTCACATGCTAAGAGGAAAAACTTCCTGCTTTTTCAGTGTATACCGACTGCTCCAGAACTAAACAGCAGTTGGCTAAAGGGCAACCTTCTCTACAAGGACCTGGGAAAAAGTCCATACTCTAAAGCAAGCACAGATCGTTTTGGAAGTAGGATTCCAGAAATACAGTTGCTGACTGATTTACTTCCTGGCAGCCACCTGCCCAATCCTTGCATCTGAGAGATCTCTGCTGTCCCCACTGTCTCCGTGCATTGTATATAACTCTGAAAAGGGAGGGCTCTCTTGCTCCATGCCAAATGGGAAGAGACACATGTGCACAGATCTCAGGGGAGGCAGGATGAGCCTCTTACTTCACACCAGGCTCTGCCTCTCCATCCTGTCTTGCTCCATTGAAAACAGCCCTCAGGGCCTCATGTGCCTTCAGTGAAAACAGCCTCACATACAGGGAGAGACTAGAGCTTACATCAGTGACAGCTCAACCACCACCACCACCACCCCATGATTGCACAGGCGCTGGTGTAGCCCCCTGAATACCTTGTGGTGTGACATCATCAGGCCACCAGCGTTCTTCCTCCCCAGCCTTGGACCTCATGTGCGTCACTGCTCTGAACTGAAGTTTGATGGTACTTGGAAAACATGACCTTGCTACTTCTGAGCACCTTCAAAGCCTGAAGACCAGTGGGAGGCAAACTATCTCCTCCCTCAAACAAACTCCTTTGCATGGAGGGAAGGGGGGGGGAATCACAAATAATAGCAGGCTAACAAGGCCTGTCAAAATACAGGACAAGATTTGCGTGAACATTCCCAAGAAAGCAAACCCAGGTTCTGTTTAGTAGTTTCATTGACAGACACAGATATACCCTTGAACCCCAATGCTTTCAAGCATCTTGGGGGAGTAGAAAAGTGGGGCTTGCCACATGTGGTTATTGTATGTTATTCATATAGGGGAGAGATGATATTTTAATAAAGTCTAAGGGCTTGATCTTATCTTGATTTTCATTTTTCTGTACAGATCTTAGCATGTTCTGTTGTTGTTCAGTCGCTAAGTCGTGTCCGACTCTTTGCGACCCCATGGACCACAGCACGCCAGGCCTCCCTGTCCTCCACTAGCTTCCGGAGTTCACCCAATTTCATGTTCGTTGCTTCGGTGACACTGTCTAACCATCTCATCCTCTGCTGCCCCCTTCTCCTTTTGCCTTCAATCTTTCCCAGCATGAGGGTCTTTTCTAAAGAGTCCTCTTTTCTCATCAGGTGGCCAAAGTACTTGAGCTTCAGCTTCAGGATTTGTCCTTCCAGAGAGCAATCAGGCTTAACTTCCTGGAGGATTGACCGATTGGATCTCCTTGCAGTCCAGGGGACTCGCAAGAGTCTTCTCCAACACCATAATTCAAAAGCTTCTATTCTTTGGCGCTCTGCCTTTCTTATGGTCCAGCTCTCACAGCCATACATTGCTACTGGGAAAACCATCGCTTTGACTATGCAAACCTTTGTTGGTAGGGTGATGTCTCGGCTTTTTATTAAGTTGTCTAGGTTCGCCATAGCTTTCCTCCCAAGAAGTAAATGTCTTTTAATTTCATGGCTGCAGTCACCATCAGCGGTGATCTTGGAGCCCAGGAAGATAAAGTCTGTCACTGCTTCCATTTCTTCCCCTTCTGTTTGCCAGGAAGTGATGGGAGTGGTGGCCATGATCTTAGTTTTTTTAACGTTGAGCTTCAAGCCAATTTTGGCACTTTCCTCTTTCACCCTCATCAGAAGGTTCTTGAGGTCTTCCTCACTTTCTGCCATTAGAGTGGTGTCGTCTGCATATCTGAGGTTGTTGATATTTCTCCCAGCAATCTTGATTCCAACTTGTGAATCATCCAGCCCTGCCTTCCTCATGATGTACTCTGCATAGAAGTTAAATAAGCAGGGTGCTAGTATACAGCCTTGTCGTACTCCTTTCCCAGTTTGAAACCAGTCAGTTGTTCCATGTCCCGTTCTAACTGTTGCTTCCTGACCCGCATACAGGTTTCTCAGAAGGCAGATCAGGTGGTCTGGTACTCCCATCTCTTCAAGAACTTGCCACAGTTTGTTGTGATCCACACAATCAATGTTCTGGCAATCCATAAATACATTTCCAATACTTATGTAGAAGAGATACATCAAACAACAGTCAGAAAGACAAGCAGTGTTCTAACTCCAGTGTAGGGTTTATTAGATTCAAAATGCAGCCAGCTCTCATCTGCACAGCCCCAAAATTAACGGAACAGAATCAAGTCTGATAAGTGAAATGCAGCTTGAATAATGCCTAAATTCCCCACTAAAAGGCTATTAATTAGGCTACTTTTCACTTCTTGCTCCCTAGTGAATGAGCAGTTTTCAATGTTTTGAGAACAGAAACTGATCCTCTTGTTAATCTTAAGTACCTTTGGGCTTTTTACATAATTTTTTCCCAATGTCCCTTTTACATAAAACACATATGGCCTGGTTCAAACCCAACTCCCCACTCATTAGAGTTCCCTGACCTATAACTAAAATTATTTCTCCTTCTGGGAATATAAAAATGAGGCCTCAATTATGGAAATTTTTTAAGAACTCCAGGCTATTTGAGAAATAGCATTTCAGCATTAAAAACATTCAGAGGAGAACTTCCATGCCTCCTTGGAAGACATCTAGATACTTAGCATTTTTTCTACAAGGGGAGTTCAAGTTTGGGCCACATAGAATCTAACTTGGGCAGGGGTGTCGCCTGATGCTGTCTTGGGACCACTGCCTCTGCGCTACAAAAAACCCAAAAATTTTAACATGCTCGTTGTAGGTAGCTATGAAACCCAGAAGCATGGGACTTCTGGTCGCATTTACAGGGAAAGCACAAATTCACTATCCCTGGAGATTAAAGTGGAAGTTCTGTGCTTCCTGGTTTCACAGCAGTGCACAAGAGCATGTTAAGGAGGTAAATGATCTGCTTGTCACACAAGTGTGCAGAAAGTGGATCAGTGAGGCTTGGATTGGCAGCAGCTTGGGGGTAAGTGACGAAGGCACTCTCAGACCCCTAGCAATTTGCCACTAATGCAATCTGTATCACGTAGATACATGGATCGGCTGGCAATGAACTTAGGTCAAGGTTTTCCACATTGGAAGATGTGCCAGGCTTCCTAGGCATGCAGAAAATGAAAAAGCAAAGAGAAAAGAAATTTTACACACACACACACACACACACACACACACACTGACACAGTGGTCATTTTGCAACCACTGACTGGGAGGTCTGTCATATTTGCAGTGGAGGGTTGCAATGAGAGAGGAATACACTTCCAGGCCATTTTAAGATTACATATTTTGGGTTTCAGTCCAGTTAGAGCACCATTTCAATCTACCCATACTCCTCGGTGGCAGTCCTGACCACCCGACCACCCCAGGGAAAGACAAAATTAGCCACCCCTTTGACTGGAAGTAATTGTGGTGACATCAACATGTCACCACAATTGCTTCTGGTATTACTGTGCTGCCCCAACACCCAACTGCTTGAATGAGCAACCCAAATTCATGTTCGACAAGAAAGACGACCATTTAACAGTGACTAGGCACTGAGAGTTCAATCCTGAGAGCCCAATCACCTGGAGAACAAGAAGTACCAGCACCGAGCCAGGGCCACTCAGACCTGAGCATCAGTGCCATGAGGTCAGTGGGCACGCCTGCAACACCGGCCAGCAGTGAGTATTCTCAGGCAGGGGTAGGGAGGGCGGACCCGGGAGTGGGGTGGGGATGGCAGCAGCGTCTGCCGCTGAATCCTAACCCCCCTTCCGAGCCAGGCAGCCCTTCACAGGTCTCCTCAGCTCTGCACCTGCTCAAATGCAGAGCCGGTGAGACTCATTAGCACCTCAGCAGTGTTATCTGGGGTAAGGGAGCAAATGCTCCCTTACTCTAAGGAGACCTTGGCGGTAGCCTCAACCACAGGATATAGCGGTCACCTTTTTGGTGCTGCTGTTCATCTGGGGGCTGAGGAATTCAGGATTGGGCTGTGAGTCATCCCTTGACTGTAAGGCTGCAATCCTATACACACTTACCTGGGAGTAATCCCACAGAGCTCAACTGGATTTACTTCTGAGTAGACATGGCCAGAATAACGGTGTAAATAGGGGTAAGGTCAGGAAATGTTTCATTTGTAGTAGGTGTCTCAAGTATAAGGCATCTCATTTATACAAGACTAGCTGTTTGTGACCCGGCGTTGCCTGGGGGCAGAAATTATCCCCAGGCTCTATTGGGAGGAGGAATGAGTGTGTTCTGCAGTGCACCCCCACCTCTGGGGGCGTATGGGGGGCCGCACCCCCACAGTATATCTGTCCAGATCGTAAGGAAGGAGTGTACCACGTGTGGTTCACATCGTTCCAGGCGTTCCAGAGTAATGGTGGAACATACACACAAATATGCAAACCTCCCTCAAAAGCATGACATAGTGAGATCCATATATAGACATATAGAACCCGTCCCTGAAATAAAACAGTGTTGATGACCTAGAACCCACAATGCACACTATCACTGTGAAATGAATGAGGAAACAGGGACACCATCAACTAAGAGAGCAACATGAAGGTCCCACTTACTGTCTGCAGGTCCTGTGGCAGGATAGCCCTGATGTATGAGAAACAGGCAGAGGTGGCCTGTTAGCTCCCTGGACATAGGCCCCTCTCAGATCTGACTGGCTGCTGGAACTCTCTGGATCCTGCTCTTTCCACCCTGGCCCACTCAGGCCACGCAGGCCAAGCAGTTTAGTTTCACTTTCTGTTCTGCCTCTGTCTGGTAGCTGAGCTGCTGCAGAATCATCTGTGACCACAGGGTGGCAGCAGACCTGTAGCCCAATGCAATCCCCTTGGTTCCTGACGATCCGGGCCCCCTCCCTGAAAAACGGGGGGCTGTAGGGGGGTCTGACCCCCACAGTGATTCCTTCCAGGCTGCAAGGTACGTGTGTGCCAAGTTTCGTGGCCATGGGTCAAGGGACGGAGACGTGTATAAGGAACATACATACATACCCACACACCCACGTCCGTTTTTATATATATAGATGTCTCAGCAGAGCTTAAAATGATCCTTTCTGATTTTTTCCCATTAATTCACAATTAGCCACACAAATATCTTAAGTGATAGCATCAAACAGCATGGAAACAAAAACAATACAATTTAGGTTATTCTGTAGATAAGGAAGGGCTCCAAATATTACACTGTCTAATGTTAGAGACAACGAATCTCCCAGGCAGTATCAAACACCTCAGCTGTTAACACATAGATGAGCACTGTGTGAACATTGGGTGTGGCGAATTGCATAGTGACACCTGAGCTGTTTAGGCACAGTATCTTTACCAGTCTCTCTCATACAATTTGCTGAGGAGGAAATGCTACTGTTTGCATGCATTTCTGCCATTCGAACACTGACAGTCATGTTAGTTTTGCAGGAACAGTACATCAGAAGATAGGAATGGGGGGGGGGGAGAGCAGACTCTTGCAATGGTTTTGTGTTGCCCACAACCAAGAGGCTGAGTTGGACAAAGTTCCACAGTCCAATTTCCCCCTCACCACACTGCAAAAGGAAGGGCAGGCAAAGCACATGCAAATATTTCCTGTTACACACCTACTGAAGGCACAAGAGTCTTGTTTCATGGTGAATCAGATTAGGCACGCACACAGAAAACTGAAAAATGGACAACAGACATGTTATCTCTATGAACGACTGAAGAAACAGCATCTTCAGCTAGCATTTGGAGGAAGTCATGCTTTCCTTGGTATGCGTATTCATCCCCTTCCAGCTTGCTGCGGCTGTATTGGCACTGAATAAAGTTTGAGAATTAAATATAAAACAGACCTTTAAAAAACGCATTTTGTTCTGCAGCCAAGGGGTCAGGCCTGTTCCTCACAGATGTCCCATCTCTCCAGCCTCGTAAATAATTAGCAAGCTGGCTAGCACCCACAGACACGCTCATGTCAACACCAGAGCAACTGAACAAAGAGTTCTAGGCGAGGGAAGGAACGATTCCAAGCAGCAGCAAGAAGGCAAAGGAAACAGCATGGGACCTTCAGTGTTATGTATACGTCAACTTTCACTTGAACAAGCGGCACATAAAGAACAAGTTTGGTTTGTGTAAGGCCCAGACTCTGGGGAGACGCAGACGCTCTCTCCTTTTCAACTGACCAAATTGACTGTGGTGTAAAAGGAGGATCACTGGGGTTCATGAAATTCCGTTTCTCAATTCCTTTTATTTAAAGCAAGGGTCTTTAAACCATGGTCCGGGGGCAAGATGAGGCCCTTGGAGAGCCTCTGTCTGGCCCACGGCAAGCCTCTGGGCCCCTCCTGACCTTGCTGGCATAGGCTGCACCCTCCAAACTGTGCTCTTTTTGTGTGCAGAGGGTATTCTGAGGGCCAGGGAGGCCATCCACAGCCTATCTTGGCCCTCCAGAAGGCCAAAAATAATCACTTCCTGGTTTTCCCATAGACCCGGAAGTGATGCTTTCAAGGTCCTCTGAAGGCCTTGGACTGCTTCCTGAAGGTCGGGGAGGCCTCCCCAGCCCTCAGAACATGCCTTGGGTGTTTCCTTTCCTGTGATCTGCTGGTTCTGAGATATTTACCCCGGCACATTTAAGTAAGCTGCTTGTGGGGGAATGGGAATACATTAAAGGGTATGCTATATTTCTGTGGTGCGTGTTGGTGCCTGGAGGAATCCTGGAACTTTGAGCCCATTCATTTATTCATCTAAGTTCCTATTGTATTTATTTAGATTTTATATTTAAAATTATTTATTTCTCCGGCCCTCAACACCATGCGAATTATTTGATGCGGCCCTCCATCTAAAATGTTTAGAGACCTCCAATTTAAAGCAACCCATTTCCTACTACTTTTCACCGCACACTCCAACACACACATACTTTCTGAAATGACACCTTTGCCCAGGATGGGACTTCAAGCCTATCTTTCTTAGACTGATAATCACTTTGTAAGAACCTGGTTTACTGAGCATCTCACCTGCCATTTGGCAATGAAATCACGGAGCCGCCAGTCTGAGCCCTCACGTGGTAGGTGCCGGGTGCAAACTCAGATTTGGATATTTATTCAGCCTTATCTCCAGTGCACCCGTTTGTTCTTTTTTTTCCCCTTAAGCAGATTTTTTTTTAAGCTTCAGGGCAATGACAAAACGCTATAATTCAACACACAATGGCTATGCACAAAGAAAGCTTTTAAACTTCCTGTGCTTCTAAAACATGAAAACAAGAGATTATAGGGTGCCGGAGTTCTGGATGTTAAACTGCCAGTTAAATAAACATACATGCAAAAGGAAAGTCTAGGGCTCTTCCTCAGTAGCAAAAGATTCCTATTTCAGCTATTGAATTATACTTTTCCTTTTACTACCAAGATCAGCATAAGATCTATATTTGTAAATACAGAAAAAAAATAGTCTTCAGAGACTTGAGGCAACAGAGCAAGGTATACTCTATTTCCAACATGACAAATTGTATTTAGGCTGCAATCTGATATACACATTTACTGGGAGTTAGCCTCACTGAACACAACACAGGGGCTTACTTCTGAGTAAACATGTGTAGACACTGTCCATCTACTTCCACACAGATGTTTCTACATCAGCTTTTGGGGAAAGGTTGAGTGGGAATAATTTCAGCGGCCAGAACCATTTGGATCAGATGCTAGCTCAGGAAGGGAGTGATGCTCCATTCTTAAAATAACTACTGTCAACATGATCATATATATATGGTTTATATATAGATATATATAAAAAGGAGAACGTATGTACGTGTGTGTGTGTGTGTGTGTGTGTGTGTGTGTGTGTGTGTGTGTGTGTGTGTGTTCCACATAGGCTCGGGAACGCCTGGAGCGACTGGCACCAGAATCAGCACGCGCATGCCTTGCGGCCTGGCGACAAACACTGCGGGGGTCAGGCCCCCCCCCGAGCACCCCCGTGGGTGGTGGTACGCAGGGGGCCCCACGTGAAAACGGCCGAAATTGGTGTCGAATCCATAGTTTCTGGGGTCGCCGAGATGAGCGGCAACGCTCACGACACTGATGGAGTCCGGGTTCGGCCCTCACTCAGCATGGGGGACAAGAAGGGGTGCGAAACAAAATGTCCACCATTACCTGCTGGAACGCCTGGAGTGACGTGCACCAAACTTGCTACACGTATGCCTTACGATCTGGAAAGAAACACTGTGGGGGTACGACACCCCTAGCACCCCTAGTGGTGCCAGATATAAACGCCAGATATTGGTGTCAAACCTATAGTTTCCGGGATCGCCGAGACGAACGGTGATGCTCCCGATGCTGTATGAGTGCACATTCGGCCCCCATCGGCGTAGGGGGGTGAGAAGAGGTGCAAAACAAAACGTCCAAATGACCGACAGTAGTGTCAAATCCACAGTTTTGTTACCGGCAACGCCGGGTAACAAAAAGCTAGTACACTTATAAAACAAAATTGAGTGTCAATGCAAAATGAGAAGATAGGAAGCCAAGACTGCATGTCATAGCCACGTTTGGCAGCTATTTAGTCTAGTATCAAAAGGAAATCCTCCCTCCACACATGTTATGATTAGGGCAGCAGGATACCCTCCGCTCACCAGATGCTCATTGGCCACAGGCAATTGGCTCAGATCGCAGGACTTTGCAGAACACAATGGGCCAGGGGGCATTTGACAATTTGTCTGGCATTTGAGACCTGGTGCAAAAAGAGAGGAATAAGTCCTCAGTCAGGAAGCATCGAGCGGTTACTACGTTATGCTCTCCCTCCCAACTGAATTTGGGCATGCAGAAAACATGCATTTACACAGTTTTGGAAGCTGCTATTTATATATCGCCTTCCTTTATTTTTACACATCATTCAAGGCGGTTTACAAATAAAAGGCAGATGAATCCTCAACAAGCATCTTTCAATTGAGTTTTTATATTGTTCTGTGAGAGGAGCTCACAGAGCCCTCAGCTGATCAGATCCCTTCATGGTGCGGTTCTCTCTTCTGGCTGCAGGCCTTCTAATCATTAACACCATGGCTGAGTCTCCTACTTTCATCACGCTAGCAAGCAGAAATATGGGCTCTGAGTGTAAGAAAAACACATGGTGGTAACCCAGAACTAGATGCAAGCAGGTTAGAGAGCATGAGAACCAAGCAGCGTGTAGCAAACACAACTAGATAACTTTCAGCATAAGTCAGCAGTTCCCACGCCAGCAATAGGCCAAGAAAGCCAGTTATGACCAGACAGATGGCCTAAAGAATTCAGGCAACCCAGTCAAAAAGGGAAAGGGTATCAAGGTGGGTGGGAATGTAACTGACCACAATGTGTAATAAGCTCAGCCTTCAAGGAGGCACAGACTTGCTTGAACAACTCTGTATAAATGTTCATGACCCTGCCCCTTGGGGGCAGAGACCTGCTTGCCCATTGTGCAGCTTCATCTGTCTCTCTTCTGCAGAATAAACTTGGAGGGTTCCAAACTTCAAACCTGTCACGTATTTTATTTTGCTGCACCAGGGACTAACCCAAGCCCACTAGGAGTTTCAGCAATTAAGCTAACAATAGCATGGGGAAATCATTACCGAATCTTTGCTGATTCTTAGGAAGAACAAAAAAGACCCAAAAGAACATAAGAAGAGCCCCACTGGATCAGGCCAAAGGCCCATCCAGTCCAGCTTCTTGTATCTCACAGTGGCCGACCAGGGAACACACAAGACAACTAGATACATGCATTTCATTGCCACTCCCCTGCATCCAGCACTCCAAGATAGCCTACCTCTAAAATAAGGAGTTGTACCAACCATCATGGCTTATAGCCTGCAATGGACCTTTCCTCCAGAAATCTGTCCAGTCCCCTTTTAAAGGCATCCAGGCCAGATGCCATCACCACCTCCTGCGGCAAGGAGTTCCACAGATTAATTACCGGCTGGGTTGAAAAGTATTTTCTTTGATCTGTTCTCACTCTCCCAACACTCAATTTTAGTGGACCCACAACCACCAGCAGTCATCATGTCAGCAATGCTTTCTCCAGTTCAATTTCTTCAGTAGGAAGACAAGCTTGCCTGAAAATCAGGTCTGCCAGACCTAAAGACTTTTTTTGTCTAACTTGAGGTATGTGGAAATTGTCTGTGGTTTGTAACCATTGTAGACAGATAGAATTGTTAATGATTTTAAGATTTTCCTATGAAAAGTCATAATACTTTCCACATGCCATCACTACTTTCCACATACATTTATATTTGCAGGTACATATTGTTCTTCATTTTAAGTAGTCCACAAGTATTCTTTTGTGGGACACTCGTGCATCAAAGCATGCCCTCAGGATTAGCTGGTTTGAACACAGCCCCCCCCCCCCAGATGCAACTGGGACCAAATCCTTATTCACTCAAGAGTACAGACGGTAGCTAAACCAAGCAAAGCACAATGAAGAAGATTTGCTGCTCTGGTGCAAGTGCACTTTCAATTGACTCCATAGACAAAGTTTAAAAGTGATACTTTGCTTAAAGCATAGAAAGAAGCAAAGCAAAAACCAGAGCATGGAGCACAGTAGTGGCAATCCTGTACAGACATCCCACTTCCATTGCAAGGGAGATGAAATATTTTGAAAGACTCCGAAGACAGAGGCTTCAGTAGCAGCTATTAAACTCTCACAATCTGTCCCAATAGCCTTTGTGGCACATCCTCTGCTCACATTTCAGATGGGTTTTAAAGCTTCATGCGCTTGCCCAAATTTAATAAGATCTTCAAAGCAGCACTAGGTACGAAGGCTTATTGCATACCTTTGAACACATGTCAGATGCAATTTCATTTCTACATGTATCTCCAAATTTGTACCAACAATATCCAAGTACAGCTCCAGGAGGCTACTACGACATACAGAATATTTAAAATGGGTGAAACCAACATTCTGGATCGTAAAGTCTTATTTTGGATTTTTATACTACCATCAAATAGCTCAAGGCAACCAGATAGAAAATTGCTGATAAACATTCCTATTTCCCTTCAGTGACTCTGTTCAAATTACACAGCCAATTAAGAACAAGTAACTCATTGCTTTTTCATGCAATTAAAAACATGCAGCCTTCCCCAGCACAATCTTCATGTTAATCGCTTGGCAATTATCTCCCTACACCTGCACCTAGGACAATAGAAAACGCATAAGGATCTGTTGTCCTCCGTGTGCAGTTAAGCAAAGATAGTTTTACCCTCCAATTACAAATGGGTTAAACTCTAATCCTTTAGGACAGGGTGGTTGCTAGTAGTACACAGTGCCAGAGCCGTAACAAATGAAAACTGCACCTGAGACAAGGATTTTCCACCCCCCCACCCCGAGTTGGGCTCGACTGGTGGGCTTCCGTCCGCCAGTCTGAAAAACCACCCAACTTTGTGGAACCACTTCCCAGCCTCCCTTGTCAAATTTGATTGCATCAGGAGCTCCGAGGAAGGTCTGGAGCCCAGGTCTACCCAATATAATGGGTAGACCTGGGCTCCTGGCAGGACTCGCTTGTTTTCAGGGTGCCAAAGGTGGGTAGGCCCAGGCTCCCAGAGGGGCTTGGTCATTTTCTTGAGAGTGGGTAGATCTGGACTCACATTGCTTTTTTAATGTAAAAATTGCTCCCCTTTGCCTTGCACCTGGAGCAGCTGCTCCTCAAGCTCCAGCCATGTTACAGTTCTGCACAGTGCATGAGAACAGGACAAGCTTACATGGAGTGACTGAAAAGTAAACGTAGTTCATCCACAAGCACAGGGCCCGCACCTCTCCTGCCTAATCTGATTTATTGATGAGGCTGCTCGCTGTTTTCTTTCACTCATCCCATTCCAGGCAAGTAGCAGGCAGGGTGGAAAAAAACAGCAATAAGGCAACACTTCCATGCTGCATTAGGGTAGAAAAACATGTTACAAACCTGCAAAGGCAGAGGTAGTGCCTGTGCACAAAATTGAGGAAAAGTTCAGGAATCCAAGAAAATCCGGAAGGATATGACTCAGGGCACAATCCTACCCAGCGCCGGAGGGGCAAGGCTGGCCGGCCAGTGCCATATCGGATGCTGGGTGTGGGGAAGCTGGAGCCTCCCGCAGCAAGGGAGTGTGCAGTTCCTTACCGTAGGGGAGGCTCCAGCCTCCCATATGTTAAAGAGCGGGCGCAGATCCGAGGAGATCACACGGTCCGAATCAGGGCCGTGCTGCCTCCGGAACAGGCTTAGAATGTGGTCATATGGCCACCTCCAAAGCCCGCCCACACCCCATCTACGTCCCGCCCACCCTCTCCCTCCCTCACCCAATCCCCCGGCACGGAGCTTCCCCTGCGCCCGCCGCCTTCGGCCGACGCAGGGAGGCTCATCGTCGGCGCTGTTGGGCCGACACTACTCGTAGCGTCTGCCTGATAGTGGGAGCGCCAATGTGGGGGTGGTGATCGGCGCCCCCGTGTCAGCGCTCCACCTTTTGCGTCAACGCGATGATGCCGTGTCGACACGAGAGGGACGGTAGGATTGCACTGCCTGAGGTGAATCTCTCCCCCCTCCTTCTCTCTCTCTCTCTCTCTCTCTCTCTCTCTCTCTCTCTCTCTCTCT